>OZ038478.1:62176083-62346083 GCA_964036315.1 Acanthosepion esculentum
TAAAAAATATACAAAGACGCTCACTCGAATTCCAGCCGCTCTCAACACGGAATAAACGCTTTTAATAATATTCAATACAACACAAAAATACAGTAAATCTTAAACAGGTAAAACATGAAGGAAAATTAACAACACCTAAAATAAACGACCTTGAAAATGGCTAAAGAAATGGCCGAAAACAGTTGGGACATTAGACAATATAATCAATCTTTGCACTCGCTTACACCCACCAAACAGGAAAATATAAGAAGTCTGGCTAAACCAAATAAAATATTAAATGAATTTTCCTTGCCTGGCATATTTAACGAAATATGTTTAAAAGAAAAGTTACTGCCCAAATATACATTAATAGATATATAAAAAATTTCGCACATCGAGTGATTAGACAAAGATCTTTGCTCATAATACGATTTCCACTCGAAAGTACCTTATCTAGAAAAACATTTGTCGGTGAGTAATTTCCATTTTTCTGTTTGTTCCTTGGATCGTTGATAAAAGACATAGGCGTGTTCGAAAATACAGAAGTTAAAACTTTTCTCTCCGTGATTAATTCCTGCCAATTGGTTGATAGTTAATAAATATTTATCGTACTAACTATATTGGTATCTTTTCGTTTGACCTCTATTTTGTTAACCAATCTATCTATTCAACACACACACACACACACACATATATATATATATATATATATATATATATATATATATATATATATATATATATATATATATATATATTGTAACTTTAAACATTATTTTAGTGGATATTCATATTTGAGTAAACGTTCCGTTTATTTTTTTAAACAGTATATTTATTTATTTTCGCCTACCTGCATGAACATTCAAGAAAAATACATCTTCCGGCAGTATTAAAACCTGCTTCCTCCATTGCATACCGCTAAGCGAAAATAAATAAATATACTGTTTAAAAAAAGTAAACGGAGCATTTACTCAAATATAGGGATCCAGTAAAAATAACGTTTAAATTGATAAAAATCTGTTAGAATAATAAATTAAAAAATCCATTACTTACTTTAGAAATATATATATATATATATATATATATATATATATATATATATATATATATATATATATAATATCCAACGTCGATTGCACGACTCGCAGTTTCATTGATATATTTAAATCTAAATTACTTTTTTTATATTCTACACCTTTCAAATTGAAAAATTTGAATGATATAAATTATAAATAATTAATTCTAATATTTTAGACAAGAATATTTAAATAAACAACTCTTAACAGACAATTTTGATATTACGTATATTCACTAATATATACTTATAGTTCTGTCACAATACATTGAGCACTGTATTTATAATACCTGAGGAAGAAATATATTTATACGTACGTGTAAGTACATGTGCATATATGTGTATATTTTTTATCATACACATACCTACACACATATATATATATATATATATATATATATATATATATATTAGGATATTACAACAAAAACATGTAAGAATCGCTACACATTTGCAGTCGTGTTTCAACACATAACGATGTGTCTCCTCAGGTGATTGCAAATTACTGGCGTGTAAACAATTCATTTGGTTTCAAAATCAAAATACATCCTCATTTTTTGAGAAAAATAACGCTTGAGGGCTTTCTCCCTATCAACCAATCGAATATGACCTACGTTAAATTCAAACTAAGCGAAAAAGAAAACAATTAGAATTTCTTATTTTAGAAATGTATCATAGCCAATATTTGTCATCTAACAGCAGCCAAACATTAACTTAAAGACTCATACAAATGGTTACAATAAATGTAAACATGCTAGACAGTCAACCTTCATAAGAAATAAAAGTGGGGGAGATATATAGGTAACTTAACCGAATGCCCAACTAGTTATAAGCTTTGTGGATTTCGTACATAATTTTTTTGTAGATAATAAATAAGAGGCCTCTTTCAGAAACTAGTAAATAATTTAAATATATAGAATTATTTGGTAAATAATATGTAGCCGTTAAATAAATATCATCCATATAAGATGTTAATAATCAACGTAAAATGTCAAAAATACTAACTAAATACCAGGAGATCAATACGTAAATAAGTTAAATCCAAATTAATCTTACGAATAGAAAGATAAGCCATATATGGTGCAACACAGTTCAACTAAAATCTAAGAAAAAACATTGACAAATTCCAAAGTTTAAGTGAATTGTAAGGTAAAAGGTAAACTATGCATACCATTTACCGTTAATTCAGAACTTTGATTTAATAAAGAATTATCAAAGGACCTGATAATTTCCAATTGTTTATACAAACACAGAAAACAGGATTCATATAAGAATCTACACGTCCTTGCCATTTTAAAAATTTTCCATTTTACCTTAGGAGTTTATTATCTTTTAAACTCCGAAAATATTTAGAAAGTGATGTATTATTTCTATAAGTATTATTGGTAAAGGACAAGATATGTTGATACCACCTAGTCTTAAATTAATTCTTCATACTACCAATATTTCAACCGTTGGATTCTCTATTGTAGAGATAGTACTTAGGTAAACAAGAGATGTACTTAAACATTTGTTTAGCAATGGGAATTGGTCTGAATTTCTACCATTGCATTGACTAGTATCATTAATAATATTTATCTTGGAACCTGCATTAGGATCTAGATTATTAAATTGGTTTAAATTTTATTATTGTGTAATTTTATAATCTTCTCAAGTTTATTGGTAGTTATAACTTATTTTAATGTGTTTCTGTTAAATATTTTACTAAGAGGATTACTTTTAGGAAAATTTCTGGCCTAACTTAGTACTGACCAATTTGTTAAATAAGGGTGTGTACCAAATGATCTTCCTATTTCTATTTATTTTCTTTAGCGGTTTTTATAATACTGTTATAACGAACAATGGTTACAACTACGCTGAAATAGCAACTATAGAAAATACCTGTCCTTTGTCTCTCTACATTTTCACCCTTTAGCATTCTCCTTTGTTCCTGCCATCCATTCAGAAAACCTCGTAGGATTCTCTTGGGTTCTCCCTGCTATCTTTATTTTGTCTGTCGAACCCTCTTTCCTAACAATGGGACTCAGCTGTATCAACTGCTTCTGATTGCAGGTATACGTTTTATAGTAGCTTCTACTGGTCACATGCATCGTCCAACGGTCTTCTTAGCATTTGTCAGTACAAACACACCTGTGTTGCTTCAAGTCTGTGAGATGTTCTTGCATTCAATGCCATATAAGAGATGATATATCACAAAACAGTGGATCAATCTTTTCTTCTCTTTATACTTCACCATATTTAGTTTCTGGAATATATCTTCCATTGTTCCTATGCAATTTCGAATCTGTCTCATTTTTTGTCTTCTTCCAGTTAAATTTCTGTAGCTGCTTGATTTTGACGTCGCAATATGTAGCTCGCATCTTGGGATAACTCTTTTGCTTACAGCCACGCATTCTATCTTCTTAAAGTTAATAGACCGTTTTGTTTGCTTTCCTTTACTACCTTGTCTAAGAAATCTTTTAGTTTTCTTTCTGAGTTTGCTATCAACACATTTTCATTTCCGTATCTTATGTTAAGATTATGCCCACCGATAATAAATCGTAATTGTTCTTCTAATTCTCTTAAGATTGTCTAGTTGTATGGGTTTGATTAGTGCAGCGGGAAAATTAATTCTTGTCTTACTCCTATTTATGTTTATCTAGATTCACTCAATTCGTTTTCTGTCCACCTACAGTATTTTTGTTCATAGGCAGGGATACTGTTAACATTATCTCTGCCTTAATTATTATATTCAATCAGTTAATTGCCATACTTAATGTACGCCTGGGTGACCATGTCTCTTTTGATTCTTGACTGAGTAGGCAGAAGATATTCCCACAGTAGATTTCCATTTCTTTCTGCGTTACATTGGTTGCCAACTGAGGCTATAGGACCCAGCCTGACTTGCTATTCAACTCTTAGCTGGGGAGAAAAGATGGATTCATTCCTTTCTCAAAAGTTTTTGCGCGTAAGTGAATGAAACGAAGCCGACTGGAATTCGAACTCGGTTCTCTGGATTTCTAATTCTGAGCTGATATCCATTACACGACAATGAACATTCAATTAGCACGTTACTCTCGTGAATTAGGTTCACTATAGCAATAGTCTGCGAAATTATCTTATTAACCACTGCTCTACGCTTATTTATCGAGAAAAGATTTGTCTGACACTAAGCCACATGATTGCCCACGTTCTGAAGAGACGTGGTATTTTAAGATAATTAAATCTATTCCTTGATTTGAATATTGTGATGTAAGTGCATCTTAAAAATATGTATTTCAATCTGAAGAAGAAAGTCTCCATTGATGGCTGGCAATTTACCAATAAAGATGAATCTTAGAATGCCATTCTGAATGCTATTCTGAATGCTGTTGAATATAGAGACACACAACAGCTCATAAAAGCAATCGTTGAGCAACTTCTCGAACTACTTTCAAGACATAATCCTACATTTTGCATCTAGTGTGTCCTTATAACTTTGTCATCATCACAATAACAAGATTTACAATTTTTGATATATATATATGTTTTTTAATCATTTCACCCCGTGCAAGCTAGTAAAGTCACTAAGATACACGGGGGTTACTGATTGTGAAAGAATAAGAAAAAAGATAAACATTATTAGGGAGCGAGAATAGAAGAAGAGAAATCAAGCAGACAGTAGATAACGATTGACATAGCATTTAAATTTTTAAAGATCACAGTTAGCTGGAAAGTATGGAGCCGGAAGAGAGTTCCACAGACGTGAAGTGCGAGAAAAGAAACTTTTAGCATAGAACCGGACAAGCCGAAAATACCTGGTCAGAACCAATCTTTATAAACTTTGAGCACATTGTACAATTATAATTTTTAACAAAATAATGTTTCTAGGAATTTCAGTAACATGACAAAAAATGTGAAATTAAACATTGAATATAGTTCAAACCGAATAAAAGAAAAATTCAAATATTAGTTTTTAAGACAGGATTTCTCTAGAGCGGCGCAAAACAATGTTCTGGGATACATTTAACCATTACTGCATTAACTTATGTTTAAAGACTGTCTCCACTTGAAATCTTCCCATTCCTCGTTAATCTTGTACCAAGTAAAGCTGTATTTGGGTTAGTATTTATATATTTAGGGGGTTAGAAAGCTAATAGTGCACATTTTTGCGGTGGTTTCGATCATGCCACACTATATTGGTGACCAATATGTGCGCGTGCGTATAAAACATATTAAAAATAAATATGCATTCGCCTCGATGATTTCAAAAAGATACTGTGAATGACAGCTGCGTGACCCACTATTATGTCTATGAGCCAGACACTCGTCACAATGAGTCCACTTGTACAACACCAACGCCGGAAATGTGAAGAATTGTAACTGGTGCCGGTGCCCGCTTTCGGGGTAGCTGCTCTGGCGGCTTACCACCTTAAGGAGAAGGACCATCCTGTGTCCACTTCGGGGGACTAAATGAGTTGAAAAAATATCTTGCCTGACATCCGGAGATAACAGCTAATTATGTAAGGTAAAGAAAAAAAAGCAATATAAGAAATAAAAAAAAAACTGAATAGACATTAAGCAGAACGAAAAATGTGGAAGGGGATAGAGAAGGGAGCTAGTACATGAGAATGAAAACACACACACACACACACATATATATATATATATATATATATATATATATAGTCAGTTTAGCCGTCTAAAGAGAAACAAATTCATTAATAGGAATATATATATATATATATATATATATATTCACCCCATGCAAGGCGGGTGTGTCACTAGTAGGCAAGGAGCTACAGAGAGTGTAACTAAGGGAAATTACTGGGTAGAGGTGGTTTGTGGAAAAGATAAAAAGAAGAACGGAGGAGGATAAAGGAATAACGGGGATCAAAGCACAGAAGATGTCGATTGACATTATATTTTATATGCCCCTGTTGGGAAGTGCGAAAGAAGAAGCTGTTGGAGTAGAAGAGATGGTTACATTTAACAGTTTCGACGTATGAGGGTCAAGTCGATCAGTTCCGACAGCCCGACAACAGCACATGAGATTTGATTATAGTGGTGAAGGTTTCGTGCAGAACCATCCACACTTTTTGAAGGGCCGAATACAGAGACCTGGTGCACTACGTACCACAAGGTCCCCAAACGACCCTCCGCAGGTTTTGAATCCAGAGTTGACCTTCTCCTAGACCAGTTGCCATCCAAGGCTATAGATCCCAGTATGTCCTGCTATTTACCCATAGATGGAGGGAGAAAGAGGATTCACACCATTCTCAAGGGTATTAGCACGTAAGTGAATGTAATAGATTCGACTGGAATTCGAACTCGGCTCTCTGATTCCTCAATCCAAGCCGCTATCTATTACTCCACCGTGCTTCCTAATATATATATATATGAACCTGATTTCGTCAGGAAAGTGTTAGCTACCGTTTCACATCTTACCAACTTGACAACGGAGAACAGTCAACCAAGCCAAATTTCGTGCTTTGAAGCCAAATTTCTCCTGTCATAGATCTATTGAAGTTTTTCATATCTGCAGAGTTTCGTATCCAAACGCAGCCAAAGAGAATTTTAGAATGGATTTTCTATTAATCCAACAGATTTTTATAACTTTAAACGTTATAGGTAGGCGCTATTTATTAAACAATATATGTATTTATTTTCGCCTAACGACCTGAATGCTCGAGAAAACTTATTAAAAAAAATTTACGCTCTCCGAAAAGAATCGAATCTGTGCTGCTCCAAGCCGGTAGGCGAGATAAATATACTGAGAGACCTATGACAGGAGAAATTTCGCTTGAAAGCACGAAATTTGGCAGCGTCTGGCCTACAAGTAAAGTGAAAGATGGTTAACGTGTGCTTCTTATAATATATAGATTTAATAAACCCGTTAATAAAATTTGAAGAAGAAAAAAACAACAAAATTGTTATATAGGAATAAAATGTCGCTGCCGACACTTGAGTTTGAACATAGATCGCCAGTGAGCAAACACAGGCGATCCCATTATTGAATTAAATAGACCAGGTGACCATAGAGGAAACGCATATATGGAAAGTCGGGTGGCGTCTAGAAGATTTCATTCCTATTCTATCCTCCATTACTATTCGGGTCGTTATTTCTACTCTGTCTTTTATTACGATTCGAATCACCACTTCTACTCTACCCTCTATTACTATACTGACCGCTGTTTTCTACTCTATTCACTATACTATTTCTCTATTCAGATCACTATACGTGTTACTTGTCGAGCGAGTACTATTCGAGCAAGTACTATTAGTACGAGTGATATTTGCAGGCATCTGACACCAGCATTGTTCAACGGCGTACTATAGTTGTATCTGCGATTTCAAAGTCTCTACTACAACGGAAGTGACAACGAGTATTCGTTGACATTACAAAATTGGCAACGAGTGTTCGTTAACATCAGAAAAAAAATATACCAATATTGTTAATAAAATTGATGATATTTGTTATATATTAACCTTTTGGCTGAATTGAAACACGAAGAGATAGATTTTAATGTCGGAATTTTCTAATCTGCCCGTGTCTTTTTTCAAAGATACGAGGAATAAACAAAGAAGTGGGACGTACTCTTCCGAAAAATATTGCTGGTTAGATGTCTGTCTGTAAAAATTATACTCACTGAGTAAACCAAAATCTGTGTTTAATCTTCAATGTTTGAATTTCATTTCATAGAAAATATGCGTTCTACGAAATTTCTCGAGCATTCATGCAGGTAAATGTAATTAATACTATTTACTTAAAAACAGAGCATTTATTACTTAAATAAATTGTATCTATAAAAATAACGTATAAACTGAAAATATATTAAATAATTGTTGGACTTAATCCATATATTTTGTGTGTGTGTGTAACAATTGAGTGGCAGTGTGCAAAATTTTCTTATGAGACGTTCAGAAGTCAAGGCCCCATTCACGTCCATAGGCTGAAAACTACAAAGAGACCGCCCCCACCTCAACAACGTCGGCACAGTTCACAGTAAGAACTAAATTCTAATTATCTCGTGTATCCCCCGTTACAACTAAGAAGCACGCACACAAGTACTGACTCTTTCAAACAAATGATGACCAATCCACCGAAATTCAATTTTTTTTTAAAGAAAAAAAGAAACATATAACAACATTTCACTGTTTCTCACATGCGTATATAAACAAATATTCAACACAAATAATGTTGCCCGTAACTTATGTCTATCTCTCATAATTTTTATTTAATCTTTAATCATAGGTCTTTTTTTTTTCTTTCCAAAAACAAATATAACTTGAATTTGGGCGGGTGGGCCATCGTTATTTCGCACACATTAGTTAACACATACGCATTAGACCCGCAGATATGTATTTGTTTATATATATATATATATATATATATATATATATATATATATATATATATATTAAATTCTGTGTGTGTGTGTGTTTGTGTGTGTGTTTGTGTGTGTGTTCGTGTGTGTAACATGGGTGACGTCGTTAATGGGATTTTTTTTAATTATGAATAATGCGGACTGCGTGAAAGTGATAATAATGAAGTGGATAATGTGTTTGCGTGTGGGTGAGTGCAGAGATCCTGTGTGAAACACACGAGAGAGGAAATTTTACGAATGTCGCCGGTTAAGTGGCCACACGCGAAGTAACCAACTAACGCAGCTCTTCTAAGAGTTTCAAACCAAAGAAATCAGCTGCCAATCGGAACCTCATATTCTTCCTGTCTCTTTCGTATGTTCTACCAAATATGGATAAAATCTCCGTCTTAATCTCACTTTCTCCACACGAATTTTTAGTACAGTGCAACCTCGGTTGTCGAACGTCTCACATATCGAACAGATCGGTTTTCGAACAGAAAATTCGAGATGAAAATGCCTCGGTTATCAAACAAAATTTCGGTTCTCGAACAACATCGCCGAACCGAGTTAACCCGAACGGAATAAATACTGAGGCGACCGCCGTGTTGTATACGTTCGTGTGTTGTGCCGTGCTTTTCTTTTCTAATTTTATTGTACTGTGACTTTTTTCTCTACATTGATTCCTATTGGAAAAATAGTTTTGGTTTACGAACATTTCGGGTTACGAACTGCCTTCAAGAACGAATTAAACTCGTGAACCGAGGTTCCACTGTAATAATCCATAAGCATGTACAGGTGGTGTACTGGATAGCGGCTCGTAATGAGAAGAGCCGAGTTCGAATTATAATCGCGTTTGTTACAGCCAGTTACGCGCAAATACCTTGGAAAAGGTATGGATCCATCTCATCCCCATTTTCTACGGATTAAATAGTAGACCTTTCTTATGGAAAAATGTTATTCTCAAATTGTTAATGACCACTCACAAAATGGAATTATTCTTACAATAGTAATAGTGTTTCTGCGTTAAATAACACAAAAATGGTTGATAAGCCGTAAACAATGAATCAAACAATCCCATGTTTAAATCCATATATTCCTGGCACAAGTTAAACAGCTTTTTCATAGATTTCTGATCCTTTCAAATTTGTATTTTCTTGATTTTAAGTGAAATCTTGGAAAAATTTTAACATAATTCAGTGAAATTATTTGCCTTTTCGAAATTATAACTTACACTTGTAATTGTAAACTGACTCCAGAAAGGTTTATGGGCTAGAATAAGTAAAGTTCTAAAAATTAAAAACACCGCAGATCGATTAATATTTAGTCATGTTTTGAAAAATTTAATTAAATTAAAAAATTAAATTTAAAAAATTACATTAATTAAAAATTAAATTTTTAAAAATTAAATTAATTAAAAATTAATTTTTTTTAAATTAAATTAATTAAAAATTAATTTAAAATTAAAATAACTGCAGATCGATTAATATTTAGTCATTTTTATTCGTTATTTCACGTATAACTCTATTGTTCTCTCACCGAAAATTTCAGCATAATGGCCTTCTACAACTTGATGTCTTTTGATGCTTTAAGTAACTTTTGCCCCTTTATCATTCCAACTTTTCCATGTTTTATCATAAATTACCTCAGACACGTTTAAGTATTCGTTGTTTTCCTTCGCTTTTCTTGCATTCAATATATCCTTTCAGTGTTAAATTCTCAGAGCTTTCTTTCCTCATTATGTATTCCAGGAATACATCTCTCTCTCTCTCTCTCTCTCTCTCTCTCTCTCTCTCTCTCTCTCTCTCTCTCACACACACACACACACACAACGCGCGCACACATACACACACACACACACGTCGAGGTGGTGTGATGGTTATCAAACTTGTCTCGCTAGAACAATTACGACTGTGTAATGAGTTCGATCCTTACTCTTTCTGCCTTGTGACACATCTAAACTACGCTTGGAGAATCACTATACTTGATTCAGAGTGTGTGGGGAGGGGGTAAATAGTGGTCGTTTATACTTGAGTCTACAAGTATTTGTTTAATTTGGGAGAGAGTAAATGTTGATCGTTTTTGCTTGATGCTATAAGCATTTACTTGATTCGGGTACAGGGTAACTATTTGTAGTATAAACTTGGGTCAGTAATCATATACTTGATTGTAGGTACCTCTACCAAAACGTGATACCTAACGTTTAAAATAATTTTTTAATAATCTTTCTTGAAGCTTTTATTTTAGTTTTAATTTAAAGCTGATAGATTGTATTTAATATTTCCAATAAGTTGTATTTCAAAACTAATTTGAATTGATTAGAAGGATTTTTCGTTTTGAAATTTCTAAAAAAAATTAATTTAGCGCCATTTTTAGCAAACTGTTATAAAAATGTAAATCTCTTTATTAAAAATCTACCAAAACTAAAATATACTTTTATGAGGAATATATTTTCAGAAATATCAGCTGATACAAAATATAATTAATCTGCTTTGAAACAACTATTATTTACTTCAAGTTTAAAATATCGCAGAAATGCATTTTTTAACACAGTGGTAGCTGTTTATTTATGCTTTTTAGTAGCTCTGTGACAGCTCGAGGACAGATAGATTTTTACCTAATGTTGTTCTACGGGGGTTTTAACCGTAAAACATAATTGAGGAATGTAACGCGAGAACCTTTTAAGTACTGTGTAATCTTAAAAATTTAAGAAAATATTCTCCATAATCTAATGTTTCCTTGAATTTTAGAGAATTTTGGCTCTAAATTTATTTCAGTTATCACTCTTATTTTCTTTTAATGTCGTCTATGGGCGACCGTAACTACAAAATTGGCATGTTTTTGCACATACAAAATTATTTTTAAAATAATCAGGTCGTCATAAGCTTTATAATATATGATTATTTGATAAGACGGGTCCAAAAGAATATTGATCATTTAAGTTCCCCAAAGAGTTCTGCTATTAACTAAGACATACACTAAAAATTATCTCGTTGAATTTCTCGAATTTTCATAAAATTAAGTAAGGGGGTGAAACACATGTAAAAAAATATTTTTAACAAGATTTTCTAAAATAAACCATTTCCCGAAATAATTTAATTCATTTGTGAATAGGTCCTTAAAGTTTCATTAAAATGCGACAAATATTTCATTTTGCAAGAATTTCAAAATTAATGGGTTTTTCTCTACAAAAATGACGCTAAAATTTGTTATGCTAATTTATAGTAGAATGACTGACGCAAAAAAAACAAATTTTTTTATAAAAATTTCAAAATTCTAAACAGGAATTAAAAATTTAATTAAATATTTGACCTGTCCTCTTAATAATAACATTAAGATTTGGGCGATAAAACTGTTTTCATTAGGTTTGGAGCATTTTTTCATCACAGTATGCTAAATTTTACCGATTTTGTGGAGGAACCGACTAGATTGTATCTGTAGTTAAGCATTCATTCGTATAATACTCTCACTACATGTTACTTGTAAATTGATCCCCACTGAGTGCTCAGTTAGTTTGGCCTTGTGCCAAAGCTAGTGTGGTCTAATAAAGTTCTTAAAACATGCATTATTTGAATTTACATTTTGTTGTTGGTACGAAATTTATTCTACACTGTACATGCCAGTGCTCTGACCACTCGGCTAGGGCTCCAAGTACCACACAACTTCCGGCGAGGATATGATCTGAGGAAGCGAGATTCCGGCGTCATTAGCAATCGTCGGAAGCAGCCAGATTCCTCGCTTAGAAGTTAGTCTGCAAAGAGGTCATTGGGTGAATCGACAAGCGTCTTTGGACAGGAAGAATTTATATTCTACAAGTGAAACTGACGGTAATGGCCAAATATTTCTGCACGGCACTGAATGTACCTTTTGGCCCTCTTTGATTTTATCATGTTCCTGAAGAGAACAAGGACGATGCCGAGTTTATGTAAACAGACAAGGTTCGCATGAACAAACACATGTTGTTTGTAGCTTTCTGTTATCATTGACTCGCCGTTTATGAGTATATGTCTGTGTTTGCCTGCATGTGTATATGTCTGTGTTTGTGTGTAGAGGTGTGCACATGCATATCTATAATAGAAATCTAAATTGTGTGCGTCGCTCGTGTTTTTCAACAATCTAATCCCATAAAACTATATATATATATATATATATATATATATATATATATATATATATATATCCTGAATCAGCAATATCTCAGGAAGATTTTCTTTTTTTCTTTACTAATGTTCATCGAATACAAGGCCCAAATGCCACCCAATGTAGAGGTTTAGTGTATAAGGTTCTTGTATGAACGTAAGAGAAAGCGATAAGTACCGTTTAAGAGGTTATGCGTGAAATTTAACGATTAACCGTAAACCTGATGAGATTGATGGTAGTGATTGGGAAAGCATCCTCTCGTGATCCTGTTCTACAACGTTACGGTCCTAGTATTTGCATTTCCTTGCTTATATAAACCTAGTAATTTTTCAAATCTCTGTCCTTAAACTCTCAACAAAATCATCGGCTATCTTGACACTAGCGGCAAGCGCTTCCTCTTCTTCTTGTTTTTTTTTCTATATAGGTGAAAAAGTTCAGGCTAAATGCATAAAAGCTACAGAAAAACGACACCGGAAAGAAGAGGTGTAGATTTGTGAACAAAAAAAATATCCTAACAACTGAAAAAGAGACCCAAATTAAGAGGTAAAAAGAAAAGTATTACTGAGGGAATCAAAAGACAAGAAATTGTGGAGAGACATGATCATTCACTTCCTGAAGAGAGAAGGAATATTACAGATACTTAGAGACGGTACAAATGTAACTAACATCGTTATCTTCACCAACATGTGTCTTCTTTGTGTAATCTATATCTCTAACTAATAATAGCCCATTAAAGCTCACCGTAGATCCTGTATTAATTATAAAATTAAAATAAATATCGGTGTTAATTTTAGGTTTATAAAACGATCCTATATTTTAAATTTATAAAAATCCGATATTGATTATAGGTTTATAAGTATCCAGTATTAATTATAGGTTTATCCATTAATGCCCAGCCTCCTTTTTGGGGAGGAATGACATTAATGGTTAAATTCAGTTTTTGTATGTCTTCCGAAATGTTATTTGGTAATAAATTTATTCACTTATTCGAATTCGACACTGATAACTTAATGCTATACATATTTATGGAGTTAATTTAAATATTCAGTTAAAATTCAAAGTTTGCAAGCCTTTTTCTTTTTATTAATAACCTTACATTTCTGAATGAATTTGAACCAAGAGTTAAAGAGAAAAAACATACAACGCGATAAAATCCTTTGGGAACAATAGTAAATTTTGCACAGTTTGCTTGAAATTCGCTATACGTTTGCCAAGTCATGCAACAAAAATACGTTTTTGCAACGTTAGTGAGAAAGCGACTATTTTATAAACAGTATACAGGAATTGTTTTCGAAGTGAACGCAACAAATAGAAAAGAAAATCGAAAAAGATACTGCTGGTTCCAGAATGTAAATTGATGCTGGTGAATCGAGATTCTCTTTTTCCTTTTAAGCCACCTGAGATTGGATGAAATTAATCTCATTCATTCAAAATAAATGTTGATGAACGTTCAATGCAGCGTTATATTTATATATACATATATATATATATATATATATATATATATATATATATATATATATATATATATATATATATTTACAGAACTTTGGGGCAAAACACTAGTCAGTAGCCCCAAAGAAAAACACAAGCTAACAGAGCAAGAACAAAATGAAATTTAAGAGTTTCCCTTTGATTTCTTTAAGAAAAACCGTCAGCGTTTCTTTTATCTGTGCCTAAGTACGAGTTTTTTCTCGGCCTTTCTATTGAGGCAACTTTACTCTTTTTTCGCCTTCTCTTTTTATTGCACTCCTTACTAAATTTTTTTTTAATTTCAAAGCCTTTTTGTTTTTTTAATGTTCGTTTTGTTGTTGATTTTTCTCCACTTGACTCTTTCTTTGTTGCTGCTGCCACCGTTGTTGTTCTACAGGTCACAATAAAGATCTAATAAGGTCAAATATGCAAGAGGCTGAGTTTTGTGAAGTTTGCAAGCGACCTTTCATGCGAGAGAAAAGCCTCAACTGATTGTGCAAAGCACACAGTCAAAACTGGGAAGTGTGACCAGTGCTGCTAATGAAGTCACTTGTCAAAACACTGTGTCGCACTCTTATTAACAGCGTACATTGTGCACACTTTGGTTCTGAACACGAAGCTCTGTGAGAATCTTCTAACTTCAACGCTATATTGTTAGTTATCGTGACCTACCGCCTAATATCCGGAACGTTCATTTGACTGCCTCCATGGTTAAAAGAAACGTGGACACTTTCCAGTTTTTTCTCCTTCATTTTCTCTTTCTCATTATTCACTTATTATTTGTTTTTTTCTTTTTCTATCCTTTCCATCGTTCTAATTGATTTATCCTTTTTCTTTTTAACTCATTTTGTTTCCTTCTTTCTTCCTTTTCGTCTATTTTTTTGTTACGCCTTTATTTTTTACTTAGATTTTTTTCAAATATAAAACAGCTCAAATTAACGACGACACATAAAATATTTATCCGTAAATGGCCAGACATTTATCAGTGCTTTCCAATATCAACTATTCCAATATAAGTAAATAGTCCATACATAATTGATTACTAATATAAAAACGATTTATGTTTCAACTGATGTTTCAACTGATCTTCACTCAACTAAAAGAGATAATCTAATATGTGCCGTTTACCTTCACAGCGTAAGCGAGCGTGGCTCTCCACATCTTTCTATCTTTTTCAGCTCTTAATAAGATTTTTTTACACCATTCCTCCAAGTTCTTGTTTTTGCCATCTTTTACACAAGCTTCTTAGGCAGATTACTTAATGTTTGCCTCTGCCTCCTATTGCTTTCAACGTGCTTCTTTTTACATTATCGTACCTTCTGAGTTTTCTGCGCTAATGCGATTCTTTTCTTTTGTTTTAATGTTCAAACATATATTTATTACAATGCTTTCCATTCGGACTAGTATCCTCAACGTAGTTGCTATACTCACAACGTTCTATACGTATCTTTTGTACTCTATAACCTTTTCGGAATTTTGTACAGAACGCTGTATTCAATCCACGAAGGATAAATTTTTCTCATGGCATACTGGCTTAAAATGGTTAGTTATTCATATCTAGTTCTTTAGCAATTGTGAGTTCAGTCCCTATGTCTGGAGAAGTCATATATTCTGGTTCAGTCGAAGAAAAGTGTGAATGACACAAAGGCGAATTAATTAATAGAGAGAATTAACAGATAGGAGTTATCTCCCCTAAGTAGATAATACAGAATGGAATCAATCCACCTTCGTTGATTGAATAAAGTGTTCAGTTCGAAATTCCAAGGTGTCTAAAACGTACGAAGAAAAAGGTATTATTCCACATCTCGTAAATTCCAGCACAAATTATCTAATTCATAGGTGCACCTCCAAAAAATCTAGATTATCAAAGCCCAGCGGCTGATCTCTCCTCTGACTTATCTCTAACAAACCAACGAGGATTATTTTTAATCGGTGTTTCGATTTGGTTATCATCAACGCCAGTTGGCCTGCTGGAAGATTCCAGATCAAAATTTCCACTTTTTCATCTAGCGAACCATTTACAGACAGTTATGGCACCATCTGCATAAAAGACACATATCTTTTTTTTTTCTTTTTCTTACATTTACATGTAAAAACATTACATTTTAGGAACAATCATTTCTCGTTGCCTTCTCGACAGTGATTTTATTGAGACAAAACCACAAGTTAGCTTTCTGTTGACTCAGCGGTACTAAATATAACTTGCACAAGGATTGCTGAAACATAGTCTGAAGATCGCTTGAAACGTGAAACTGATAGTCAAAACGCAATTTTTCTTTCCAGGTCCACTCATTTTAGTTTTACAAACGTTCGATCTTCGATACTGAGCACTCTTCTCCATACTTACAGAAAAGTATGAACTAATAACGAAAAGATTTTGATTAAAATATAGGACTAATAGGAAAAAGATTCATTATGAACATAGATAGATAGATCTTACCAACTCCCCATTCATAATTTTTTGTGCCTTAGAAAAAGAAAATTATTTTTGGACTTAGACTCACCAAAACATACAGATGTATGTTTTGGTGAGTCTAAGTCCAAAAATAATTTTCTTTTTGTCCCCAGTTGTTTCCTCTTAAAGAAGACATGTAGTTCGTAAAATGACATTGTAACTTATGACAGTACTTTGGTGCTATGCGTACATTAATTGACCTATTCCACGACATTTTGTTGCCCTCCTGAACCGGATGACGCCTGCTAAAGAGGTTTTCTTTTTACTAATTTTACGCGTCCCCTTCATCCTAACCACCTCCAACGATGTATATACACGAAGACACATGCATGCGCGTGCGTGCGTGAGTGTGAAAGAAAGGCAGAAACTGGTCCTTTTGTCTGTGATATTTTCAACACCTAGTTGCATTTATTTTAAGGCTGTAGAGAGTTATCTAGATTTCATGTCCGCTATCATGTTTTCAAAAGAGCAGTCTATACGCACGTACTTAAAAGCATGCACTTACAGGCTGCGATGGACAAATTGTCGTTTAAATTACGCAAAGATAAAAATAACACTGACATCTCATTTTATTTTTGCACACATAAATTTTAATGAAATAAATTTAACGAATACTTTTTTGATTAAATATCTATATATTTATAAAAATTACGCAAAAATATCTTGAAATACTAAAGGGTAAATTTATTCAATAAAATCACCATTGGCTTCAACCACGGCCTCCAGACGACATCGGCATCTCCTTTTATCTCTTCTGGACGGTCTCCTTGTTTAAGTTGCTGCCATAGTCCTTGCCTTCAGTTCATCTTTGGTGTTACAAGAATTTTGTTGTCTCTCGCTCAGCTGTTCCCCACACATAATAATCAAGGGGGTTGCAGTTTGGTTAGTTACGTGGCCAGATGTAAGGAGTAATGTGATCGCAGAAATTGTCTAACAACCATAACTGAGCTCTCCTGCTTGTGTGGCACTTGATGTAGGCCTCAATGTTGAGTCTGATTCTCACCAACAAATTTGGGAGTTCTTTTCTTATTAAATCGATCATAGCTGCTATACCTTCGTAATCACCATTAGACTCATCCAACTCTTTTCGAATCCTATGCACTGTCCTCAGATTGACACCCAAATACACTGAAATGTTCCTTTTGGAGATTCCGGTGCGAATGCCAAGCAGTACAGCATACCGTTTCCAAATTTCTGGCAGAGTGAATTGCGTCATGATGCTCTTTTTCTCACATATGGTATTCAACTGACTTTACTATACTGTATAAACAAAAAAATCACAAACGATGCACATGCGCAGAATTAAAAATATAGAATGGCGACAATTTACTCATCGCACCCTGTATATACCTAGAGTTAAACGCAAACAGACATTTATAAATACTAATACATTGGCAAATAAGTACATATATTCAATATACAGTGGAAGCTGGGTTATTTATTTCAAACAAATCGGTTCACAGACGAATTTTTCGAGAAAAATACGTCCCACTTTTCCAACATAATTTCTGTTGTCGAATGAAAACTACGTCAGTCGAATGAACATGAATCAAACCGAGGAATCTCCGAACACGTAGATGAGTCAGTTCCTCGTTGGCTCTCGATGACGCTGTACACGTACACTCCATCAGTGTGTGCTTTGGCGTATTTTTATAGGTACCTCCACGAGATCGCTAAAAAAAGAGCATAGCATGTTGAAAAAGACGCCAAACTTGACGAAAACAAAATTTTATCGTCTAAATATTTATGTTATTATTAAGAGGGAAGATCAAAGTTTATTTTAATTATTTGTTTTAATTTTTCCTTTTTAGAACGATCTGAATTTTTATTTAAAAATCCTTGTTTCTCTTTGTATCACCGGAACTAGTAAAATAACATATACAATTTTTAGCACGTTCTTTTTTTTGTTGTTGTATGACGCACATTAATTTGGAAAATCTTGTAAAAAATGAAAATAATTGTCGGATGTTAATGAAACTTCCAGAAAGTATTCACAGATGATCGAAATTATTATAAATATGTTTTCTTTATTTAAAGTCATGTCAGAAATATTTTTTTTAATATTTATTACCCCCCTAACTATTTTATGAAAACGCTAGGAATTCGATCGCATCGGGTTTAGTGATTACAATAGTTAAAAGCACAAGGCTTTGAGGAATGCAAATCATGTTTTGTTTTTTTAATTGGACCCCACGTACCTGAAAATCAGATCTGAATTGTAACATACAAAACTCAATAAAACAAATATATTATTTAATTTCAAATGCTTTTATTTGCTTTTAGTTGTTTTTATGAATATGGACAATATTTTCTGAAAGCAAAAAAAATTTTTCGATGAAAAATGAATTTTTAATACAATTATTTGTTATTTTTTAATTATATTTTTATTTTTTAGCGATCGCGTGGAGGTACCTATATTTTTATCATTATATACAGCATAATAGTTCCGAAGAAAGTTAGTGATAGCATCAGATCTAAGAGGAAAGTTGTGAGAGACACAGTTGAAGTGAAAAAGCAGATAATAGGAAAACATAATAGAATGCGTGTCTATAATCTAGCGGTGAATTTTTCGATGCCTAAATCTACCAGAAGAAAAAAGATGTTATCAAAGCAGAATATGTTGAAAAAGGAGTGAAAGTGTTAACGTAAACAAAGAACACAGGCTCTTGAAGAAGTGGAAAAAATGCTACTGATTTGGATTAACGAGAAAATCAACTCGTGATAGCGTTTCAGAATCAATAATTTATGAAAAGACGAGGCACTTAATTCTCATGGGAAAAATACTTTCGGTTTTAGAAAAAAACGGTTTTCGAACAACTTGTTGGAGCGAATTACATTCAAGAATCGAGTTTCCACTGTATATAACTGATGTTGCAGGAATAAGAACAAATTTACTTGCAAACAGATATGATGAAGACATGTTTAGAGAATCTCTTAAAATTCAGCATCTTTCTAAAAGTAAAATCTGCATCGTTTCTTCTTCCTTTTTGTTATTTATTCTCTTCTACTGTAGTCTTGGGTATGGCGATAAAATACACCCGGTAGCAAGGCCTCTCATCTGGAGATTGGATGATTTGAGGAGCGTGGAAGTACCTCTTAACTGCAGTTGTTCCTAGGTCCACTCTGACACGCGGTGGTATCACCTATTAGAGATCCAGCTTTGGGAAAATAGTGAACTCGGAAACAAAACACTATGAATGTATAAGAATACTTTTTTATAGTAAAAATAACAGCATTACATATTTATAGTAAAATTACCAACAAAACGCACATACTAACAAATTAAAGCGACTTCAACTAAATCCGTTTAAAATACTACCAAGCAACCAATATGAACTCTTTCATGTCATTAATCCACATAATATCCTATAATTTCTTAAAGCAATCAAATTTATCCCAAAATATAACTTCAATAAACTACAACATAAAAAGACACCCATATCACCGCCTCTAGTAATTATGTCCGTACAAACATGTATATAAATAAAAACTGAGTATTTATCATGTATCTACCGTGTATTCAATTGTGAAAGCAGAATAACATACATGTTTATTATTTACAAGCTCTGAAGAAAATTAAATTTTAGTATTAAATGGCCCTTAGGGAGTTGGTATACCATCAAACAGATAAATAAATTACTCAATCTTTCTACTCCAAACTTTGTGTATCTTTTTATGCACACCTCTTGGCTTTTACCTATCTGGCTAAAAATATTTTTTTTTTTAAGGGTCAACCAGAATAAATTTAATCCCACGCAAAATGAACGTAAGAACCAAAAAACGGATGAACTTGTGCATTCATGCGATATACAAGTGTTCCGTATTCATGCACATAACGTTGCTTTTTATAGCTATTCTTATTAAGCTAATTGTTTTATTTTTTTTTCTCGCTCTCTTTTTCGCGCCTAGAAGCACTTGCTAAGAGTTTTCTGGGCCCTCAAAAAATGAATGAACTTTATTCATTTACTTTGTTTTGTCGTTTCGCTCAAGAACTTTGCTCTTGTTTAAGAAGAGTTTCTTCTCGGTGAAATGTTGAAATGACTAATCCGCACACTGAAGATGACACTTATTTTTTCCACTCACAGAATATAATTTGAATATCTGGGTCGATTGCGAATACTTAACTGTATGAAATGTCGGTTCAAAAATTGAAACATTACTAATAATTCTGGCTGCCATGACCGCTATTAAACAAAACAATGTCATTTATAATCTTTTGTCACTTGTGAGACTCTCTCGCGATAAAAAATCACACACATCCAATTATTGTTTTTATCAAATTTTCGCTATTCTCTCACCTCGACTAAACTGCTACCTGTCAAACCAGTGTGACATCCGTACCCATATAAACCAACACAGCTTACGAAGTCATGATATCCCCACTAGCATACGACTGGTACTTGTAAATAACACGAATATTATATAACATTAAGTATAAAAGAGAAAGACTTCGGGTATTAGAAACCCTAATCATTAAACACAAAAACCGTAAATGATATCTCTTCCACTTACAGAACGGCCGTTTTAAATATATTTAACAATCTAAAAGTTTAAATATTTATTGTAGACTGTTCCCTACGTGACATCAGCGCCAGGAACCAGTGAAAACACAGAATTTAAAATCATGACCGTCAAAACTACTAAACTCAGAATTGAAAAATGTATAACATCTAACGTTCTTCTTTATATCCATAACCAAAAGTATAGATGAAAGCTATCGATTACAAATGTTTGGGCCATATTGGTAATCAAATAACACCACGTATATTTAAACAAGAAAAGTTAAATACAAAAGAGTATAACATGTCTTAACTACTGTCTTCTATCCCACTTGCATCACTGAAAAAAATAATACCTAAATGCAATGAAAGATTAGTATAGTTTAAATACAATGTAGATAGTACCGATAGATTTGAAATTTTGAATTTCGCATTTATAATATTGACGACTTACTTGAAAGAAGAAATCCCGTCCTTCGTCCAATCTCACAGTGTCTTTCTAACTAAAATTCTTTCTAATACAAAAATTAACAAATCAAAATCAAAATATTACAACTGAATTTCGATGGTCCTACCACTAAGAGGACGATCACCGGCCGACTAAGAAGTGTGAAAGTTACACAGATTATTACATTCATAATCTGAGAAGTAGTTTATGAATATGATCATTATAAATTTTTAATCAAAAAGTATTCATTAAATTTATTTCATTAAAATTTATGTGTGCAAAAATATAACTGTGTATAAGGCAATTTAAAGTCTTTAAAAATGAAAGTCATTTTAAAAAGAAAAGAAAATGAAGTTATTTCGATGCTGAGTCACATGATCTTTTCTTGCTTTCCGGTTCATATTTAAATATAAGTTGTCTAATGCTTGTATACTTTCGCCTTTCATAAGCCATTATCAAAAATGTTTTGTTAATAATGGTGTGTGACAGCCCAAATTACTCAGACACCGGACAATTTATATTGAAATATGTACCGCAAACCAGGAAAAGTGTCCAAAATATAAAAAAATAAATAAAAAAAGTCATTAGTAAAGAACTTTCGTTGGACTTTAACTAGACTTGTATAAATGAAAACTCACAACTCAATATTCATATATCCCCTTCTTGCCTCCCGTCAGCACAGTTGATACTAACCTCCAGGAGAGTGACCCGTTGCGCCTTCTCGGGTTAACAATTTCCGCTGACATGAAGTGGAAATATAATATTGAATCCATTGCTAAGTCTGCTGCTAAGGAGGTTGGTTCACTGTGTCGTACTAGACAATTTTACTCTCCTGAATTTATCTTACATATTTATAAGTCTACCATCCATCCATGCTTTCAATATTGATGCCACATATGGTATGATGCTTCTGCAATATGATTGGTTGACTTGGAGTCTCGGCTTCAGTCAATTGTTCACCACTGTCATGCAACTTCTGTGTCTTTTCTATAAATACATTCATTGTTCGGATGAACTCCTCGCTATGGTACTTGGACTTTAAGAATTTAAGCGCAGTACTAGATTGGCGGCAAGAACTCATCAATTTACTGTCGTCTTCATCCCTCTTCTTTTATGGTTCTCGCTCCTTAATCAAGCTTCTCTTTTTGCTTATTCTTTCGCACTCAATAATGCGCTTGTCTTAATGGCTCTACTGCCTTGCATGCTTAAAAAAATACGTGTGTATGATGGACCGAAAACTTAACTATTTGATCACGAAACCCTGTTAATTAAGTAAAATAAACCTGTTTTCATTCTTATTGTTTATGTCCTAGACGGATGCTGAGAATACCATGGACTTAATATGTGAGCAAAATCCTGACATTCATTTATTTTTACGAAGATGCTCACCCTGTACAAGAGCCACTCGAGGTGGAAGGTTACAGAATAGGAACCACCGTTTATGCGGATATGTGGGGAAGATAACGGTTAACCTTAGACTTGGACAGGTTAAGATTGTAGTGATTGGGGAAGCATCCCCTTGGGAGTCGGTTCCACAGAGTAGCGATTCTTGGGAAGAAGCTGTTCGAGCGGAACTTATATCTCACCAATGGAATACAAAGGTAATGAGGGTGGTTCGCTGCAATGTGCGTGGCATGTTGGGTTTTAGCCATGAAAGTAAGAACTACGGGAACTAAGGAATGTAGTTCGTCTGAGCACTTTCCATGGAAATAGCAATAGAACAGCGAAAAGCTTACGATGTTACCTCTGTCTGAAAAGTGGTTGTAGAGTGGAAAATAATTTATCACCCACGAGGACTTGAACCCTATCGAGACGGAAAAGTAACAACTGGAGAGCATCATCCCATATATGGCAGCAGTACTCTATTTTCGGCCTGATATGGTTCTTGTAAAGTTAGAGGATAGTATGAGGAGTCTAGTACTTACTAGAACGGTACAGGGAACCGATCATTTTCCCAGTATCTTTAGCGATGGATCGTATGTACGAGTCCCACTTGAGCTCTAGGTTGTGCTTAAGTCCCAATAGGCGCTATGAGCACGGAGCCTCCCTGAGATAACACCGCGATAGGTGAAAAGAACATCGAGATAGGTGAACATTCAGGATCCGCCCGATGTCACTAGTTTGGTTTTCGTGGCATTAAATGTGACCAGGCAGTTTTTCCCCCGCCACCACCACTGAGCTGTAAGAGCTCGATCAGCTACCAAACTCTGGTCAACTAGAGTTTTGGAGGTGCACGCATATACCGTTGTATCATTAGCATGGATATTCACAAATGATCAGAGTATACTTTTAGGCAGATTATTTAATTTATTTAAGTAGAAAGAGGGTTGGACCAAGAGCGAGGCCTGGGGGACGCCTCCGTTGATCGTTTGTGTCTCAGTGAACTGTACGTTAACAACTGCTTTCAAAGGATACCCGTTATGAAGGACTTGATAACTGAGAAAAGTTTTCCAGTGATTCCATAGCTAGAGAGCTGACACTGATCATAAAAATAATGCTAATGAAAAGCTTTAACAGAACAGAATTATAAAATGATGCACAGAAAGAGATGACACCTGAAAAAATGACTTTAGAAAGAAAATAGATCTTATTAAGAATCCCGAAAATGAATTCAGATTTTCGCGTTCTTTTCCTTTCTTTTTTTTTTTTTTAGTGAGATTATTATACCGGCAATAACTACACTTAAATTAGTCTGTTACTAGACTATAATCAAATAACTAATAAAGATAGAACTTACTGCATTTGTAATAATGTGGGAGACTAATTGCTAATAACTGTTCTATGATAGGCGATGTCGATGACTGTGCAATATAAATACCCATTCACGTAGGGTAGGCTACTAGTAGAAAATCGTACTACATTTGGAAGTCTGGTGTTACTAAATTTTGAACAGACTTTCTTTCTATTGGTATCTACGTTAGCCCAGCTTCCCATTTGTAGCCAAGTTAACCCAGCTTAATCTAAAAGTAGCTCCGAGAGTTGCAGTTAGCGAGAACTAAAAATTTAGTTTCACTCGCATTTTAACAGACTTGTATCAATGTCAGCTGAACATAATCAGCACACCATCTTTCCTCAAACTTCTTCGAAAATATATATTTTAAAAATACTGTCGGTTTAAACTTCTCTACTTCACTGGAGTGAAGTAGAAAAGAAAGAAAAAACTTATCCTGCAAGCAATAGGAACATATCTTTTAGCGTTGAGCAAGTTACTTAAATCTACAAATAATGCATAAATAAAAACCTTATTTCTAGACGCGGAACCTACTTATCTAAATATAGATTAGATTTATTGTTAACTGTAATGATAGATATAAGCCAAACAACGAGTTAATTCAAATCAGTGTCGTTCGTTTGTCCAGAAACAGATCCTATCAACTAGTATCTACAAGACAGACCCTGGGTTTCGTGGGAGGGAGAGTATGAAAATTAACTGGTATTTTAACCAATTCAGCTTGCATATTACCAACCAAAAATATACCCTACATAAACTGTTCTTGTAAGAACAGTTCATCCAAGTGATTGGCATTGAATACAAAATATGTAGTTAATGGTCTTAAGAATATATGACAGCTGCTTGATCGAACAGTTAGAACGTCAGCGTTCCGACCATGAGACCCAGATTTGCATCGCACCATGATCGATTAATAAAGGTGGTGACTTCTTGATCATATCGTTCTGGAGAGACTATCTCAGCGTGCAACATTGTTGTTGAGGGCCTCAATACTATATCATGGTTTGAGCAAAGCCTTTTGAAATTGCGTAGGTGAAACTGATCAAAAATGTTTTTAGCCTTGTTTTGTAACCTATCTGAATATGGTGACTCGAGGAAAACACCGATACACCACCAGCCTGGCTACTCGTGGGATATCGACCTAAAAAAATCACAATGAGTAGATACTTTAAAAACCAAAGAGGAATCGGAGAGCCGAGTTCGAATTCCAATCGAATCCATTACATTCACTTACGTGCTAATACTCTTGGGAAAGGTATGACTCCTCCTCTTCTCCCCCAGCTATGGATAAATAGCAGGACAGACCGGGTTCTCTAGCTTTGGATGGCAACTGGTCTACCGCAGAAAGAAATGGTAACCTACTGCGGGAAAAAAATCTGCCTCGTCAATCATGTATGGAAAGATATATGATCGCCTAAGCGTGTTTCATGCATGGCACATAACTGACTGATCAGACACAGTCATGCGCTTGTCATCGAGAAAGTCTGTTTCGTAGACTATTGCTAGCGAAGTGATTCGTTCGTGGACACCGGCATTGTGATCCTAGTAGCAAGGTCGTTTTACTGGGTAACACTCCATTGCGTCCAAGATTATGATATGATTAGTAAATCCAGTATCTAATTCAGATCTGCTGTAGTGTAATAGATAGCTATTGTATTTCTCTGACCATTCTCTCATGTAATGCGTTCGATCCTCACTAAAGGCTCCATAGTTGTGATACTATATAACAAAAGGCTAACCATAGTTAATATTATTTTAAGTCTCTTTATATTATTTAGCATTAAATATCTTCGAATCATACCGTTTTCATTAGAATTCAAATTGCCTTTAAATTATATATATATATATATATATATATATATATTTAGTTGTATTCATGTAAGTTCGTAACCCTGGGTTTCACACCCTTGCGATCGTCTGACTATCGCAAGGGCGTGAACCCCATGGTCACAAACTCACATCATTACAACTAAGTATGTTATCTCTATCACCGATATTGAGCGCATTCCAATAAGTACCGCGAATATATAATATATAAATAATATATATAGAATTTGCATATACATATATATATATATATATATATATATATATATATATATATATATATATATATATATATATATATATATATATATATATATATATATATATAGTTTTAAGATATGTTATGTTTATGAGTTAAAGTGCTCAATATCAGGAATAGATCGTATGTAAATATAAATTGAGGTCAACAGTAAGTGGCAACAGTCTGTTTCATGCTTAAATGCAATCGTCAGTCATTTAGTGATATATATATATATATATATATATATATATATATATATTTTATATATTAGGTCATCCCATAATTTCTGTCCGAATTTTAACTTTTTTTTTAAATGAACGGAATTTAAAGACTATTTTATAATGTCTAATGGAGCTGAACATTATTTTTATGTTTAGATGCATTTAAACTGATCAAATTTTATTTCAGAGAACAATAAAATTAAATTTTGTTTGATTAAAACCCTGCTAACATGAAAGTACCCAAGAATCATTTGAGGCACATAATGCTTTATGAGTTCAAGAAAGGAAACCCAGAAGCCGAAGCGGCTACAAACATTCACTCAGTTTATGGAGAGTAATGTGTGAATGAAAGAACTTGCAGAAAATGGTTTGCAAAATTCAGAGGTGGAGATTTGACCCTTGAAGCTGAAGATCGAACCTGACTGTCCAGTTGAGTTTGATGAAAAGCTTCTTGAAGCAGCCCTTGAAGAAAATCCTGCTTTATCAGTTGAGGAATTGGCAGTGGTTCTCAGTTCAAACCATACAACTTGGAAAAGTTCCTAAACTTCGAAAATGGGTGCCTCATGAATTGTCTGAAAACAACCTCAAATCCCGAGTTGACATCTGCTCTTCTCTCCATTCTCGCCAAATTTGTTCACCTTTTTTGGATAGACTTGTGACTGGCGACGAAAAATGGATCTTTTATCGAAATATTAAGCATCGTAGACAGTGGCTTGGTAAAGGGGAAGGACCCCAGCCACAGCCGAGAAGGGAACTTCATGTGCAAAAGGTTTTTCTTTCAATCTGGATTGCCAAGAAATAATACGCTTTGAATTCTTACCACCTAATGCAACAATTAATACTCAAATATACTGTCAGCAATTAGAGCGTTTGAACCAAGCTTTGAGGAAAAAAAGACCTGCTCTAGTGAATCGAAAACGGGTGATGTTTCATCAGGACAATGCGCGACCACACACAGCAAGAATCACGTCACAAAAGATCGAAGAACTTGGTTGGGAGAAAATTCCTCATCCACCTTATTCTCCTGACCATGTTCCTTCAGACTACCATTTGTTTCGTAGATTACAGAATCATTTGGAAGAAACAGCTTTTGTAACACAGGAAGAGGTTAAAACTGACATTTGTGAGTTCTTCGAATCAAAGTCAAAAGAATTTTACAGTAATGGAATTATTAAGCTTGTTAATAGATGGAAGGAAGTCATAGATAATCAGGGAAAATACATTGTTGATTGAATCTGTAATTAAATGTAACATTTGGTCACTTGTTTTCTTTATTCAAAATTCGGACAGAACTTATGGGATAACCTGATATATATATATATATATATATATATATATATATATATATATATATATATATATATATATATACGTATGTGTGTGTATGTATGTATGTATGTACGAGAGTCGTTTTTTTTTTTTTGTCGTTTTTATTAATTTGGCCACGGCGTCAAAGTTGATAATGCAACAGTAGGATTTGAACCTTACAATCAATAACCATAGAATGATTTTGTTGTTGTTACAGATAGCTGTCTACAGAATAGTGTCTGACTTGAAAGTGTGTTCGAAGTAGAATTGTGAATAAATTTCTCCATGTAAAAAACCCACCTCGACACAGAGAAAATATTTTTATGCAATACAGTCAATGGCAATGACAAATGTATTTATTATTAGAATCCAAAATGAAGAAAAAAACTGAAGCCAGATTCCGGAAATTTTTTTAAAATGAAAACGAAATCTGTTGGGTGAAACGTTTTTCTGTATATTTCGTGGGATTCAAACAGAATTATTTATTACTAATTACGGAAGTGCGAACAAGCTGTTAGTGTAAAGTTGTTGTTTTCTGATCATCATCTCACTGTTCCCTTCTCTCCCCTGGTGGTGGTGGCGGAGATGGTTGTGAATCAAAGAGAGTTTGACGAGGCAATTCGCGTGAATTTGATCGGGTCAGAGGGGATTATAACAAGCGAGATCTGGCAAACCTGTTTGCATCGAGCTGTCGGATGCTTGGTCTGTCAAGGTCCGCCTCGGTTACGTCAGCCTGGTTGGTGCAGACCTCTTCCGCCGGTTTGATCGTTGAGATCGTGTAGATTTTTGCCTATTCCACCGTTGGGGTCTTCGGGGGTTGGTCGTGTTCAGTCTGTTCCTTCCTCCTTGACCTTACCAGACTGCTTAGCTATTGGGATCACTGGAACAAGTAACCCTTCTAGCATGAAAAGGAATGACCATATATATTTTACAGTGAAGTGAACAGTTCTAAGAAAAGCATGAACTAATAAAAAAAAAGTATAAAATTATCATTAAATATGTAAAATCATTTTTATTATTGCTGTTGATAAAATATATATTTGAGAGATAAATAATAAAGGAAGAAATTCACTACTGAACAAAAAAATAATAACGTTACGATTCAACGCTTTTCCTAGAAATTTGAAAATACGTCGTCGTCCATAAAAAAAATATTACGTTACTACAATCAATAAATAAGAAAAAGATGAAAGGATAAAATTATTGGCAAATGTTCTTTAAAATGCTTGAATGATAAATGATAGGTAAATCAACTGACGATACTAAACCAATAGCAAATGATAAACAAAACAAACATTAAGACTCAAAAGGCATTTCCTGCAATTTCGAAAATTATATTCTATTTCATAAAAAAGAAAAATGTAAAGCTTGAATATAATATAGAATTATTCATGCCAGTGTATAATCAATTTAACAAATACAATATTAACTGTTCCTAATATAACAATTCCGATTGATAATAAACATTTTTATTTAAGTAAGTAAATATGCTAAAACACTTATTTTAAAAATAAAACAAAAAGCAATCAATGTATGCATCGACTTAAAAAAATATGTATTTTCATAATTAAATACTGTAAATGCATAATAATATAATAACATTATAATATAATAAACAAAGAAAAATATAAGAATAAAAAATAGATAATTAAAGACTTCCCTTTTTTAAAAATATATCACTTTCTTTGAGCAATGAAAAAGCACGTCCGTTTACTCCAACATCAGCGTCTGTCTCAGTGTGAAATAACAGTAAGCAATTGGCCCGTTTGAATGACAAAGATAAAGAAAACGATCTTTTTCTGAGTAAGAGAGTCGACCGCTAAATTTGATACTTGACAACGAAGTTGCAAATATTACATGGCAAACGATCATGCGGTTCTTACACATAAGACAGATTCTTCAGACTGCACACCTTCAAACTATCACTTGTTCTGTTCTATATAGAATTTACTGTTAATGGTCATCAAGATGAAGATATAAAAACATTCATTGAAGAAGATAGTTCTTTAATGACCGAATATGAAATTTGGTTGAAGATTTTAGAAAATGATGACTAAATGATGAAAATCTACATTTATTTCAATAATATATTTTATAAAAAAATCAATATATTATTATTATTATTATTATTATTATTATTATTATTATTATTAAATTAGATATAATAGTGTTCAATACTTACCAAAGACCGACTTAGAGATCTGTAATTTTTCATTCAGTCATCGGGACTTTCGACAAGAATGATTGCATCATTATGGGATGTCCCGATGAGTGATTGAAAAATTACGAAACTCTAACTCGGACAACGATAAGTATAGAACGTTATTATATCTAATTTAATAATAATTATCGCTTTAGTCTAATATTGAGCAATTTATAAGCAGAAATTCTCTTAAATTTGACAGACATTAAATTATATAATTTTATATATATTTATTGCTAGTATTAATATCTAGCATTATTATTTTATTCTATTTATTTTATTTTATTTTATTTACAAATATATATATATATATATATGTGTGTGTGTATGTATGTATGTATATATATGTGTGTGTGTGTGTATGTATATATATATATATATATGTATATATATATATATAATTATGTATATGTATATGCATATATATAGAGAGAGAGAGAGAAAGAAAGAATGAAAGAAAGAAAGAAAGAAGAGAAAAGAAATATGATACAATTTATTGGCGTAGAACTTATTAGCTTTATTGAATTAATTTGAATAATGTTAATTAAAATTTAATGATAAATTTCACCTAACATTTTACGATTGAACTAGTTTACTCAAACGGACAAAAATCTATATATCGACATTTATATGAAATTGATATATTGTCAAGTCCTTTCTGTTATTAGCTGCTTGATCAGCCAAGAGCTGTTTTGTGGGCACATGAAAGACCAACACCTTTTAAACAGGTACTAAGGCTTTAACTCATTGGTGTTTATACAGGGCGCGTCCAATATTTAAGAATACGCCTTTTTTAAGAATCAGTAAGCCACAAATGGAAGGCAACCTACTAATGCTATGTTACGCGACAGGCACCAAATTTTAACATTCTAGTTTCTCTTTCAAACGTATCAACAGCATTAACATCACAGATTTCAAACTGGCACTAAGTCTAAAACAGGAAATTTCTTGTTATATATACACAGAGTGTCCAATAATTATCTGTACAAATTTTTAAATCAATAAAAAATTAAAAAATGAAGATCACTCTACAGGGTATATTGGAAAACATAGGTAAACATATACATTCATATTTAAACAGTTCGGAGCACTTCCATATCGGATTCATTGGTTGCACGCAACACATTTAGACGATACTCAATTTTCTGTTTTCTGCATGACACTTCTTTTTCCCATAAACCTCTTGTGTCACACACGGATGCTAACACAGCTTGGTGTTTTTTTAATACTTTGTACTATAATTCCGCTGAATTTGAGTGTCCGATTTGGTACTCACGAATCAGGATACACGTTGTGCTTTCTCTTGTGGTATTGTTATTTTCATTGAAAGTCAATATCAGTCATAAGCACTTTTAATTAACATCTACCTGAAAAGACAAACGAAAGTAAATAAAAAAGATCATACATTATGTAAATTAGGTATCACCACTCTTTCGATAAAAAAGAAACATACCATGATGAAAAAGTCCCCAAACTTGATGAAAACAAATTTTTATCGTCTAAATGGTTATGTTATTATGAAGAGGAAAGACCAAAGTATTTTTTTATTAATTTTTTTTTTCATCCTGTTTGGAACATTCGAAATTTTGATTAAAAATCTTGTTTTTCTGTGTCAGCGGAAGTAACATTAAAATCGATGATGTTGAGACATTTTTAATCAAAAGTTAAATTCTCTGTTTAAAAATCGTGTAAAAATAAATTATACCTTTTTCAAAAGTTATTTGAGAAAAATTTTAAAAATTAAAGTTTACTTAATCTAATTGGAAACAAACATTGCTTACTTTTTATTTTTTTAGCAGAAAAAAAGTAGTTGAAAATAAGAGAAGCTTGCCTTAACCGCTGCGACTTGTTAAATGACAGTTACATTGATATATTGACAGTTCAGGTCAATGGAAGTTATCGGACGGAAGAACAGAAGTGACAGAATCTTTTCGAATTTTAAGTGAAGTAACTTATTTAACAACGCAGTTATTTAAAAAAAAACGTAACAAATACTTTCAGCAATCTAATATTTTATTGATTTTTTATTGCCTTACGTTTGAAGATGCTTTCTGGAAAAATAAAATTTAAAATACTAACAATAAAATAAATTGAAAATATCATAACTGAGAGTGAAATAAAATGACATAAAAGAGTTAGTACCTATAATTTTTGCGTACATATATTATGAAATTGCAAATGACATTGACCTCATAACACGTAGTAACAGTGGGCTCCAGGACTTGACCAACAAACTTTTTAAAAGAGCAGGAGCATATGGAATGGAGGTCAGCTCCAATAAATCCAAAGTAATAGTGAATAGTCACACCTGTATTAGCATTACCATGAATAGAAACTCACTGGAGGAAGTGTCTAGTTTTAAATACTTAGGAACAATCTTGTCTAAAAATGGTAACCGCAACTCTGAAATTCACACACGGATTGCCGCAGCTATGGCAGCGATAGGCCAAATTGACAAGAATATGGAGAAGCAAAATCAGCTTTCAAACTGTACAAATCGCTGGTAGTCTCCATTCTCCTATATGGATGTGAAACGTGAACACTGTTGACAGATACAGAGAGAAGGATCCAAGCGTTTGAGAACAAGCATGAGAAAACGCCTTGCCATTTTCTACTGGAACAAAAGATCAATGAGCTTGTGCGGAAAAGGGTTGAAAGTTTTGTGGGACACCAGGAACTTCTTCTCGCCACTGTCAAACGGAGAAAAATGGCGTGGTTTGTATTGTATCTACATTACAAGGCACGACAGCCAGTGCAAGACCATCATGCAAGGCACCGTTGAAGGTGGACGTGGGAGAGGGTACCATCGCAAAAACTGGTTGGACAATGGAGAGGTATGACTGTACAAGAATTGCTGATGGCTGCCGTTGATAGACCGTTGTGGAAAAGAGTTAGTGTGGCTTCTGCATTCGTATCCGCCCTACAATTACAAAAATCAAGGGGATGGTGACGACGACGACGACGACGACGATGACGATGATGATGATGAAATTTTATAGTATTATTTTTTATTAATTTTTATATTATCCCAGTTCTGAAAAATTTCATAACTGAGATAATATAAAAATTAATAATAAATGAAAATAATACCATAAAAATTCATAAATAAGATAGGTACCTTTATCATTCAGGAAATGTTATTTTTTAATTTTCTTTTCTATATTTTTAATATTAATTGTTATAATATGACAGTTATGAAAATATGAAATGTTTGTGTTAATTATGTGATCATTTACACTTATTTTATTTAATCATAGTCCCCTAACAATAGATTTCAGACTTTAATTAAGATGTCTAAAGCCTGAAGAATATGATTCCACTTGTTTGCGTCTCTTGAACTGAAACTAAAAAAGAAAATAATTAATTAATAATTGCAGTATATCTCTCGTTAAATATGAAAAACAATAAATTAATTATATTTAAAAAATTAAATCAAAAATATTTAGTGAAATAGGATGTAAAAAAAATAAATCTTTTGAAAATGCAACGCTGATAGTCAAAGTCAGAGAATTCTTCAATACCGTCTCGCAGAACGAAAACTCAAATTTTCTGAGAGCATAATTTTGCCGTCGGGAGGAATAACTCTTAAAACGCATGACATTTTAATGTCCGATCATACATATATTTGAAAAAAACGTTGTTATGCACACTCAAAAACAATGTTAAAATATTTTTTAAAATACAGGTATGTCACAGATTGTAAAAAGCTTTGAAATTCATGATCTATAAAAATAGATCTACTTAATAACAGCATTCCCTAAAATCTAGGGATTGAAACTTAATTTAAAAATACTTAACAACTTCATCACATTTTGTATTTAAAATTGAAAAAAAATTAAAATAGTTCTTTTAAAAATTCATTCAGTTCAATTTTTACGAACCATAATATTTACATCAGCATTTCTGCAAGAGAATTTAAAAAGAGAATCAATACACATAGACATTAGTTCACCAATCCAAAATTAAAACACCAAACAGCCCTTTTGAAAAAATTTGGGAAATTGAAGGAAAAGAGTTTGAATCCTCAAATAAATTGGAAAATTCTAAGTCTCGCGAACACCCCCAATAGTTTCAGGGATAGGTGCAAGCTATGTTTAGAAGAAAAAATCAGGATAATAAAATATAAAGATCAATGCAAACTATTAAATCAACGGAGAGAACTAATCACGAAATGTAGACATAGAAAAAATTCCAAATTGCATAAGAATACATGTGCATATATGTGGGGTGTATGTGTACGTATAGTGGCATATATGTATGGACATGTAAATGTAAATATATGTATGTATGAAGATATGTACGCATATAAGTGTGTTGGACAGCATGGTTTATTCCATTGGGTGCTCGGGTATTACCCACAATCTATAAATCTATAACTCAACTAATTTACATTAATCTTAACGGGTTTAAGTTTAACTCCCCCATCACTTATTAATAATATTGGACACCTGTCGTACAAAAACTATTTACTGTGAATCCCCAAAAAACACACTAGGGGCCTGTTTAAGAAACGCCACATAGTAGGAACTGATATTAAACTACAAACAACAATGGTTTGGGGCATAAATAGAGTTTATTTATGCCCAGAACCATTGTTGTTTGTAGCTTAATATCAGTTCCTACTATGTGGCGTTCCTTAAACATAACAGTGAATGGTGGAAAATCTCCTCACAGATGAAGAAGAGACTTGAAATAACAGAAATGTGGTTCTACAGAATGATTCTGGGAATACCATGGATCAAACATGTGAGCAACAATCAAGTTTATAAAATCTAAACAAAAATGACATTTAAACTTAAACATCGGGAAGAGTCAATTGAAATTTCTAGGGAAAGAATACTTGGAAAATTTAGTACTTACAGGAAAGATTGAAGCCAAGATGGACAGAGGACAGCAACGCCCAGCCTATTTAGTGAGCTCAAGTAAATAGACAGCGAAGCAAGGTTTAAGATAGATAACAAAAATCTCGAAATTTATTAGAGCTACAAAGGGCAGGAAATTGTGGACAGCCATGATCGCCAAAGTCCTAAATGGACACAGCACATAGACAAAGAGTCCTTTGTGGGTTATTTCAAACCGAAACATATTTTAGCCTGTAAGACTAATTCTTCTTTTTTTCTCTCGGGTGAAACTGATTTTTTAAGAATAGCAACGATACAGATACATGTTTTTCTATTTAACTCACATGGATAAACGGGTGGAGCGAGACAAAGAAGGCTTCATACAATTACCAAGGGTATTTGCGTATAAATGAATATAACGAACCCGTCTGAAATTCGAACTTGGCTGTCCAATTTCTAATTTTGTGCCTCTATCTATTACGCCACCCGCACATCACAACATCACTATAGGAGAAAGAAAGAAAAATTGGTTTTGATTTTTATGTTATACAAGCACCGTTCTTCTAATTCAACAAAAGTTTAACATAATTTTATGGCGAATGCATACGTGAATGGATGACCTTCTGAAACGTATTTTTAATTTCATATTGAGGTGATCCATTCAGAACTCATGGGAAAATAAAAGTAAAATATCGTTAGACACGATTCGACACTGATTCAACTAAAGTCTGCAACATCTCCACTCTTTATAAATAATTCTCAATAAGCTTTTTCAATGAAAGCAATCTGCGCTGAGGTGAAATATATAACTGATGTAGTTTCCACCTGATTTAATAAAACAAGTCGACACTTATATTTATAGACATGGCTTTTAAGAAACATTGACTGCGAGCGCATTTGATTAAATGTTTGATTTCAGCCTGAGCGTGTCGGTTATTCATTGCATTTAATTACTTTTCTTTTCAGTATTAGGTACTTTTGTACATAGATTTTCTCACATAAACCGTTCAAAGGCGAAGCTATCTGCTGCGGACAGACATGATGTTGACAGAAAAATAAGTTCATTAATTTTCTATGGACTTGTTCGAAATCGAGTGACATTGTTTCTTTTATTCTTTCTTCAAATATTTTGTATGAAGTGTTTCAAAGACACATACACACGTGTACGCGCACATACAAACACATAAAATTCGCCTGTAATTATATAACTTGTTTCAACAATTTACATATGTAATTATACATACATAAAATAATTAACAGGAAGAACTCTTATAGTTATTCTACAAATATATATATATATATATATATATACATGCATACATACATACAAACATAATACAGGGGTGGAAATAAGTATAAGAGACCCCATGAAATTGTTAATAATTTTCTTCTTCCTGCACAAATTCCTCTGAAAATTTGTGTGTGGTACCTAGCTCCAATGGTATTAGTATACATATTCGATTTTATAACAACTTTCCACCCAAAGTTATTAAGAAAGTTGTTAAGAAAAATACGTTTTCGAGGGTGGAAATAAGCATAAGACAGTTTTGAAAATTCATACTTAACAGAAAAATTGTACAAAATTCAATATTTACATTTATTCCCTTTCAATTGTAATACTTCAACACATCTCTTTTGCATAGCATCTATAAGTTTTCATTCCAATACTGTTTCATGCAAGATTTTATAGTTTTTCTATCTTCAAATTGACGTTTATTTTTGTATACTCTTCTTGACAAAATAGCCCACAAATTTTCTATTGGGTTTAAATCTGGAGACTTCGTGGGCCAGTCGAAAACCTTCAATATTTTTTTGTTTTAAACCAGTCTTTCGTGAACTTAGAAGTGGGTATGGCTGCGTTGTCCTATTGAAAAATGGCATTATTGGTGTATAGACGATTCATAAATGGGACAAGCCCTTTTTCCAACACATTGATAAATCGAGCAGAGTTTTGTTTCCCTTCCATCACTACTAAATGAGTTTTTTCAAACGCAGGAAAAGCTCCCTAAACCATAACACATCCTCCTCCAAATAGTCTTTTTGAAAACGGCTGCTTCTCCTTTCTTAAATCATGCCAATAACACTGGTAGCCGTCGGGCCCATCCAAATTAAACTTTTTCTCATCAGAAAACACCACGGTTTCCCATATCTCCTTTGTCCATGTTACTTTTTTCTTTACCCAATTTACGCACATCTTGTGTTTAGCAATGAAAGCAGGGGCTGTCTTCCTGTTTCTATACACTAGATTTGGCGATTCATGAAGAAGTTGACGAATTCTTCTGGGAGTGATAGGTAAATTTTGAGATTTTTGCAAATCTCTTAAGCTTGATTGTCCTTTAGAAGCTTCTCGAAAAATTCGACGTCTGGCTGCATTTCTAATTTTAGGTGGACGACCTGGACATTTTCTGGTGCCATACGATTCAGGTTCCTTTAGATAATTTCTCACAACTGTTCGGGACCTCGACAGTTCTCTTGCAATGAAACTTATAGATTTTCCTTCCGGTTTACAGGCAGAAATTTGCCCTTTTTCATTTTCATTGAGGGGGAATTCCTAGGCATTTTGCAGTAACTGTATTCAATTATGAAATATTTAAATAGGACTCACGTGGCTTAAAATCATAAAAGTCTTTTTATAATCTGCGCATGCACCTATTCTTCCTTTGGCATTCTGAAGTAAACCGGATATGCAGATTTTCAAAACACTGTCTTATAATTATAATTATGTTAACATTTTTGCAGTCATTAGCTTCCCTATAATTATTTCCACCCTCGAAAACGAAGTTTTGTTAATAACTTTTTTTGGTGGAAAGTTGTTATAAAATCGAATATATATACTAATACCCATCGGATCTAGGTACCACACACACATTTTCAGAGGAATTTGTGCAGTAATAAGAAAATTATTAACAATTTTATGGGATGTCTTATATTTATTTCCACCACGATTTACATATATATATATATATATATATATATATATATATATATATATATATATATATATATATATACGTTCCCTCTTGGCGGAAGAATCCGTCGTTAGATCCGAAGTGCTTATACTGAAACAGCCACGGAGTATGTCACCGATCAAGGAAAATTAAATACTGCCTTCTAAATGCAAATCTTTCTCAGACACACGAAACATTCATATCAGCTCAGTTTCGAATCCTAACGTAAACAATGCAATTTCTAGAGAAGTAATGGATTTAGACGCTACATTTATTCATTAAACAGTATAAATGTTTTGAGAGACTGAGAAAAATCTGCGTTTATGAGGCACTATTCAACTTTGCTTGATCGGCGACGTACTCCGTGGCTGAGTCGGTACAAGCGCACATCGGATATAACGATGGATTCTGCTGCCAAGGGGGGACGCATATATATATATATATATATGTATATATATATATATATATATATATATATATATATATATATATATATGTGTGTGTGTGTGTGTAACTAGATTTACAAACCATCCTAAAAAATTTAAGAAAATGCTTAAAAAATGCTTTGATGTTAACATTTTTGCAGTCATTAGCTTCCCTTATTTAAGTTTCTATATTCAGTTTTAAATGTAGTGTCATAATAAAAAAACACTCTCTAAATTATAAACAGATTCGAACTGGTTTTCAGCAAAATGGTTTAGTCCATTTTTTTTCTGTTTTTCTATTTGCCATTTGAAATGTATTCCCATAAAACTTTTCCTTCAAGTCTATCAACGTAAATAATGTTTTATGTAAAATTTAAGGTAACCTAAAAATGTTGGACTGCTGCTTATAAAATTCTCTAAATATTTCTCTTTCGTCAACAATCCTTCTTCTGTATACATTATTAAGTATAGCCTGTTTATGTGACTAGAATGCTCGATAAACTAATATTATAGTTAGATATTCTATTATCATCTCCAAGATGTAGGTTTACTGCAAATGGTTTTGAAAACCATAAACAAGAGGAATAAAGCCTCGGCCAATTATTTCATTGTTTCCATTGGCTCCATTATTTTAATCTAATATTCTTCTATGCATTTCAACATTCACTTACATTCAGTTTGGGTGCTTAAGGGCAATCATATGCTTATTTCTCAAGTTAAACAAAAGCAAAATAGTTAGGATGTGCGAAGTGAAAGTGATTTATTTAAGTTAAAGTACTTTAATTTTTTTTCAAGGAAGGCTAAAACTAAACTCATCTTCTTTCATCACCCAATCATCTATCCATTCATTTCATTTTATTCTTCCGTCTCTCATCGTCGTACTCAGTGTTTCGTGCAGTAACAATCATCAGGTGGATATCATCTGGAACCAGTAGCTATAATCTGATTCATATAATCCAGGCATGGAAGGTAACAACTACCCATGATCTATGTTTTTAATTATATACTTCTTCTTATGTCGATATATGACCATAAGCTCGTTTCTCTTACTCAAAAGCTGGCCATAAATACACATATGGTACGATTGACGTTATTTTTAGTGGGTACAAGTGCCTGAATTGTCATCCCTATTTTTTTTTATTTTCTTAAACAATGAATTTAATAATAACCACCCTAAAATTGCGAAGTCCTACTGAAGAAAAATTGTGCCTCCAACAGGAATCGAACATGCTTCCCTTTTCTCCATCAGAGAAATTATAGTGGATCGGGACATCGGGGTTAAAACGAACAGTCGATTTACCCACGCCAAGAAGATTAATGAAAGATGATAATAACGAAGAAACACGGGTAATTTTAACAAAAGAAAATGAAGAATTTATTTACGAATTTACACACTTGAAGTAGCTCGGTTCAGGAAAATAAATCTGAAATTTTTAAAGTCCGCAGTTTTAACGAATTTTCATGAAGACGAAATGTTCTTACAACAGATTGAATGAGCTGATACAAAATTATTTTTTTAATCAGTATCACTCCGTTCAAGGCAGTAAAGCCTCTAATACACAAGGGGTTTCAGGGTGTGCGTGGAAGAATTAGGAACAGAAACATTAATAAGAAGAAGAAAAGGGTAATCAGGAGATTGACATTGCATTTAAATATTTGCAGATTAATATTGGCTGGAAAGCATAGAGCCGGAAGGGAGTTTCACAAAGCAAGAAGTGCGAGAAAAGAAACTGTTAACATAGAACTTACGGCTACATCTAGCCTGCTCAAGTGTAAATTGATGAGATCTAGACGCCAGTCTAGTACTGCGCTTAAATTCAAAACATCTAGGTACCATAGCGAAGAGCAATTACCATGAAAGTATTTATAGAAAACACAGAGAGGCAACCTTAAATATATATCTATATATATATATATATGAATAAAAAAGACAAGAAGCAAAAATTATACTTAGCTAAAATATAGTTTTTTTTTTTTCCTGTTGTCTCTTTTTATTCATTTTGTCTCTTCTACAGATACACTTCATTTGAGAATATTTGCATACCAAACATTATAAATGACACGACTTTTCATAAAAATAGGAATCAGTTTCAGAGGCATTTATATTGCATAGTTAAGGATATTAATAAATCCAGCCAAATATTTGTTAAATCTGATAAAACTACTAATTCATATAAATTTAATCCCAAAGAATACAATGCATTAATCAAGAAGAATTTAAGTCAAAATTATAAAATAGATTAACAATATTGTGTTGATAAAATTAACACTGATTCCAGAAATATTACTGATAAACTTAAAATTAGCAATATGGTTAGTAAACTCTGTACTAAAGAATCATATGTCTTACTAAAAGATCATAAACCAGAATTTCAGACCAAACTTCCTACGGGGATCATAAACCCTACCAGACCAGAAATCGGAAGGATAAGTAAAGTTATCCTGGATCGAGCGAACAAACAGTCCAGACGACGCCTTGGATTTATACATTGGATTGGTACCACAGAAGTCATTAATTGGTTTAGAGGTATAAGTAACAAAAGCAACTGCTCTTTTATCCAGTTTGATATTGTGGGTTTTTACCCTTCCATCTCAAAGGATTCTCTTTTGGAATTTGCCAAAGAATATTCTAACATCTCCATCTAAATATAATAATGAATTTTAGAAGATCAATTTGTTGATCATATTCGCCATAGTCTATGAATATAGAATCCAGCGCAGTACGTAATCTGTTCAATGAAACAACGTTAAAGATTAACACTCACGAGTCAGACACTCTACTGGATCTGACTATATTGCCAATAGCAGCAGCAGCTGTTCCGTAATTCTTCAGTCTTCGATATCAGAGGTTGACAGTGAATATTCGGAGAAAGAAAAAAGAAATATAGCTGCCTTTATACACGTCGTATTGAATATTTTAAGCCTTCTGAATGGTTAATCCTTCAATTGGTGAACTATAAAATGAGTCAGCTCATTTTGGTTGTCTCACTAGTATATAAAGGTAGCCAAAAAACTGTAACACAATTCTCATCCATAATAAAGAACGGTGGGTTAAGAACTCTGATGATTACTTTAATATTTTAATAGGAACATTAGATTCTGCAGAGTCTTCTGATCTGATGAGTTTATTTATTTTATATAACCTATGAAGATGTCACTGTTGATAATATAAGGTTATAGAGAGATGATGGTCTTATGGTAGTAAAAAATTCCATTAAAATGATTAATAGAGAACTAAAAAGTTTAAATCTTAAGGTTAAGATCTTCGTCAGTAGAACGTAGGATTAGCAGGCACTCATCGGACAAAGATGTGTTTGATAAATATAACGGTGTTTATAATAAAGTTTTAAAGAATATTGGTTTTAAGTACGCTGAAATCAAGTTTAGAAAATATGATGATAGTGGTCCAAATCAAAGAAATAGAAATAAGATCATTTGGTACACACCCGCATTTAATCAATTAGTCAGTGCTAAGTTAGGCTATCTGATTATTAAGCATTATCCTAAAAGTAACTCTCTTAGTAAAATATTTAACAGAAACACATTAAAACTAAGTTATAGCTGCACCAATAATCTTGGGAAGATTATAATGTTGCACAATTATAAAATTTTAAACCAATTTAATAATCTGTATCACAATACACATTCCACAATAAATATTATTAATGATATTGGCCACTGTAATTGTAAGAATTCTGACCAATATCCATTGCTAAAAAATGTTTAACTAAATCTCTTATTTATCTTAGTACCTATCTCTACAATAAAGAATGCGACGGTTGAAAAATTATGTATTGGTAGTACTAAGAATTCTTTTAAGATTAGGTGGTAGCAACTTATCTTGTCCTTTACTAATAATACTTACAGAAATAAATCACTTTCTAAATATTTTTGAAGTTTAAAAGGCAATAATAAGACCCCTAAGGACATGTTGATCTTTATATGAACCCTGTTTTCTGTGTTTACATGAAAAATTCGAAATCATCAGATCTTTTGACAAAAATTCATTATTAAATCAAAGTGAATTAACACAAAAATGTAAACATAGTTTACGCTTTAACTTACAATTTAGTTAAGATTTTGGAATTTCATAATGCATCTTCTTTAGTTGTACTGCGTTGCACTATATATGGCTTATCTTTTTATTTGTAAGATTAAACTGGATTTAATATAATTTTGTATTAATTCCCTGGCAGTAATAGTAATATCTTGTACAGATTATTGGTATTTGGTTGCTATTTTTGACATTTTACATCGATTGGTTAGTGTTCTTAACATCTTAAATGAAGGATCTTTATTTAACAGTTAGATATTAATTTACCAAATAATTCTATATATTTCAATTATTTACTAGTTTCTTAAATATGCCATTTATTTGTCAACTGCAAAAAGAAATTTATGTAGAAAATTCATAAAGCATATAACTTGTTTAGCATTTTGTTAAATTAACTCTCCACACCCCTTTTTTTTCTTAGGAAGCTGCATTATCTAGTTTTTATATTTTATGTAACCATATGTATCCGCTTTAAGTTTATGCCTGGCTGCCATTAGCTGCCAATCTACGGGTCATGACCCATCTATAAAAATATTTGTTTTAATTTTTGCTTCTTCGCTTAGTTTAAAATTAACCTAGCTCATATTTGTTTGGTTGATCAGAGTAAAACACACAAACCTTATAAACGCCTTTTGTTTCATTTTTTTCGAAAGAAGAGGTATTTTGCTTCTAAATCTTAATAAATCGTTCACTCGCCAGTAATTTACAATCGCCTGATGAGATGCAATGACATGCATTGAAACACTACTGCAATTCTGTAGCGATTTTTACGTCGTTTCGGTGTAATATCCTAATATATATAACGAAATATAGATTTAAGTTGTGCTATATTTATGGGATGAAGTGCTCAATATCAGAGATAGAGGATATGTAAATATAAAAGTGAACATTGAAGTCAACACTCAGAGGTGATAAACTGTTTCATGCTAGACGCAATACACACACACACACACACATATATATATATATATATATATATATATATATATATATATATATATATATATATATATAAAACAACTGAAAAGTTGGAAATTAAAAAGAATTGAATGTTTTTTTTGTGAAAGTATTTATTTATATTTTATATATATATATATTTGATATTTCAGATCGGCCCCGATCTTTCGTCAGAAATGGCGGTTTTCAGAAGTTTGTTTACATTAAGTAGCGTCCGTCGCGAGACGCGGACGTCACGTGATATAGAATGCAACTGTGTTTGAATATTTCTAACGTAAATCTAACTGCAGTAATATTTTAAATGCTGTTTAAAAAAAAAATTTTAACTATATCTAACAAAAAATTTTTGTTTAACTATTGAAATATTTATAAAGATTTAAAATACCCAAATCTTTATTTAACCCTAGTTTATATGTATTTAATTTTAAAATCCAGTATTTTTCTTTTTTCTGCGTGTGTATGTGGAACTGAAATCAGAATCTATCAATACACATTTACAGTTTTCTAATGAGTGCCCTGGTTGATTAAAATGTTCAGCTATGGGGGAATAAGCATTGTTTTGACGTATGGTTAGTTTATGGTTGTTGAAGCGAAATCTAAAATTATTTCCAGATTCACCAATATATCCACTATTGGGACATATTGTGCAGAATAAATAGTAGATTATGTTACGGCTATCACAGGTGAGACGAGGAGGGTTTATCTTGATATTGGTGTTTGGGTACAGAAAATACACTATCGATTGTTCAGTGTTTGCAAACTAAACAACGAGGTTTGTTACATTTGTAATTTCCTAATTGGTTTGTATTATTTAGATATTTGGTATAGGTGAGGATAGCTGATAGGTTAGGTGATTGCTTCTTTGCATTAATGGGTGGTTTAGCGAAAATGTCTTTGATCTTTTTGTTTAACTGGAGGTTCTTGTAATCCTTTTTTAAATTGTGAATAAGAGTGTGGGAATATTGATTGTGGTTAAAAACCATGGGAATCCGATTAATGTTTTTACTTTTCTTGTATGTGAGAAGTGTGTTACGATTTATGTAGATAGTTTTTTTAGTGCTTCTTTTATTATATTTATTGGGTATTTACATTTTAGGAATTGTTTTGTTGAGTTATTAATGTTGTATAGAAAATCTAGATGGTCTGAGCATATGCGTTTGATTCTTAGAAATGAGGTGTATACGATAGATTTTTTAATTTAAGGGGATGACAGCTGCTAAAGTGTAGGAATTTATGCTGGTTTGTGGGTTTGTTGTATAGACTGGCAGAAAGTGTATGTTTGTTCAATTTTATCATAACGTCTAAGAAAGGGACGGATGTGTATGAGTGCTCCATGGTAAATTTAATTGTATCGTGGAAGTTGTTGCAGAAAGTAAAAAAATTTTTTTAATTTTTCTGATCCATGAGTCCATAATAAGAAAATGTCATCAATATATCTAAAATAATGTAATGGTTTAAATTCTGAATTGTCTAGTATCTTCCTTTCTATAATGTGCATAAAGATATTAGCATAGCTAGGTGCCATTTTCGTGCCCATTGCTGTGCCACTAATCTGTAAATTGTGTTTGTTGTTGAATTTAAAATTATTATATGTTAAAATGAAATTTATTAATTGGCATATATCTGTAATTTTGTTGTTAGGTAATTTTTTACTAAGGAACTCCTAGCAAGCTGATACTCCTTCAGCATGTGGGATGTTCGTGTAAAGGGACGAAACATCCATCGTCACTAGGATTGTATCATGGTGGACTAAGTTAATGTTTTGTAATTCTTTGTAAAGTCTGTAGTGTCTCTAATATAACTAGGTATGTCAGGCAGTAAAGGTTTTAGGATATTGTCTATGTATCCAGATATACGTTCTGTGAGGGTACCTATGCCTGATATTACGGGTCTACCAGGTGGTATGATTTTAAGGGATTTTGAAATTTCATAGATGTTCTCTTCATTATTTGATTGTATAATTTGATGTGGGTTGGATGAAAAGGTGTTAGGGTGTTTTTCTGAAAGTATTTTGGGGAGTTTATGTAGTTTTGGGATAGTGTAGTATGTTGCTGTTTTAGGCTTCTCAGGAATAAGAGATTTTATGGTATTTCTTATGTTGTGGTTCAGCTTCTGAGTGAGAAATGATAATTCTGTTTTGAATGTGCTAGTTGGGTCTAGAGGTAGGGTTACATAGAATCTGTTATTTTGAAGTTGTAATTCTGCTTCTTTTATATAGTTGTTAGTGTCTAAGATGGTTATAGCTCCGCCCTTGTCGGCTGGTACGATAATTATGTCTCGGTTGTTTTTAAGAGTATAGATGGCTTGGTGTTCTATTTTGGATAAGTTGTATTTTTTTAACTGGTGTCCTTTGTTTTTTAAGAAGTTATCCATGTGTTGTCTGGCTTTGTTGGTATATTGGTCCAAGTGTTGATTACGTCCGCTTGGTGGAGTCCATAGAGTGTTATTCTTCGTAGGAGGAAGTTTGGAGCATGACTGGTTAGCGCAGTTGTCTGTATTAGAAGTAGATTTGTTGTCTGAGAAATATTCTTTTAGTCTCAGTCTACGAATGTATTTTTCCATATCGTAGCAAAGGTTTAGAGGGTTTAGTGGTTGTGAGGGGCAGAATGATAATCCTTTATTTAATAAAGAGTTTTCTCGTTGGGTGAGAGTATATTTAGGTAGGTTGGCGATGTGCTTGTCAGCAGAGTTGGCATGGGTGTAGTGAACATAATGAGATCTTCGTGGAGTCTGTTGTATTAAATAGTTATTCAGGTATGGTATGTGTTGTAAAATTGGGTCCTCAGCAATTAGTTTATTGAGTTTTGGGTTTTTCAAAAATATAAACTGTGTCATTTTTTTTGGTACAGAAAATTGAGTGTTTTTTTTTTACTTGAAAGTATTGAAAAGGAGAAAGTGTTAGGTAACACCAACATAGTTTTATTACACTGCATAAACAAACCCTTCCAATTCTCCAAATCCTAAACGGGGTTTTCACATGGCACCTTTTAATCCTTTTCATACTACCAGTGTCACAATTATGTCTCATTTAATCGTTTCATCTACAACTAGTGACACTCTATAGTGTTATATACACACACACACATATATATATATATATATATATATATATATATATATATATATATATATATATATATATATACATATATATATATATATATATATATATATATATATATATATATATATATAGCATAATGAGAAGCCACGTATACTTTCTTAATATGTATATAATATAGAAAAAACAACTGAAAAGTTGCAAATTAAAAAAAATTGAATGTTTTTTTGTGAAAAAATCTCGGGCCGATTGTTGTCAGGATATTGAAAGGAATGATAAACAGAGTTTCTTGTCGAATAATGTATTGTTTTGAATAACTGACTTGCTTTGTTTGATGGTCAGTGTCATTTTCTCAGAATTGGAGAAAATCGCTAATTGAGATGAATGTTGATGAGTCCTGAGGTCCGGTGGGACTCTGGAGAAATATATATGTAAAGAGAGCACTTAAGCGACCCAGCAGTTAGAGCGAGAAACTACAAGAGACGCAGACGAGACGATAAAGCAGCGGACGAAGGAGCCTTTTGACCTCTACTGTCATGAGAATTCCTGGCCGACATCTTTCTTTGTCGATTGAACACGCTCCAATTTTTAGAAGAAAAGAAGAAAGTTTCACGATAGAGAGTTTAACGGGACGGGTTAATTTTGTTGTATCAAAATCTATATAAACCAGTTGAAAATTAACCCAGCGACCTTCTTCGTTATTTTCCTATGTTATTTTTATTTTCGTCAGCGGAAGCGTTCTTTGTCCTTTTGTAGCACGCTTCCGCCACGATCATGGGACAAAAGCAAATGAAGGAAAGAAGCGGAAAGCAGATAACCATCAGTTCAAAGCGGCAATACTGACCAGCGTGAGAACAACATAGGGTCGAGCTGAACCGGCCGTGTTATAATTGGCGACCAGTGAACAGAATAAGACCCTGAATGTTATAATTAATGCCATGGCTAAGGGAGCGACCCAGGAGAAGCCAAGAGAAAATCAAAATATCAACCCAAGGGCACAGAACAACGCAATCAAGCCGAGAAAAGTGAAAAAGGTCATTTCGTTGAAGGTGTAAAACCGATGGATTTTAGTCATTTTGACTATAAGGTTCTATAACTGCACGAACATTTTTTGTGCCAAGTTGGAACGACGACAGGAGCAGGTAAGACACTTTGGGGATTTTCCCGTATTTCTCTTGTGATAATTCTTGCACCACGTCAATAGAAATTTTTTTTTCCTGTGACTGGATTTTGTCGGATTGTCCCTCTTTTCCCGTGTTGATAGTTAGACAGAAAATGAGTGAATATGGATCGGATGATGGTGCCGATCGCTCTATAGATGGATATGGGGCGAACTAGCCTCAGGGCCCAGAAGAATTAAAGAACTGGTTAACGACAATAGGGAAGAAACAACTCATCTACGAGCTGCCATAGGTAGAGACGTCACTGTTGGCATATAATGCATGTGAATGGCCGGTCTACGAGTTTATAGGGGGTCACCTAGTGAAGTACCCTGGATTAATGTGGGCTGATCTACAGAACCTGCTGATAAAAGAATTTGCAGATGAGGGAACGGCAATCCAGGTAAAGGATGAGACGAGAAGGGAATTGGGAGCAAGAGCGACGAAATTGTCGACCATAGCTCTTCCTGGGGAAATAAGGGATAATGCCACCATTCAGATGCAGCTGCCGGATTTGTACGTGGATGCGTCTGAAAATGAACGCATCAGGCACGACGTTATTAAGGAAGTCCCTATTAGGTTGTCAGTGATTATAGATCTAGCCAAAGACAGTGAAAATGTATGGGAAAAGAAGATAAATAATGGAGCGCGGTTTCAAGGTCGGGAAGAACTAGGCAGCAGGAAGAATAGGCGAAAGAACCCCCCGCCACGTGGAATAAGAGCGTAGGATGGGAAAAGGACCAACCGGAAGAGTAGGAGGAAGTTCCCAATAGGAGAGCATGATAATTAGGACATGGTTATTATAAGCCCACACCTGGAAGATATGAGTTAGTCTGCTGGATTTGTAATTATGATGGTCATAGGACCGTGGATTGTCCGAAAATTGGGGACTGCCCCCAATTTTTGACGAGCCAAAATGCACTAGATGTGGTCAGAACGGACACTAGACCAAGTGGTATGGAATCAAGAAAAAGAGATACCCATCTTCCACCCGTCAGCATACACGTACCCAGAAAACAGAATCAAGGAAACGCCAATGGGCCGCCCCAGCACAAAAATTAAGAGGGAGGGTGACTCTTGTAAAAATAAGAGGGATGTGATGCTAGACATGTGACCTGGTCGGCCATTTTGCTGCCAACTGCCCCAGGAGAAAGTGCAGGTCACGTGAGGATAAATTGTCACTTTAGAAATAGGAATATCAAACCTCGGGTGGGTTATCCGAGGACACCACGAAATGGAGGTAGACGGTCGGAGACCCCGTACTACAAAGATAATGAGGGGATATTATTGCCGGTACCCATATCAAGTGGACATTACCCCAGGAAAAGGATAGCTAGGTTGTTTTCCTTATTGATCCAAGAGTGGGAACTTAGCTGCGAGGCAGTGATAAAGGGAAAAGCAATGAGGGCCTTGATAGACATGGGGGCGTTTGTATATCTAATAAGAGAGGAAGTGAAGTTGTGAGTGGTAAATAGTGTCCACAAATTGTATGTGACCCCGGATCTCTGTGGAAAGTTGATTCTCGGTGAAGACTGGCTGCGCCAACATAAAGCCCATATAAAGTTTACCCCTGCAGTGTTGATAGTTAATTGTCATTGGGGTGCGCCCTTGATAAGCCAATGTCAGTAGTGGTTGACACTGACAGAAAGCTATCTCCTAGGATGGCAGTGTCATGTAGAGGTAGGCTGGTAGCAAAAGGAAAATTGGGCAAAGGAATGATTTCAATTAACCCCTATAGAGAAATATAGCACTGAAGAAAGAGTGGCTTTGTGCGAAACAGTGGTGGAAACGGCAGTGATAGTACTTATAATGTTGACCAATCTGGCTAACAAGACGTCAAAATAATGAAAAGGGAAGAAGTAGGAAGGGTACTACCATAAAGCATAGCGGAAGTAAAAGAGGAAGAAATAATAGACCCTGGAAAATTTAAGGCCATAATAGGTGCATTACTGAGAGCTAACCGTGAAATGGGACAGACCCACACAGTGAAAATGCGGGTCGACACCGGCGATCAAGCGCCGATCAAACTAAGACCGTATAAGAGATTCATCCTTAGAGACCGGAATAGGCGTTTAAGAACATGCTAGAATCAGGAATGATTGAGAAGTCCAAATCTCCCTGAAGTTTCCCCATAATAGTGGTGGATAAGAAGGATTGGGGGTACAGATTCTGTGTTGATTTTAGAAAGCTGAATGCTGTCTCAAAACCAACGATAGAGATCAGGCTATTGGCAGGTAGCCCTCGATGATGCAGATCGTGAAAAGGCCGCGCTTGCGTGCTATATAGGATTATTTCAGTTTAGGGTCATGACATTTGGCTTGGCCAATGCTCCTGATATTTTCAAGCAGCTGATGTCAATAGTGTTTAACAAAATTTGCCATGGCCTATTTGGATGATATTTTGGTGTTCTCCGAAACACTCGAGAAGCATTATGACTACTTGGGACAAGTGTTAGGACGGTTAAGGAGACATGGATTGAAGTTGAAATTACCAAAGTGTCATTTCCTGAAAGAGGAAACAAAGTCTCTGGGATTTGTCATAAATGGAGACGAGATTAAGCTCGACCTGAACAAAGGTAGAGGTAATAAGAGAAATGCCTGAGCCAAAAATGGTCAGGCAGATAAGGGTGTTCATAGGAGCCATAGGCTATTACCGACGGTTCATCCCAACATTTTCAAGGCTGTCTACGCCTATGATAGCATTGACCAAAAAGTATGCTAGGTTTAAATGGACAGAGGACTGTCAGAGAATATTTGACAGCCTGAAGGAACAGCTGACTACGATACTGTGTTAAAGTATCCAGACCTTAACAAACTGATGGTACTCTACACAAATGCTAGCGATCAGTCCTTACCCAGCCCTGCCCGGACTGGGATGGCCCCGTGCCCGCTATACCGAAGGAAGTTATACTCTCTACCCAACAGGATCTCCGAAACACAGCAGAGGTGGCCAGTGATAGAGAAGGAGGCATACGCTATTATGTATGCCTTACAAAAATTAGATCACTACCTGAATGGGATAGTATTTACTATCAAGACTGACCACAAGCTACTCCAATACTTGCAGGAAGCTGAATGGAATAACAAAAAGATCCAGCAGTGGGCACTGAAGTTGAGAGAGTACAACTGTAAGACAGAATACCCGGCCGGTAGGGATAATACATGCGCGGATTTTCTGTCAAGAATCCCAAAACAGCTGGAGGCAGAAATCGTAAGGGTAGAACCAGGTGTAGATGATAGTACCTACCAGATACAGGAAATCAATTCCAATCGATTAAAGGACTGTCCGGTGTTGGAGACTGAGGCAGAAGAGACCACACAATTTGCGGCTGATCCTCACTGGAAACAAGCAATAAGGTATGGTCAGGAGGACAAAATAATAGGAGCAGAAATAGAGGCAGGTATTACCTCTAAGTATGCAATGCATGACGTAATGCTATATTACATGTCGGGGAAGGATGAAGAGCTAAGGCTCATACTGTGTGTACCAATTTGGGCTGGGAGTCGAAATATTGGAGCATTGTCATGAGAAACTGAGTCACATGAGGATCGATAAAAGCTGTGATCTGATAGGGAGAACCTATTATTGGTCTGGGCAATAATGAGGTCACAACTACGCACAGGGCTATATGGTGTGTCAGGCCCGCAGAAGGAAGGAAACGGCTCCACATTAGGAAACAGATGTCCCCAACTTCTCATTTGAAAAAGTGAGTATGGATGTGTCAGATACCTGATAAGAGAGCCCAAATAGAGTCTGACTTGACACTGACAGAGGTACTTCCTCGATATGATGCCCCAGTACAACTGGTTACAGAAAACGGACCAGAGAAAGTAATCAAGATAATGATCGAAGCCTTAGCGAGCTTGAATACAGTACATGTGACCACTTCCCCATACGATCCCCAGAGTAATGCAAAAGTAGAAAGATTTCATAGAATCCTGGGTGATATATTGGTTAAATTGGCAAGGGATAACGCCAAGAACTGTGTCCTGTATTTGACGTAGGCCTTTGGTGGCAGTGAGGTTTACCACGAATGAGATCTCGAAGTTCTCACCGTACTATGTACTGTTCGGACGATACATAGTTTTGCCAGTAGATAACCTGTTACAACCTCGCAGAAAGTACATGGGGTGAAGACCACCACAGGCTGATAATAGAACAGCAACATAAGTTATTTACTCAGGCCAGGAGAATAAAAATATCACAAAAGAAGAGAAATGATAGGGTGAACAAAGGGAGAAAGTGGGTAGAGTTATGAGTTGGGGATCCCGTGTTCTACAAGAATCACCTGAGGGAAAGAAAATTGGACCAAATGTGGGAATCCTATTATAGAATAGTGGAGCAGACAAAACCAGCGTCCTTTGTGATCTGGGACCAAATGGCGGGACGAGTAAAAAGGGCTCATGCCAGCGATCTCAGATTGGCTGAGGTAGATGATTGGGAAGGAATCGAATCAAGGAGCAGGAAAGGAAGGATGATTAAAGCAACCCTCGTGGAGCCAGGGGAAATGGAAACAGATGAAGAATCTGAAGAAAAGCGGGAAAACTGTCAATGAATCAGCGGAAAGCAAAGGACCCAAGTGATGAAGTCTGGGATTCTGATTCGACACCTCCCGAAGAGAAGGAGTAGCTAAGAGGAGGATGAAATACTTCTCTCCCAACTCCAAAAACGGTTAAGAGAAGAGAATAGGCCAGAGGTTGAGCCAGAGTTACTCCTTAAGCAGAGGAGGGGCGGGAAAACCTGAATCCGAATAAAAAGAAATACAGTTAAGAACGATGGGATGGATGGATTCGATGTCGGTGCGCAACAACGTCGGGTTCATTAGAAAAGCCCATCTAGTAATTAACAGTAAAGTTGGTTGGAGAGGACGGAGGTGTGCATAGTACGTCATGAGGGGCGGAATTATTACATTATTGATGCAGTCGTTGGTCTGCGCAAGGGCCCGTGTATGTCCGGTGGTAGTATCGGCGAGACACGACTTCTGGGTGAACGGGCCACACACCTGTCTGAGACCAATCAAACCTGCTGAAAAGTAATTAACACAGGAAAAGGTTGAAACTGGGAGGATTAAAAAGAAAAGAATGGTGTGAATGCTCTAGAATATTTAAATATGAAAGTGTGTAAACGTTGAATGGTCAGAAAATTAAAGTAAGGAAATCTTGTTACCCTTTCAGGAATGGTTGGTATGAAAGGACAGATACTAAAGATGATGGTGAAGGTAGGAGCCTGGATGCACAGCCAAGATACGATTTTCAAGAAATTAAGTGAAGTGATAATAACAAGGTCAAAATGGTTGGTCACTTTTGTGATAGATTTGAACCAATACGAGTTACTATTAAATAAATTTTGAAGTGAATTACTTAAGGTGAGGACAGCCAGAATGAATGTAGCGGAGAATTACATCAGAGATTAACAATACCTTAGATTACTGCACTCCCTGGAGCCGGAGATTTCCATAATGCAGTCCCGATGGAAGAATATTAAAAAATTATTTAGAAGGAATCAAACTGTTACAGACAAGAAGGATAAGAGCAGTAATCGCCATTGTTGGAAAGGCCTTAAGCATTCTGTTCGGAACAGTGACCGAAGCAGAAATTAAAATTATAAGGGAAAAGCTGGAAGGAGTGGAAAAGGATCAGAGAATGTTAGCCCAGGTGGCACAAATATATCGTTACTGAATATGACAAGATTAGAACTAACGGAGAACAGAATAAGCATAAATTGGTTAATTAAATTATCCAATTTTTCCTATCAAATCGTGAAATGAAGGTCATCCTGAACGGCCACTCGTCTACATTCTTTCGAACTAACGCAGGTGTCCCCCCAGAGCTCCATCCTTGGTCCTACTCTATTTTTAATTTTCATTAATAACCACTCCTATGACATCAGCTCACGACTTGGTATCTACGCTGATGACGCAAATATTTATTTCTGCCTCTATAGTAAAGCTGATCAGTCCTTTAAGGTAACAATGGCAGCCGATGTCTAAAATGACCTCAAGTCCGTCGTTCACTGGAGCAAATTGAAGTCTTCTTAATTTTAACGCCTCCAAAACTAATCTTCTTTCCGCCTCTACCTTCCATCAGCATGGCTGGTGATAACAGGAAAGTGACTCGTTGCGCCTTCTCGGGCTAACATTCTCAACTGACATGAAATGGAAAGACTATATTGAATCCAACACTGGATCAGCTGCTAAGAAAGTTGGTTCACGGCGTCGTGCAAGCGATTTTTCTCCCCAGAATCAATCTTACATATCTGTAAGTCTACCATTCGTCCATGCTTGGAATATTGCTGGCACATATGGTCCGGTGCCCCTGCTATTTACTTTCAGCTCCTTGATAAAATCCAAAGAATAATCAGCGTTATTCAGTTACGTTTCCGATCGCCGTAAGGTATATATATATATATATATATATATATATATATATATATATATATATATATATATATAACAGGCCGAAAATTACATAAAATTTATAAATTATATATAAAAAAATATAAACTACATATAAAAAAACGTGCTCAATACACGGTAGTGCGGAAGAATACAGTTTGTTCATTTTATAATATATATATATATATATATATATATATATATATATATATATATATATATATATATACCCTTGTGCAAATTAATTGAAACAGCCTCTTTAGTTTCCTTTATTTCACCATATGGTCAGTTTTAGTCCCACTGGAGTGACAGGGTGTAATCGATTTCTATTAGGTCATTTGCAGTGTTGTGCAGTAATATGAATCTCTTTTCGGGGTGTATGATGAAATTTGTTTGGCCTTGAAAAATACTGCGTCATCCGTGGTTGCGTCAGATTTTTATCACGCCCAGACACTATTTTCTCGACTATCGATTAGTCATCTTACGACCATTGCCTGCGATAGACGTTACTCCAAGGAAGCGTACAAAAATTGTAACGGTGCACGAACACACTGGCAAGCCTTACCAGTGAGCAATATCAAAGTACTATAGACTTGCCCGGAAACTCTTCCTGATTTAAATCCAGTCGAGAATCTGTGGTAAATCTGCAAGGAACGACTTCGTGGAATGGACTTACGAAGTACTAACTTGTGCACTGGGTCATGTTTCATTGGAAAAATACGAAAAAAAAATTACGAAATTATTCGTTTTATTTCAATTAATTTGCACAAGAGTACACACACACACACACACACACACACATATATATATATATATATATATATATATATATATATATATATATATATATATATATATAAATATATATATATATATATTGTCATCCACAGACAGACTGTTTCGCTGTATCAGCTCATCAGTGTGGCTAGACGTCCGGTTGCCTCTGGCTAGAATCGAAAACCGGCTGAATTCGCGCCAGTCGGAAATTTTACCCTGAAGCCGTTGGCGCACGGCAGAGAAGAAGGTGAATTTAAGCGTATTTATTTTTAGATAAACACACAGTGACTGAGAGAACTCGATTCGATTTACCGAAGAGTCTTGCATTATTAGCCGTAATAGTCACTGTTTACAAACCCACACATCCTCCCCAGAGAGCTCAACCGAAATAAATTTTTCAGGAGCATATATATTGTCATCCACAGACAGACTGTTTCGCTGTATCACAGCTCATCAATATATATGATAAAAATACAGATTTAAGGTATGCTATTATGGGTAAAAGTGGTCAATATCAGCGATAGACCATATATATATATATATATATATATATATATATATATATATATAACGACTAGTGTATTCGATAAGGCCTTTTGCATGTCATGTAGGGATATTTTAATGACTTATTGTTGTCACTGATAATATCAGTGGGTGTTGATAATCCATTAAATAAGCAGAAAATTGATAACATACATATATAAATCACTGCATCGGCATAGGTGGGATTTCATTACAATAGAAATATCTATTTTATATCTCACTGTTATATTCGCTTCGTGTTATTTATTTTCGAGAAATATCGATAATATCGTGAGATGTCAGGTTCTATCCAATGAGCATTCAAGATACTGTTTTGATGCTCACCCACCGCTCCACACCATCGACCCCGCTTTCTTCACCCCAGGCGGTAACAAAAGAGCGATTCTCTTGTCATCTTGGGTATTACAAGGCATTCACCTTGTGGAGCCCACCGTGAGATTTCTTGGTATTTACGAGTCGTTTGTGTATCAATTCGTTGGCATTGTTCACTCTTTATGTGACAAGGTAGATATTGAAGTATTTGACATCGAGAGAAAAGTAGATACAAGCATAAAAAACGTGGATATATTTTTTCACCGTCAAAGTCTGTTAATTACGTTCTTCAAGAAACCGAACCCAATGGCAGAAAAAAAAGTATCCACAAGAATGGCGGCAAATGATAAAAAAGGATGAAAGATGAAAGCAAAAGACAAAAAATAAATAGGGCAGATGCAAAGAAAGAAAGAAAGAAAGAAAGAAAGAAAGAAAGAAAGAAAGAAAGAAAGAAAGAAAGACTGAAGAAAACGTAACATGAGTAACAAAAAATCTGGGGAACAGAGAAATAAAAGAATGAAATCCAGAATAAAAAATTAAAAACAGAAATACGTAAAAAGATGAAGTTCAAAACTGAAAAGGAGAAATAACGAATAGGAGAAGGAATAAAAAAGAACGAAAGAAAATTGGACATAAGGAATGAGAGAAACTGATACTGCAAAATAGAAATAAAAATGAAAAAATATCAGAATAAAAATGGAGGAAAACAGAAAATATAAAAATATGTAATAAGGTACTCAAAGAATTCAAGAAGGAAAGAGAAGTCAAAGAGAATGAATGGACAAGAAAGAAAGAAAGAAAGAAAGAAAGAAAGAAAGAAAGAAAGAAAGAAAGAAACTGTTGGTTTGGAAACTAAACTTTGAATAGACACCAAAATATTCCAGGCATTCTTCTGCACTATTATTTTTTTTTTATTCTTTAATTATCTTTTTATTTATCTCTTCGCTTTCGGTTCAAGAGTCGTCTGTAAATTCTTCATTTTGTGAACAGACTTATAAATATGAAGTTAACTTATCACTTTCTTCATTTTTTTTCTTTTCTCTTCATCTCACGTTCTTTTGCTAACCACTCGGTGGCTGTGGACGCAACGGCCGTGCGTAAATGGTCGACGGGCCAATTCCTGCACCGACGCTAAGAAATGCAGCTTTGACATTCGAAAAGATGCCTCCAGCACATCCGCCATGCGGCTACCGCTTCAACAATATCATTTACGTTCTTTTTGTCAGCCGGTATGACGAGCAGCTGGGACGCCTTGTTACATACTGATATCCTTTAAGCGAAATCAACGAAAGACTTAACATTTATGACAACAAAAAAAATCGAAAGTTAAAAAAAAAGGGGAGAAAGAAAAATTTTGCATGCAAATCTACACGGAAAGGTAGATAACAAAAAGAATATAAAAACAAAACAATTACAAGTGGATTAGAAGAAAAAGAATTGAGTTTTTTTTTATCTAAAAACGAAACGAAGAAAATAAAGCGTGTTTTATCTCTAGTTGCAAACAAAAAATATCGTAGGTTTACTTTACTTACTGTAACCAAGCAACATTCTCACTTTGTTCTTATACCATCTCAGTCACATCTCTAACTTTTCCTCTGTCTTTTTTCATGCTCTCTCGCCTTCTCCCTCTCACCTTCACTCTCACAGTCTTTCTCTCTCTCACACAGACACATACACACACACTCTCTCTCTCTCTCTCTCTCTCTCTCTCTCTCTCTCTCTCTCTCTCCTCTTCCTTTTCATGTTCAAGTTTATACTATATATATTTGTGTGTATAAATGATTAATATGAAATATCCGAACAATGTAAGTATGGAATCTGTGAAAACCAGTTGAATGTTTTTTTTGTTTTTTTTTTCTTTTCTTGTTAACGTTTCACTCTGTAAGAGTATGTTCTATACAAATGAAAAAATCTAAAGAAAGAAGCGTTACCATAGCAACACTACGATTTTTTGATCTAATAGATTGTTTGTATTTTATATACGGAAGAAGAAAGAATTTTATATATACCCGGTTTTTATAGGTCTTTTCTGCTTACAGATGCGTTTTGTAAACTTAGTTGTGTGTCGTCAATATAAATAATTATCCCATTTACGACATTGGGCTATATATATATATATATATATATATATATCAGCATTTCAATTATATTTCTTATTCTTATCTTTTTACTTATTAATAAAATCTTTTATGGTGGAACCAAACCGGTTGAAGAAGTTTTAATTCCAAGGAATCTTATCGTATAAACAATTATTTGTGTTGATTGATTTGTGAGTAAATATATATATATACATACATATATGTGTGTGTGTGTGCATGTGTGTGCTTGTGCGTGTCATTATGCGCACGTGTGTCAGTGAGTAAAGTATCGGAATAGTATAAACCAGCCAAACTATCCAAAATATTTTTACAAGCTTAATAAAGTACCCAATTTAAATATAATCAAATTATGGAGCAACTACAGGAATGATTTAAGGGGTAAGAGATAAGAAAATATAAATAATAAAGATCAAAGTTTCCCACTTTTTGACCTTCGAACCAAAGATCCTAAAAATGAAATTTGAGTTGAGTTTCATGTGAGTTTTATTATATTTAAGTTTATCTTTTATCCTTTAATTTGCCTACACATTTTTAAACATGTTCCCAGATCTTCTAAAATATGCACTCAACCTGCCGCAAAACGTAGTGTTGTCAATTTTATCTTCATTCCATGTCCTACTATTGTGGCCTTGTGCCAGGCTAAGTTTAGCTTTCTCTAATTCTTTTACATCTATCTAATATCCGTTCTACTTTCTTTCCTTCTCTTTCCCTAAAAGATACTTTCACTCATACTCTCTCTTACATTTTTATTGCTTTTGTCTTCCTATTTCTCACTGCTAATATTCTTTTCTCTTTTTCACTCACTCACACACACTCTCTCTCTTTCTCTCTCTCTCTCTCTGTCTGTCTGTCTCTCTCTCTCTCTCTCTGTTGAGTCTTGACTCAATGTTGAATCTCGCTTATTGCATGGAATAATAATGCAACACAAAATGTACTTAGAACAAGAATGTATTATAACAAGAAAGTGTACACAATAAGTACATATAGTATTTCTGTATATTTCTGGGAAGACGTTCCTGGAGAATGTGTTGACTAGTCGCAGTCGATCAGAGTCTCTAGTTGGATCTCGTGATTCTTCTTCCTTCTCTCTCGTCTTCCGGTATCAACCATTATTTATATAGTTGGTAGTCACCTATGCAGATTAGGTGGATTCCACCACAACACTCTCCCTCTCTCTCTCTCTCTCTCTCTCTCTCTCTCTCTCTCTCTCTCTGATATTCTATATATTTTCAAAAATATTTTGTTTACTATTAAAAGCATTTCCAAACACGAAATTTCAAAACTTTTCACGTTCTTCTCCTCTTTCTCTCTCTGTCTCATTCTCTCTCTTTCATTCACATTCTCTCTCTCCCCCCTCTCTCTCTCTTTCTCTGTCACTCAGCACTCTTTTGACACATAAATTCCTTGTATATACACTTATTAACTCTTTTCCTTATTTCTTATTTCTCCTAAATTTCAGTCTCTCTCTCCCTTTCTCTCTTTTTCTCTCTCTTTTTCTCTTTCCGTCACTCTCTTCTTTCTCGTTATCCCTCTCTTTCTCTCATTCCCTGTCCCTTTCCCTCTTTCTTTCTCCCTTCTATTCTTTCTCTCTCTTTCTTTCTCTCTCTTTCTCTCTCTCTTCTCTTTCACTTTCCTTTTTCTTTCATACTAATTCTCTTTTCTCTCTCTCTCTCTCTCTCTTTTACAACTGTTTCGCCATCCCATTCTTCTCTCTTTCTTTTAAACATGCTCTAACTTTGTTAGTATTTTGTCCTTCTTTTGCTCCCCTCTTTTCTATCTTCATCTTCATCTCTTTATTTACATCTCTCTGAGATAAATTCCCTTATACAGTGCCCCCCCTCCACTTTCTTTCTTTCTTCCTTTCTTCTCATCTAACAATCTATCAAAAACGCTTAATTTCACCCTACATCAATTCTTCTTGCTCACCTCAGACCCCCCCTCTCTCTCTCCATCTCTCTCTCTCTCTTTCTCTCAATTCTTCATTTCTCTCCCTCTCTCCTATTGCTTATTGTTATCTCATTCTCCTCTTTAATTCTTTAAGTTGTCCATATTTTGACCATCCCTTCTCTGTTTGCCCGCGCCTCCCTCAATAGATCCATTTGTAAATGTTAAATCCCTCCAGCGACGACGAACAATTCATAGAAATAATTCATTTCATGAATTTCTTCTTTTCATTTGAATTTTCTTTTTTCTATTTCTATTTCTATCCCGAAACAGACTCCAATGAAGTAAATTCGATTAGAAAAAAAATAAAATAGAATAGAAAAAAAGAGAAGGTCAAACCCTATGCTGTATGGAGGACATTGCCCGTAATTAATGATCACGTGATAAGCAAATTGATGACCGCCTCCGGTGACAATACAAAATCCACGACCATTTCTTCTTTCCTACAAATACAAACTTTTTTTTTTTTTTTTTTTTTTTAATAGAGTTTTTGCTCCGTCGCAGTCTATACCCGCATCCACCAAGGTTCCACTCAAAAATCTTAAAACATTCTTCATACCTAATGTCCATAATGGCATATAATGATCATAGAACAGGTGATGCTGAAAAGCAAATTTTTTTCAAGTTCCACTGATTATTTACGGACAAGTGACGGTATTTGAGAATATAGTATTTTCCAATGCATTGGCGGGAAGAAGAAAAAAGGTCTTGACACACGACGTTCAAAATGGGTGCCTCATTAAAAACAAACTGTTAAATTACCGAAAGAGGTTACTGGAAGTTGTAGAAAGAAGATCCCATTTCCGAACCTTCCCAAACAGAACAAGTATTGCTTCTCAATTAGACGCTCCCAAATTACCACCCTTATTGTTGACTTACAAAATTCATCGGGTGTGCCTATCATAAAGTGATAGTTAACAAGTTAACCTAGCAGAACATTAGCTAGTGACGTGAGCTCGATCCTAGATAACTCCCGACTATTGTGGTCTTTAAATATTTACAAATAGTTCTTTTATTTTGTTGTTTTTTTTTAATCATTTCACCCAGGCAAGGAGATAATGACACTAAGATGCAAGGGGGTTACTGGGGATGAAAGAGACTAAGAAGACTTTAGTAACAAGTGAGGAGAAAGGAGAAAGTTCAGGATGACAGAAGATGGCGATTGACGTTGCGTTTAAATTTTTGGACATTGTAAGTGGCAGTGACGCAAGAAATTGGAAGGGAATTCCACAGGCGGGAAGTGTGAGAAGAGAAGCATACGGTTACAATTGCAATTACAATTACAATGGGAACAATTGCCATGAAAATATCTGTAGGAAATGCAGAGGGAAGCCACGTCACGTTGGCATGAAATTGAATGAATGTGGGTTTTAATTTTTCATTCTATTGAATGACACACTTTTTGTTAACCACATTAAAGCATCTTTGTATTAATTTCTATAATCAAATGTTGAGCACGTGACCGTGGAGTTACGATGTATAAACTAGTCTTGTTTCACCATTGCTACTGAAGTAAGTTTGATCCTAACTCGCCGTGGAGTAATACTATTAAAGTTATCAAACAACGCCTGCATTGAACGCAACGAGTTTGTAAAGATAATTTCTTAGCGTGATTTAATAAATAATAGCCTTCAAAGTGATTAATCATCGGTTCGCGGTCCGATTTGATGGGCGTCGTTTATTACGCTCTATTTTTTACCAAATTGAACTAAGAGACTTCCCATATATATATATATATATATATATATATATATATATATGTCATTCACAGACAGTACTGTTACGCTGTATCACAGCTCCTCAGTGCGACTAGACTTCCGAATGCCTCAAGCCAGGATTGAAACACAACTGATTTGGTGTCAGCCAGAGCTATCTTCACTCGGTAGAGTTACACAACTAAATCATGCGTATTGTTTTTACAAATGCAAACAAATGCCAATCAGCCAAAGTGCTCCATTCATTAGGGACTATAAATAGGCGCCGACCTCACAATTCAGTTTATTTGCTAAATTTAATTATTCCTTCAAGTTTTACTACTTAGCCCGTTCGACACTTTTTCCGTTCGGTTCTTTGTCCATTCAATACTTTGTACGCTCGACATTTTGTCTGTTCGACATTTTGTCTTTTGACACTGTCCTTCGGCACTCTGTCCGCAGAAGCAAATAAAAAGATACAAAATTGACAAGGTTTCCCATTTCAGTGATGCGTTATCGACTCATCAACATATTCTTTATTTATTATGCATGTTTTCTTTCTCTTATTAAAATCAAAAGGCGTTTCTTATATATCTTTTACTTTGTTTTTCCTCGCACACAAAACAGACTAGTTCATTATTTATCTAAGGTGCTCACTTACTAATTTACTAACTATAGCACAGACACTAAAATGTTGAATTTTATATAATGAAAGTATATTTATATTGGAAAAGGAAAAGCACTTATGAAACGATAACTAGAAAAAATGTACGTGACTTCATCTACCACGAGATGTTGCCAATTGGGATCGAAATTGTGTATAAACTGTCCGAAGTGCATGTTTGTTCTATTGTTTTGTTCACCTACTTTCGACCGCCTCGGTCATTATCGTTTCTTTTTTTTGTTTTGTTTTTGTTTTGTTTTTTTGTTTAAATGTTACACATGACGTTACCATGGAAACTTTTTAAAACTTTCAGTTCACTATAAAATATCAGGATGTATTCAACAGAATCTTGACTACTACATGGACAACATATAGTTCTTGCTAATGACAGAGACGAACAAAAGTACTTTAATAAAAACAACAGAACAAATAGTGTATCCACAAATTCGATCCCAATATATATATTATTCGAAAATTGTAAAAGTAAAATAAAAATAAAACAGACATTGTCGGTTAAATTTAATCAGACGTGTTGATATACATATATATATATATATATATATATATATATATATATATATATATATATATTTCTGTTTATAAGTTATTTTTATACATAAAAATATTTAAGTAGATGCAGTGTTTATAATAAACAGATTTAACTACATTTACCGTCCTGAATGTTTATTATAAGCGGAGCATTTACTTAAATATTTGTATCTATAAAAATAAAGTATAAACAGAAAATATATTAAGATAACTGACAGACTTAGGCTATTTCATAATATATATATATATATATATATATATATGTACACACAGACACACACACACATATATATACACACATATATATATGGACACAAACACACACATACACACATATATATATATATATATATATATATATATATATATATATATATATATATTGCACCTATAGTGCTGGTGTTAATAAAACAGTGCTCGATGTAATGCAACAGAGCTATTAAGTATATATATATATATATATATATATATATATATATATATATATATATATATATATATATATATATTCTCTCACCGATAGCACGACTCGGAGTTTTTATGCACAACGCAATCTTCAGGTGCTGATTATAGACTGGGCGTAACGGCAATTTGTAAAACTTCTATTTTCAGATGTTTCCTCTATAGATTCATGTCATCAATAAAAGAATTTAATTTCAACAAAATTTCCATTCACGTTACGCATGCGAACGTTTGTTTTTAATTTTCATTGTATCGTCAGAGAAATTAAATTTTGATCAATTTCACTATCGTTTTTATTTTTTATTTATTTTAAGGTATAATGGATGCCACGTTGTTTTAGTACTAGTTTCGTAAGGAATAATGATAAAATGAAATAGATCTCCCGTATGTTAACCATAGGGAATTCATATCTCATGGCACTTTCAATGCATCTTCCTCTGAGCAAATTACATTCAATTTTTATTAAAACGGCGTTTCCCAGGGTAAAATTGTGCTCATAAAGTTTTCAGTGGCACACAAGTTCAGTGAATGCGTTGTTTAAATTTTAGTCCCTTCTATGTTCTTACATTCTTTACTTCAAATTTAAAGACGTTTTGCAGATTTCTTTGGGGTAGAATGCCTATTCTTTTTCTGATGAAACCTATTTATCGGCGAAATTCCAAATTGCCATATATTTACCATTCGATCGGATTTTCACCTAAACTTTACTAATATATATATATATATATATATATATATATATATATATTTGTTTCCTTAAAGATGACTGACAATGTTCTGCGATTAAGGCTTTTATTTACTTTTTTTGTGTTCTTACAAGTGTTTTCTTTTCTGAACAAAAAGTGTGTAAAAACTTCCTGCATATGCAATGGTTTTCTTAACTACCTCATCGTCCACCAGATTAAACTATTTATTTCTAAAGTAACTAATAACGATACTGAACATACAAAAAACAATAACATTAACAGCTTCTACAAAAGATGTCAACTATAACCAAGACGAATTTTCTCTGAGAAATATCATAACAAAATACATAACCCCAGTCGACCCGAAAAAAGAAAATTAAATTATCTATTACAAAAAAATTTAAACAGCTAACCTTAATATCAAACATAACAACACACCCGCAAAATCAAAACTACAAAAACCAACATTATTTACGAGTTCAAATGCCCCTTAAGGAAGGAGCGGCTTTCCTGAGCAAACCAAAGTCATAAATAACTACAATGGTCACACTAATACATGCCTGTCTAGACGGCTTAGGTTACATACACCATACACGACCATAGCTCCATTAGGACTCATTTAAACACACACAGATACCTACCAGACTCCATCAGAAACATACTAAAAGAAAATACAAGTACAATAGACTCATCCACATGTAAAAAAAATTAATAATAACGGGAGCCCTAATAAGAAAAAGGAAAAGCCAACACTCAGTAACATTAACTATGAACACAGCCACAATATGCTGACCGTGTTTGGAAAAAGAAACATTTCTATAACTTTAGACTCATACATAAAAAAAACTCACATATTTAATTAAAAATTAAATTTTTTTTTAAAAATCGCCTTGATAATGGTTAAAAGAATATCCAAAAGCGCTCGGATATGCTGAACATTTGGACAGTTTTGGTACACTTTGTGTCCAGAAAATAGAACACAAGAAAAATTAAATAAAAAGCTTAATCTCATTACCTTGTTAGTTGTCTTTAACGAAACATTTATCTCTGTTTCCGCAAGTCTCCTCTTCGTTTTTGTGAAAATTGTCCAGCATCCACTATTATATAAGAGGACAGAGTTATTTGAAAACCAGTATTCGCAATCCTGACTTTTAGCAAACCTCAGACATCCATGACCAGTGCTACCGGAAAATACACAACTTATAATGTGAACACTTTCGTGTTGATATTATATCACAGTGTAGATATATTTTGCAGTTATTTACAGAGCTTAGCTTATTCTGAGAACGAACTAAGAAGAAAAAGAGAAAAATATTGTGGTCACCTAATTTTTCGAAAGGTTAAAACACACTTGTGGCCACGGCCCACTAATATATATAGCCCCACATGTCACATTTCAAGCTAATTTCTAACAGAGCTATTTATTTCTGTCTTATCTAAAACATCTGAAAACCGTCCAAAAAGACACCCATTGTTTTGTTTTCTTAAACAGAAAGTAATAATGAAAGATTTTAAACAAACAAAACAGTTATTAAAGAATTAAGCATAGGTATGTCCAATTTTGACCTTTTTAGCGTTTTTTTTAGTTGTTTTTTTGTCAGTTGAAAGACACATTAATTTCGAAATTCTTGTAAAAATTAACTACTTGTTGGATTTTAATGAAAACTTCAGAACTTATTCAGAAATGAATGAACTTATTTTAGAAATGTTTGTCTCTTTGAAAGTCATGGTATAAATATTTTTTTTTATATCTGTTACCCCCCCTCGAACTTAATTTTATGAAAACACAAAAAAAAAATTTATTTGCAACCTCAATTTTTTTTTTAATTAAATGCACAAAACTCTGAAAAATCTAAATCATCGATTTTTTTGTTAAAAAAATGTCCGAAATTGTCCAAACTTTTACCTCAATTGTAAAAATACAAAACCCAATAAAACTAAGACAATATTTAATTAAGAAAGTTTTTAATGGCTTTTCTGAATAATATATACGACGGTAATTATTATCTGAAAGAAAAAAATTTTTTTGATGAACAATAAATTTTTACATTAATTTTCTTTTTTTTTTCAATTTTAAATACACAATATGACAAAAGGTTGTTATATATTTATACATTAAGTTCTTTCTGAAACCTTATGGAAATGATATATTATGTTCTCTACTTTTTAAAGATCATAAATTTGAAAGCTTATTAAAATCTGACAACCATAATTATTTTAAAAATAATTTTTAATATTCCAAAATTGTATTTAAAATCGTCTACAACGAAAGTACGGATGCACATTGTTGAAATAATGTCACATGAGTAGTTTCCTTTGATAGAAGCAAGTTTTTTTTTTTACTTCAGAAATGGCTTTGATTCGTTCAGTAACAAGAAAACAAAGCTTGTCAAGTTTTCTGAATATCGTCGTATTATTTTCAATTTTTTTCTTTTTCTATTCAAATATAATCGAATAGTGGGATAAAAGAAAATATCGACTATTTACAATTACAAAAAAAACAAAAAAAAACGCCCTTGGAAGTCCACCCAAATTTTCAAGTTTGAAATCGAATGCATAAATTCATTGTACATTACTTTGGAATTATTATCCACACGACAAATTATCAATTAAAACGATTTTTGGAGTTTAAATTTTCTGGAGTTAGCTCGCTACTACTCAAACTAAAAAATACTTGTCGAGTCAAAACAAAACCAACATAGCTGCTATTAGCATGTTAATTTTATTAATAAATAAAATAAAACTCATATTACTGCCATATAATTATTAATAAATAGAAAAAAATCTGCCTTAATAAAAAAGAAATAAAATCTCATTTCATTAAGTTAACCCGTTTCAATTAATGGTGTTTCATGTAATTTTTATATTCTCAGAAAAATATTTCATGACTGAAATAATAAACCTCAATTTAAAAAAATGTATTTTTTTTACTGTTTTATTTTTACTTGTAAAATTTGATTTTCTTTCATAATTTAAATGTTATTTTCAGTGCAGAATTCTTCCTCAAACGTAAGGTAAAAAAAAAAAAAAAAAATTTGAAAGTGAATTTTTTTTAAAAAAATCTACTAACCAGATTCACTTAAAATTAGAACGAATTATATCACTTTGGCGCTACCGTACAATAAATTTCAGTACCGTAAGTTGTGAATATATTGACGTACATCAATCAACGCCTGTCAAAATAGACCACCCTGGTGGGAAATATCTCTCTTAAAAAATTTTCTGCTAAAAATGTAAGTAATGTTTCTTTCAAATTACATTAAGTATACTTTAATCATTCTAAATTTCCTAAGATAACAAAAGAAAAAGGTGTAATTGATTTTTCATGATTTTTTAACTAACAAACTATGATCTTTCCGACAGAAATGTCGATAAGTTCGATTTTACGAAATTTTTTGACTCGAAAAAAAACAAGATTTTTAATAAAATTTTTAACATTTATAGGAAGGATTAAAAAATCTGAAAAAATATTCAGAAAATACTTTGGTCTTTCCTCTTTAATAACAACATAAATATTTAAACGTTAAAAATTGTTTTATCAATTTGGGGACCTTTTGTCGTCAAGGTATACCACTTTTTAGCGAAATATTGGACATACCTAATTAAGCAGTAATACAAAACTTGCCAATTGTTTCTCTATAAATCAATTATCTTTTGACCTTTGCCTTTTTAAAAATATTCTACAATATATTTTTGAACTTCATCCCATGAAAATTTTTGTTTGTTGTTGTAAAATAGATTCACAGATACAAAATGAATTCCTTTTTCATTGTGTTGTTCACAAGTAAAAACATATTTTTAAGAATAAATTCCAAAAGTCTTTCAGCGGACTCTCTTGTAGTGGATTCATTGTTTTACAATAAATTTATCTGCATAGTCAAGTATAGCAAAACAAGCACAAACGAACTCTGCCATTTGGCCAGATGGAACCGTAAGACCTCTTCGAGATATTAAGTCAACGTAATGTTTCTCTGTAGCATCATCACTATCATTGCCTACCAGGGAACAAATTTTATATTGAAAACGTTTATTTTTTTAATTTTCTCTAATAAAGAAAAACATGGTAATGGAAATTTCTCCAGTAGTAATTTGTAGGCTTGTTGAGACGTATAGCGCAGTAGTAAGGCATAATGTATTAGTTCTGCAGAAAATGAAGGACGACCACTTGGTTGGTAATGTTGTCTTTTTTATAATTCTGAAAGAATGGTTGTTTTTCCATTACGTTTTATATATAATTTGAAAAATGTTTCTAACATGCTAAATCTTGTGAGTTTAGCATTATGTCCATGTATAAACCATTATGGTAACGGTATATGGGTTCCATTGCCCTGAGCTGGACGTGAAGGTTTTAGTCAATGCGAATGCATTCTATTATCGATGGAAAATGTGTTTCAGGGTCAAAGACTATTCTATAAATTAGAATATAATCTTCCTTTTTTAAAATTTAAAACCATCACATTGCTCCTTCCAATTGAGTAGAATTCTTTATTGTATCAGATGAAATAAAATCGTGTAATTCATCAGTTTGGATCAATCGTTGTTTTGGAGACTTTCTGAATTTCCTTGCATCCGGCAAAAGAGACGGTTTTCTTCTTTTTTTTTCTGGATGTATTGTAGATATTGTATGTAAATCCCAATGCATTTTGTCTCATTTTCCTTTCAAAATAAATTTCTCTTCAAAATGTTTCATACGAAGAATTGAATTTTTCGTAGGCATCAATACGATTAAAGAATTTTATCCATTTTTCTACGAGGTCGAATTTCCTCAAAGGAAAAGAAAATGTCGATCCTTTTTCACTGTTTTTTCACAGTATCCACTAGAACAGTATCCACTAGAACAGCCAAATGCAACACATTTGTTAACCATTTTGTTAAACAAAATATCACAACAAACTTTATAATTTAATCTTTAAATGCAATGCAATATGAGGTAGAACATTTACCTAATAGTGTTCATTTGCAAAACGGACCGTATACGCAATTGAAAATCATAAAAGCGAAGTAACTTACATCCGTTTATAATTCATGGATTAGTGAAAAATAAATAAATATGCATTTTAGTGTTGAAAACGTCTGTCTGATAAATTCTACGTAAGTGTACGTTGTTAATTTACGTTTTAGAAATTCAATTTTCAAAGTTACCTCCCTTTGAGATTAGCAATTTTCTAAGCGGCCATTCACATTTTTTATTTACATTACATCGGCCTGTTAGAATTCAGCTTTTGTCATGTGACATGTGGGGCCGTACTAGTTGGCCATGATGCTGCCTTAAATATTTCCTTATTCAAAATCCTAGTGCATACCTATGCACAAGCACAGAGAATTGGCGATGGTTGAAAAAAGGCAACTTCTTCTACTACTACTATTTTGTGCCGTGTCCCTTCAGGATATTGGCAATCATGTCTCTCCACAATTTTCTGTCCTTTGTAGCTCTTAATAAATTTTGTCTTTTTGTTATCTGTTATGGTCCAATATCCTCGCACCACTGTTATGGTCCAAGGTTAAGACCAAGGAAGAATAACACGAACACAAGAGTAGGAATAACAAAGATATATTACACAGAATAATAATAATACAAGTTTAAGGTGTTAGTATGACTGTCAGTCTGGTTTAGAGTGAACTACTATTGTCTCGACTCGTTCCGTCTCGACTCGTTCCACTTCCGTTCTATGTGTCTCTCTTGAGAGGCGCAGTGTTTATAGTGTCAGGAAGAGTTCATTGTCGTTACAGGTAGGTTCCTATAACACCCCCCTCCCAAAGCTTTTACCTCGCAGGGGTCTTTAATATTTTTTTCTCTTTGGATTTATCCTCAAAGGCTCTGTAAATTTTCTTTTCCTGCACGATTTTGCGGTTCTGATATTGTTTGAGGCCTTTGCATATCGAATGTGTCGAATATCGTGTCCATCACTTCTTCCTCTTTCTGGGGTGGACCGTTAGAATCCTCTAACAGTCTCTTTCTTATTTGATTTAAATGCCTTTTATGCGATATCTTGGGACCCTGAAGTATGTAAATCATGTTCCAGATCCGTTTCTCTATTTTACCTTGCTCCCAGTAGGATGTATTGTTTTGGTACATTTTGAAAAAACCTTTCTCTCCTGGGTTAAATTTTCTTTTTGGTGCGTACGATGTTGGTGATTGCTTTGTTTGTTTTGGTAGTAATTTGTCGAATACCGATCTAATTTTTTGCGCGAACATCACTTCTGCAGGTGATAATGCCGATGGCGTAGTACTGTTTGGTGTAATTCGATATACTTGAAAGAATTGTTGTAACGCCTTGTTGTTTTCGATTGGCACGTCATAAGCTTTTCTTAATGCTCTTTTTAACATATCTACAAACCTCTCCGCTTGCCCGTTTGATCTTGGGTGTTATGGCGGGGATTTGATATGTTTAACTTGAAAAGTTTAACAAAATTTTTGAAAATCCGCAGATGTGAATTGTGCCCCATTGTCGGTGACTAGACAATCAACCACTCCGAAACGAGCAAACAGCTCGTGAAGGCAATTTATGGTAGTCTCAAAAGTAGGTTTTCGGCAACGAAATACTTCTGGCCATTTGCAGTAACTGTCTACTACAATCAAATAGTAGAAACCATCTAATGGACCTGCGAAATCTACATGTATTCTCGACCACGGTCGATCTGTCTCTGGCCATGGCTTATGGATGATCGGCGGTGCTTTGGCTGCTAAGGAACAACCCTTTCATTTTTCCACCATATGTGTGATATCTTGATCCATGTTTGGCTAATATACATAGCTTCGCATTAAAGATTTCATTCTGTTCTTTCCTGGATGGCCCATGTGGAAATCCTTGAGGATTCGCCTTTGTGGCGTTTTCGGGATTACTACCCTTTCATTATATAGTAGAACATTATCACATAAAGAAAAACTGTCTGATATGTGCTTATTTTTTTCTGCAATTTTTGTTTTTGTTTCCTTTATAAACTCGTCATTCACTGCTTCCTTCCTTATTTCCTGTAATGTGACGGGGAAGTTTCGAATTGTACTACATAATGATGTTCTAATGTACTTCTCATGTCGTGGAGCTGCAATTACGGAATCTTCTAATGGCTCCGGCTTTTTTGGTATTAGTCTCGAAAGACCATCTGCATGCCCGATTTTGTTCGATGGATGATGCTCCAATTTAAAGTTGTAGTTCAATAAAATAGTACCCCATCGTAGCAACCTATTAGCAGTGTAGACGGGTAGACCTTTCTTCGATCCAAATATTGTCAATAAAGGATTGTGGTCCGTCTGTAAGGTGAAAAATCTACCGTAAATATATCTGTGGAATCTTGTAACCGCAAAAATTATCCCCAGCTCTTCTTTTTCGATTTGCGAGTAATTTTGTTCGGCTGGTAGTAATGTTCTTGACGCATGCGCGATGGGTTTTATTGTCCCATCCGGCATTTTATGAAGTATACATGCCCCAACACCATAGGCACTCGCGTCACTCGCGACTATTATTTCCAATTTTGGGTCATAATGCGCAAAAAATAAATCTGCTGTTAGCGTCTTAATGATTTTGTCGAAAGTTTTCTGACATTCATCTGTCCACTACCAAACTTTTTCCTTCTTCAACAGTTCGTTCGGGGGTGCGCGTAATTTGTGCATGTTTGGAATAAATTCTTGGTAATAATTTACTAAACCCAAGAAGCTTTGTAATTCTGCTAAATCTTTTGGAGCCGGCATTTTTTTTATTGCCGTTTCCTTTTCTGGGTCTGGTCGTCTTCCCTCTTCGTCAATAATATGGCCCACATATTTTATTTCCTTCATAAAGAAGTCACATTTGTTTTCTTTTACCATAAACCCGTAGTTTTGTATTCTCCTGAAAACCTCTTGAACGTGTTCCCTGTGTTGTTCAATGTTTTTGCTATTTATCAGGATGTCATCCAGGTATGCAATCGTGAAATCCAGTCCGCCTAGCATAGTATCCATTATTTGCTGAAATATTGCCGGCGCGACCTTGATCCCGAATGGTAATCTTTGAAACTTATATAATCCTTTATGTGTGTTTATGCACAACAACTTCGAGCTTTCCTCATCTACTGGTACTTGTAAGTCTATTTTTGAGAAAAATTTTCCTCCGTTCAACTTTGTGAAAACTTCCTCTGGACTAGGGAGAGGATAGTGATAATCCTTTATCGCTGCATTCAATCCCGTTGAGAAATCAGCGCATACTCGTATCTCACCCGATTTCTTTTTGACTATATTCCACCTTGGTCAATATACCGGTTTTCACGAGTCTATCCAACTCTTGGTCTATTTTCTCTAATGATACAAAAGGTACATTCCTTTTCTTCTTGAAAATGGGTTGTACATTTTCTTTTAATTCTATTTTTGCCGCCATTTTTTACACCTCCCGAGGCCGGCTGAAAATATTTCGGGGAAACTCTTTTTTAATTTCTCCTTTAATTTATCTGCCTCGGTCGATAAACTTTTCACTTTTTGGCAGAACGTATTTATCGGTAAATCCCAGAGGTCGAATTTCTGCATCCAGTTAGTTCCAAATAAGTTTTCCGTATTTTTAAGAACGTACATTTTTAATTTTTTGGTCATTCCGTTGAATGTCACATTTGTAATAACTTCTCCCTCAAATTTTATTTTTCTTCTAGTTACAGACCTGGCTATTTTTATCCGTTCTCAACATGGTCGGTTTGTTTAATTTCTTCTACGTCTGTAAGTTAATAATTGTTAAATCTGATCCGGAATCCAATTGTAGTCTGACTTTTTTGTTTAATATTTCTACTTGTACGTATTTTCGTATATTTATCTCGTCCGCTTGGTCAGTTCTAGTGACTCTTACTCGGCTTCTGTTTTCTTTCCGAGTCCAACAATGCGAACTTTTATGTCCCACTTTACTGCACGACAGACAAGTCTTAAAGCGGTATGGACAATGTTTATACCAATGCAAAGTCCCACAGCGATAGCATGGACTGGGTGGTAGTTTTTCTGATATTTCATTTGATTTTTTGAAGTAGAATAATTGGTTTGGTTTGTTTTTTGAGGAGTGACAAAAACGTGTTTGTCGTTGTACTTTTCGTATGTGAGCGACGCCAGACTCTTCTTTTCTTTCGAGTCCTTTTTTATGCTTATACATCTCTGACAGTCTTCAGCCAATTTTTGTAGCGTCAATTCTGGTTCACTCTCAAGTTTTGTTAGAATTCTCCGTCTGATCTCCGCATCTTTAGTCGAAACCAGGCCTTGGACAAATATTAAACATTTAAAATTGTCCGGGCTGAGTTCAGATAACTTAAAGTCATCACAGTGTTTGTTTACTATGGAATCGAATGTTATATAGTCTTCGCTATCCTTTTTTGTTAGATTTAAACATTTCCACCTTTTGTGGAATAGTGAAGTGTTCGGACTAAATAATTCTGTTAAAAGTTTCACGGCTTCCTTGAAAGTCAACTCATTCGTTTTCCTCGGTAGGATGTAGTCTACGAATTTAGTGTATTTGCTTGACCCTAGCTTTCTCAGTAGTAGACGTACTTTTTTCGCGTCTGACAAATTCCCGCAATCAAACTCATATAAATCTTCATATCTTCTGAAGTAATCTGCGAAGGTTTTGTCTTCGTCCGGTGCATAAGTGAAGTCTTAGATAGAGCTCCATATAGCATTTTGCGAGAATGCCATTTTATTTTTGGAATTTTTCCCTTTAATTTTTACTGCCCGTAGTAGTAATTCTTGTAGTTCAAGATGCTTCTCTTCGTTTTTTTGTTACTGCTCAAATTGCATTTTCATAAGTTCCAATATTAAAGTCTTCCATGTTTACCGTAACTATTTTTCCTTAGTGTAGACTTCAGGTCTTTGTAGGCTGTTGTTCTGGAACCTTAGTACGAAAAAATTTTCCTGTGTAGAAATTGTATCGTTGTTACCACTGTAAAGTTTGTTGTCCAAAAAAGGTTTTCTTTTTTCTTTCGCGTAGAACTTCTTATTTTTTTTCTCTCTCTCACTACCTACGTCGCTACTGTCATGGACGACCGATAGCAAAAGAACTTTTAGAATTTGTTTTTTTCAATATTCGCGTAGAACTTGTTTTTTCAATATACACGTAGAACTTGTTTCTTCAGTATACTCCGCATAGAATTCGTGTCTTCAGTATCCTTTTAGGTTTCTCCGCGTAGATTTTGTTTCTTCAGTCCTCGTCGCCACTGTTATGGTCCAATGTCCTCGCACCACTGCTATGGTCCAAGGTTAGGACCAAGGAAGAACAACACGAACACAAAAGTAAGAATAACAAAAATATATTACACAGAATAATAATAATACAAGACGTTTAAGGTGTTAGTATGACTGTCAGTCTGGTTTAGAGTGAACTACTATTGTCTCGACTCGTTCCGTCTCGACTCGTTCCACTTCCGTTCTATATGTCTCTCTTGAGAGAGGCGCAGTGTTTATAGTGTCAGGATGAGTTCATTGTTGTTACAGGTAAGTTCCCATAACATTATCACTCCTAAACCTTGTACTACCATCAATTTACACAAGCTGGTTGAATAGGCTATGCGCTGTTTTCCTCCATCCTTGCGTTCAATATGTCCTGTGAGTGTCAAATTATCTAAACCACTTTCCTAATTGTATACTCTGGAAACTCTTTCTGATGGTAAGTATAGGACCAATATAGTGCACACTTAACGTATTAAGCTAATAAAATTCAACAGAAAGATGTACTAAATTCAGAAATCTAATTCCAATGCGTCATGGTGGACATGTAACTCGATTAGAGGAATGAAATCAAGTTTGATTCCATTTGGCACATGTTCTGCGTACCTGGTGAGAATCGAAGTCGCTTCAGTAGTAAAGTTCTGCGAAATTAGTTGTGAGACTCCCCATTTTTATTTTATTTTATTTTATTATTTTTGTGTATAAATGTTATATGTAAAAGTGAAATTTATCGTGAAAAAGTAAAGGAGAGAGGGAGTAAACCATTTTTCTTGTATCTCAAGGTGTTGAGGCAAAGTGTTGTGGATTCCGAGATGAATCCGATATCAATGAATAACAAACGCCAGGAATGGATAAGGAAAATAAATGTATTAACGTAATAATACAAACTGGTAATACGGGTTAGTAGATCCAGGAATGCGGGTTGGTAGCAATAATATATATACAGACTTGGTATTGAAGTATCGCGCTATGACTCCTTACTGAGTCTATGTGCTCTCTAACTGTGACGCTTGCTACCGTCTCTGTATGTGACTTACTCTACTACTACTGAACTCTACTCATTGACTCTCCGGGTATTCACTGGTAGCAGTATATGTATAACTTAAGTGAGTCCATTTGTGTGAAAAGGGGAGACCCCTCAATACAAAGAAAAGTAAATCAACAGCAGATATGAACAGACTACAAGAAATATTAACAAGCACAGATAAATAAGTAGGAAAACTAGCATGGGAAGAAATTGAGATGAGATAGATAGATAGATAGATAGATAGATAGATAGATAGATAGATAGATAGTGTTATGGGTCCTTAACTACAGAATGAACTCTTCCTAACACTATGTATACTACGCCTCTCAGGAGAGAGAGACGAATCGAGTCGAACCGATAGTAGTTCACTCCAAACCAGACTGACAGTCATACTAACACCTTCCACGTCTTGTATTATTATTCCGTGTAATATATCTTCGTTATTTCTACTCTTGTATTCGTGTTGTTCTTCCTTGGCCCTAACCTGGACCATAACAGATAGATAGATAGCTAGATAGCTAGATAGATAGATAAATAGATAAAATCATTTAAGACCTCGAATAGTTATGAAATGCATTTACATAGAAACTAGATAGCATTATAATCGCGCTGGATATGAGTTTTCACTCTTAATAATCTTTTTAACTTTGCACAAAGAATTCACGATAGATAACTGCATGAGAATGATCGATAATTATAATCGGTAGCTCGCTCATATAGGTCTATGGCTGACAGCTACATAATCTTCTTTTTTTTTTGCCAAGCCATTAACTGACTCTCTTACCACAATTTTCAGATAGTAGTTTAAGCGATATTTATATTACCGCCACTAACCCGCTTCCAGCAGGATAGTATGATACAATGTCCCAATTAACGTGGAGTCTAGTACGGGTAGATGCGGTTGGTACCAGAAACAGTCCACTTCCATCTCACTTCCTTTTTTTACGATGCTTCAAGCACCGGGTATTGACACTGACTCTCCCCTTTAGATGAAATGTGGAAAATGTATTCTGAGATTACGGACCCCTGGAACTATACTTTGTTTAATTTTTACCTGTTATACATGTTCACCGTAGTCTTAATGTAGAATCCAACGTAAGTAATTTTCAATGAAATAACACCAATATCTAGTAGCAGCTGTTCAATAATTCTTAAGGTCTTCCATATCAGAGGTTGGCAGTGAATATTCGGAGAAAACAAAATGGCCGCCTTTATACACGTCGGATTGAATATTTTAAGTCTTCTGATTGGTTAACCTTCTATTGGTAGACTATAAAATGAGTCAGCTCATTTTGGTTGGCTCACTAGTCCATAGCGGTACACAAAAATTGTAACATTACCACAGTACCAAAAGAAAAAAAAAAGAAACGAGAAGCGATAAGTATTTAACTGTGCGCCCACTGAAACAAAAAGTGTCACAAGGCCGATGTTGAAGTGGAATACCTACATGGAAACAAAGTCCAGTCCTCATTAGCATTTTCCCTTTAGACTCAGGTGCCAGGGATTACCCTAGGTTGCCCCACACCCACCCTTTGTGGAAAGGTAGCTTCGGCAACCCTGTGACTGGACTCATCGGATTCATCCCGGAATCCACAACAAATTGGCGACGAGGAATTCGAAATCACACGGGAAGAAGAAAAAAAAACAATTCTCCCTCGTCCACAACAAATTGGCGACGATGAATTCGAACTCACACGGGAAAGAAAACTAATCAAAATTCTCCCTCGTTGTCCACAACAAATTGACGACGAAGATTTCGAACTCACACGGGAATGAAATCGAAACAAAATTCTCCCTCGTTGTCCACAAAAAATTGACGACGACGTATTCGAACTCACACAGAAAAAAAAAAAAAAAGCAAAAGTCTCCTTTGCCGTTTTTTGCCAGTGTCCACAACAAATTGGCGACAAAAGATTTACGAGAACTAAATTACGGAAAAGCGAGTTTTTCGTAAGACCTTTATCATGGAGGATTATAAAAATATTTTAGTAGAACTTGTAAAATATCAAAATGAACAGAAATTACAACTCCAGGAAAGAACGGAAGAAAAATGGCAAAAACAATTACTACAAACGCAGGAACTAATATTAAAGGTAGCGGGTAACAAACAACAAAATATCGAAAAAGAGGCGACTTTTTCCCAAGACGCAGTGTGCAATACGATAGAAACTTTCAAATACTCTCTAGAAGAGGAAAAAAATTCGGGGATTATTTTAGACACAACGAAGACATCTTTAACATCGATTGTCAAAACTGGACAGAAGCAAAGAAGCTACGTCTGTTGCTCAAAAATTAGGATCTGAGGAATACACAAAATTTGTGGATTACATTTTGCCAAAAAAGACGAACGAATGAGCGTTTGACGAAGCAGTTACATGTCTTATAGAGCTGTTCAGTCCAAAAACGTCACAATTTCACAAGAGGTGGAAATGTCTTAACCTGGTAAAGGGAGAAAATGAGGACTATTCCACGTTTGCCGCAATCGTGAATAAACATTGAGACGACTTCAAATTGGCAGAATTAACACTGGACAATTTCAAGTGTCTCATCTTTGTTCAAGGGTTAGTCTCAGCAAAAGATAGTGAAATGCGCAAAAGAATGCTTTCAGAACTACAAAATGAACCTCGACTAACACTACAACAATTATCAGAAGATTTCCAAAAATGCCTGAGTATAAAGAAAGACTCGAAGAACATTGAGGAGTCAGGAGTATCACATATACGTAAGTTAAACAAAAGTTTACGTTCTTCACCCTTCCCGGAAAGAAAACAAAAATTCTATAATAAGGGAAAAAGTACAACATATAGGGCAAATTATGACGAAAATCGAAACAAATATACCCCCCCATCTGCATGTTATCGATGTGGAGGACTACATTGGAATAAGGTTTGCCGTTTTAAATATAAAAACTATCTTGTGTGTGGAAAATGCGGCATAAGGCATCCCAATGTAGGAACAGAAAAGCTACTAGTAGGATAAGAGCTACTAGGATGCATGACGAAGACAATACCAACATAAGGAAATATGTGGAACTTGAAATCTTAAATAAAAAGATAAAATTGCAACTAGACTCAGGTTCCGATCTAACGATAATTAACCTACAGACATGGAAAAAGCTTAACAGACCAACCATGTTACATACACAAAAAATTGCTAAGTCTGTGACAGGAAAGCGTATAAAATTCGAAGGAGAAATAATCGTAAATGTTAAATTTCACGGGAAAACAAAAAAAAACTCAAGATATACGTAATGAAAGACACAGAAAATCTAGTGGGTACAGACTGTATGCAAAAGTTCGACGTATGGAATTCACCTATCAGCTCGTTTTTTAAGGGTGCAGCTAGAATTGAATTGAAAGAAAATGTCCAACCAGTATGTAAAAAGAAGCGAAACGCGCTATTTGCTACCACAGATGAAAACAATAAAGAGTTATACAAGGCAGTAAAGGAAATACCTGATTGATTTTTGTAACTTGGAAATAAATTTAAGAATAATAGAAATTAATTGCGAAAACCAGTGAAAGTCACCCATAAAATAAAAATGATTGTTTGTACGGAAAGTAAGGGCCTACGTAGATCAAACAGTCGTTAAATTAGATAGCGGCAGAAGAATGATCATTAAACTTTTAAAAGGTAAGCTTAAATATTAATGCAATATTGAAATGCAGCGATCAGTTTTGAGTTCTTCTGCAGTTTATCGCATATTTCAGCATTATGCCTCGCAAATGAAATCTTCGCCAAGAGAGGACCAGATTGCAATCGAAAGAACCAAGGTTGCTGCAAGGTAAAAAAAAGTCCCAGGTCAAACGGCAGCCAGGAGTGCTTCCAATGCTGAAAATATTCAGAGACTTAGGGACTCTCAAACTCCTGACCAAGCCGAAGGCCCAATCAAGAACCCTCCACAGGAGCTAGCTTAATTGCCGCCTAATAGGGCGGCTTTTAAGCTACTATATTCTAAAGTGTCAATGTTAAACGATTATCACCGCTCACCAGTTATGACTTCTACATAAAATAGCCATGTGTTTTTTCTTCAATAATACTTGGCTTTTATCTCTGACCCGCTTTTAACGTACTCCATATAGAGCGAGATTCAAAATTGGCATAAACGAAGATAAGGAACATCGAGCCTGGCCAGTACCTAGATGGTTGAGCGTTTGGAAATATCAAGAGCTATAAGCTTGGATGTGTGAGTGGTGTAACAGAAATCGAAGAGCCGAGTTCCAATTCGTTTCGTTATGTTCATTTACACGCAAATACCCTTGGGAAAGATATGAATCCATCTCTTCTCTCTCCATTTACGGGTTAATTAGTTGGACTTCTATCGCTAAACCATTATTATCTTAAAAAATATTTTTTTGAATATCTTACAATCTAAAAATATTTTCTGGCTTTAAATACCCTGGCAGGGCTTTAAAAAGCCGTAGAAAACGAATCCGTGAATCAATCAAAATTGACAGAAATTTTAACAGAAAAAAATGAAATATTTAGTGTTTAGTCATTATTTTTAACGCCTATGAGAAATGTTACGTTTTTTTTTTTCTTCACGAAATAACGAAAACTAAATTTGATATTAGTTACGTCATTTGCAATGAAAAGTGTAATCCCTGCCTGCTTATACTCGGTTAAAATAAAATCGGTGCTAAAATACGACTGTGATTAGTGTTTCATTTTGATTGTTTTCCTACTGACATAATTTATTGTATCACTTTATATAAATAAAAGTTTTGACGTATTAAATAAAATTACATGCTAACTGCGGATGTTCGAGTATTGTAAAGATAAGCAACTCGGAATGAGCAATCGGCAAGTCGCATTCGAGTTCCGATTACGTTATGAGTTTATTTATGTTCACTTTCTCACAATTAGCGTTGGAAAAAGATATGAATCCGTCTGTCCTCCACTCCATTCAAATACATGTTTATGTATTTGAATGGAGTGGAGAACTTGACTGGGCTCTATTTTATAAAATATTTAAATTTACACGAAGACCACATTCGTCATTTTTGTGCAAAATATAAAATTTTATTTCCTACTAAATTTTTGTGCTAAACACAAAAACCTAGTAGGAATAGCAAGTCATAATAGGCGCAAACTTACAAAGCAAGACTAGACCGTTGCGTAAAATTTTAAATGAAAAAAATTTATTACGTATTATATTTACGATAAAGGTACAAATACAAAATTTGCACATAAATTTCTTTTTGTGCGCCTATTAAGAGAGGATAACAATTTCTTGTAAAAAAGACTAACATCGAAAAATGGAAGAAATTATAGTTTGGAAAAATACAAGGATTTTGAAAAAGACAAAAAGAGAAAACAATACAAGAGGACAGAAAAACAAACCACCTTTCAGGAAGAAAAAAAAAAGAAAAACACCTACTTTTACTTGCCCCACGAGCATCTCGAGGACAAATAGTAATTTTTGAAAAGTTCCTTTTAAATTTACGGCTCGTGCTTGGGAAAATTTATTAGAATTCTTTGCGCTCTTTGTTACCCAACTGCATCAGAACTTTCACTTGAACTTCAAAATTCTTTAGTCTCTCTGCAGCTGGCTGGTAACCTTGTACCTTCTTGATGCTCTCTTATTGATGTCAAAAGCCTTCTGCTCCTTGATGTTGATTTGCCTTGTCCCCTTGCTGTCATAAAGCTTTCTTTCTTCGTCCACCGACTTGAGTTCTGTTTAATCATAAATTTAGGCTCGTAAGGGTTATTTTTATTAGGTTTGATACCATGTACTCTCATTGGTCAGTATATATGAAAAAAATAATTTTCTATAATCTAAAAATGGACCCTTCACAAATTTTGGCGGGTTTTAACTGCTGAGCCCAAAAAGATATATCAGTGTAATAATTATTTACACTAACCGTTTGGCCTTCATAAAAATACACTTCTCTCAATAGAACGTGTCCTAAAAACTACCTAAACGATTAAACATTTATTACAGGCTGACATTTTAAAAGCAGTAAAAATAAAATTTTTATAATTTTCTTGAAGTGAATTGTAGAAAAAAATTCTGAATTCAAAACCAGCCTGAAGAAGTATGTCTTCCATCGAGCTATCCTGTCCTATATTAGCAGTACATGTGGTGCCCCAACGACCCTAATGTGTTAGAGGACTCCTGACGCTATGAAATCTCATGATATCACGGATTACGTGTGTAACTAGTATTATTAAATATAATGCATTATCAGAACATTTCGACAATTTTAGTATTTTTGATATTTAATAACATACCCATACATACATACATACATACATACATACATAAAAAAATTAAACACAGAGAGAGATAAGCGAGAAAGAGAGAAATGGGTGATATGAGAGAGAAAGAGGGAGATATAAAAGAGAAAGACGGAGAGTGAAAGACGAAGAGATGAAAGAAAGACGAGAGAGAAAGACAGAGAAGGAGAGAGATAGATAAGAGCGATGCGTTCCCGACAGTCACGTGATTCTCGCATGATTGCACTTTGTTCTCTACCCCGACATAATGATCAAAATTCAAGGTCATCGTCAGTTTAAAATAAAGTCGTTTATGGTTTTAAGTGGGCCCAAAGTAGTGAACGTCCTCCATCAGATTTAATTTCCGGTCTGCCTTCGACGTCATGGGCAGTACAGACCGCCTACGCGATGACGTCAGAATTAGTTCGTTTAAATTTGACTGAATATTTGCTGTACCCTACAAACTGCACTTCTATGTTTATACAAGCGTGTTGAATACTGAATTATATAGAATTACATTAAATTGTAGTCAATTTATTTTCTGAAATTTATATTTATAGGCTTACGGAAACATCACATTCAACCACCGGTTCCGTAAGATCATCGAAGTTAAGGAACGTTGAGTCTGCTAGTACAAGGGCACCAATATTATAAATAAGACTTTTGATTAATAAAACTATTATTTTTCTGAAGAAGTTCCTTCTCGGAACGCCGTCTTACGAACGAACCACGTCGAAACACTGGTTATTGTACAATCTGCGAAGTTATACAACGTCGAGCCTGGTCAGTACTTAGATGGGTGGATAAGGGCTCGGAATTGTTAATCGGAGACACGAGTTCCAATACTCGTTGGGTTCGTTATATTCACTTATCTGCAAATATTATTTGGAAAGTTATTAATTCACCACTTCTCCATCCAGCTATGGGTTAATTAGTAAGATTTGTATCACTAAAACTATTATTATCTCCAGAAAAAGGAATACAATTGCGTAGAAAATATTTAAAATTAGGCGTTAATTAATCCTAGTATATATATATATATATATATATATATATATATATATATATATATATATATACATATATATATATATATATATATATATATATATATATATATATATATATACTAGGATTAGGATATATATATATATATATATAGAGAGAGAGAGAGAGACCTTTCTCAGATGCTTAATTCAGATGGTAAGGATTTTTTCTCTTATTGTTATGGTGAAAGACACCTAGTCTATAGATAATAGACTCTCCCATCTATTATAAGTAGGAGTCAGTAGGAGTCGAATACGAAAAAAGTAGTCAGTGACCACAACTCGATTACTCTGCGTAATACTGATTATTACAAGTTCCTAACGTTTCTGTACGTTGAACCTATTTAGGACGAATTTAGTCCAAATACAGTTTTCACTGAGGAAATAACTCTACAACAAATTTTGGCGACGAGGATTTGAACTCATACGGAGGAAGGAAAAAAAATTCGTTTGCCAATATAACTTTGGCGACGAGGATTTGCACTCATACGGAGGAAGGAAAAAAAATTCGTTTGCCAATATAACTTTGGCGACGAGGATTTGCACTCATACGGAGGAAGAAAAAAAAGTCGTTCGCCAATATAACTTTGGCAGCGAGGATTTGCACTCATATGGAGGAAGAAAAAAAATTTTTCGTTCGCCAATATAACTTTGGCGGCGAGGATTTGCACTCATACGGAGGAAGAAAAATTTTGTTCGCCACAAATAACGTGGGCGATAATGTCTCAGATTTACACTTAAAAAAAAAAACTTGGAAAAGTTTTTCGCAAAAAATTTTTATAAAAAATATACGGACATGTATAACGAGGACTGCCACTTGTGGTCTGAAGGAAAGAAGGTTAGGCTTCTTTTAAGCAAATTAGGAACTGCTGAGCATAACAAATTGGTAAACTACATTTTACAAAAAAAAACTAGCGAGTTGACATTTACCGAGGCGGTAAATATATTAAGTGAATTATTTAGTAAAAAGACATCTTTGTTCCACAAGAGGTGGAAATGTTTGACTTTGATGAAAGATGACGAACATGACTATATAACGTACGCAGTCAATGCGAATAAGCATTGTGAAGAATTCAAGCTAGCAGAGTTAAGCGCAGACAATTTTAAGTGCTTGGTGTTTGTTCAGGAGCTGGTAGCGGAAAAAGACGCAGAGTTGAGAAAATTAGTACTGAAAAAATTGGAAAGCAATCCGAGTATTACGGTACAGAAATTGGCAGAAGACTGCACAAGATATGTTAGCGTAAAAAAAGACGCAAAAAAGATAGAACAGTCTGGTATTTCGCATGTAAGGAAAATACGGTACAAAGAAGAAAGTCAGTCTAACAAAAAGAATTATAAAATTGCAGATTATCAAGCAATAAGTAAAATACCAGAGAAAGACAAACAAAAACGCCCGAAGCCATGTTTTGCTTGCGGTGAACTACACTGGTACAGATATTGCAATTTTAGGAATAAAAAATGTTTCAACTGTGGAAGAGTTGGGCATAGAAGCACACACAGCCGGTCAAAAAATAAAGGAAATAAAATAAGAAAACTAAAGTCCAACGAGGTAAACGATGGAATAACTAGAAAATTTGTTACCGTCGAAATAAATAATAAAAAAATAAAAATGCAACTTGACACTGGTTCGGATCTCTCTATCATAAATTTGCATACGTGGAAGAAGTTGGGGAAACCAACTTTAATGAAGACAAAGAAAATCGCGAAGTCAGTAACGGGAGAAAAAATACAATTTATTGGAGAACTTGTTACAAACGTCACGTTAAATTAAAAAACGCGAAAAGTAAAACTATTTGTCATGGAAAATACCACGAACTTACTTGGTACGAATTGGATAACAGAATTTCAATTATGGGATCTACCGATATATTCTTTCTGTTACAAGGTCGAAAGTTTAAACTCCGAAGCCAAAAAATTAATAAAGAAACTTAAGGAAACATTTCCTACTGTTTTTTCTCCAGGGTTGGGAACGTGTACTAAGATGGAGGCAAAATTCTTTCTAAAAGAAAACGCTCAGGCGGTATTCAAAAAGAAAAGGAATGTTCCGTTTGCCTCAATGGAACAGATTGATAAAGAATTGGACAGATTAGAGAAATCCGGTGTACTCAAAAAAATTGACTATAGTGATTGGGCAGCTCCGACGGTACACGTGAAAAAAAAGTCTAAAGACATTCGTGTTTGTGCGGATTTTTCGACGGGGTTAAACGCGGCACTCAAAGACTATAATTATCCTCTACAAACAGCGGAAGAAATATTTGCGAAGCTTAATGGAGGCACAATATTTTCGAATATACCAGTAGAAAATACCAGTAGAAAAAGAAACGTCTAAACTTTTGTGTATTAACACACATAGGGGTCTGTATACATTTAACAGACTACCTTTTGGGATTAATGTCGCCCCCGACATTTTCCAACAAGTAATGGATTCGATGTTGGGTGGTCTGGATTTTGCTGTAGCGTATCTGGACGACATCCTCATGAGAAGTAGAAGTATAGCAGAACACGTGAAACATGTAAATGCAGTAGTTTCCAGAATACACGAATATGGATTTAAACTCAAGGAAATTAAATGCGAGGTTTTTATGGAGAAAGTGAAATATCTGGGACAGATCATCGATAAGAATGGTAGAAGGCCAGACCCAGAGCGAGCAGGGGCTATAAAAGACATGCCGGCTCCGAATGATATTACCACATTACAAAGTTTTTTGGGATTAGCTAATTATTACCAAATATACATCCCTAAAATGTATGATCTGTGGGAACCATTGAATGAATTACTAAAGAAAGGAAAAGCCTGGAAGTGGACTAATGAATGCCAGAAAGCATTTGAAAAGATAAAGGAAGTGTTAACCTCGGAATTATTTTTAACCCATTACAATCCGGATTTAGAAATTATAGTAGCTTGCGTCGCAAGTGCGTATGGAGTAGGAGCATGTATTTTACACAAAATGACAGATGGTCAAGTAAAACCAATTGCTCATGCTTTTAGAGCACTACTTCCGGCTGAGAAGAATTACTCTCAGATAGAGAAAGAGGCGCTAGGAATAATATTTGCAGTAGCGAAATTTCACCGTTTTCTCCACTGTCGACATTTTAAGCTACAAACCGATCATAAGCCTCTAATTTCGATTTTTGGATCGAAAAAGGGTTTGCCGAAGCATACAGCAAACCGACTACAAAGATGGGCTACAATATTGCTAAATTATAACTTCAGCATGGAGTACATACCATCGAATAAATTTGGCTATGCTGATGGGCTGTCCAGGTTAATTCCTAAAAGGGGCAAACCATTAGAAGACACGGTAATTACCTCACTGAAGTCAGAGGAAGAGCTGAAATTTACTGTGTGTAATGCAGTTCGGGAAACTCCAGTAACTCTAGAAAAAATAAAAGAAGAAGCCACCAGGGACGAGTATATCTTGAAAGTAAAAGAAAAAATATCCAAGAGGGACCAGTACACAACAAATGTGTTTTCGCTTTGCGATACAGTATTGTTATATAGAGAACGTGTGGTGATTCCATACACACTCCAAAAACAAATATTAAAGAATTTTCAAACTGGTCATCCAGGCAGCACTAGGATGAAGAGCCTAATGTGAAGTTTTGTTTATTGGCCGAATATGGAAAGGGACATTGAGAACGCAGTGGCAAAATGTAAAGGCTGTGCTTTGGCTGCAAAGGCACCCCAGTAAAATTTAATCCCTGGCCAAAAACAGACCTACCATGGTCTAGGTTGCATGTGGATTTTGCAGGTTCACTGAATGGATACCATTACATCATAGTAGTGGATAGTTTCTCAAAATGGCCTGAGATACAAAGGATAAGAAAACCGACGACGCAAAGTACGAAAAACTTCCTGCTGGAATTGTTCGCAAGGTTTGGTGTAGTAGACACAATTGTGACGGACAACGGAAGTCAATTTACGTCGAAACAATTCAAAGATTTCTGCAAGGAATACAATGTCGAACATGTTACCACAGCTCCATATCACCCAAGATCAAACGGGTTAGCTGAAAAATTTGTGGACACCCTTAAAAGAGCTTTAAAGAAAGCTAGGGAAATACCTGCAGATGAAGCCCTACAGAAGTTTCTACAGGTATACAGACTTACCCCAAATAACGCAACAGCTGCCTCACAATTGCCAGCCGAGGTGATGTTTGCACGTCGGGTAAGATCTGTCTTTGACAAATTATTATCAAAAAAGACAAAGCCAGGTACAGAAAAATTTATTCAAGTAAAAAAATAAAATCCTGGTGAAAAAGTATACTTTAAGGTATATAAACAGAATAAATCATTCTGGAAGATTGGAAAAATAGAAAAGCGGATTGGCAACATGATGTACTTCGTGAAAGGTGAAAAATTCTCGTGCAGACGGCACATTAACCAGATCAGACGACGCTCTTCAGACGTGGTTGACAGCGGTCCAGTGGAAGAAACACCTATGGAGGTGATTTTTGATACATTTGATCTACCAACGCCAGCAACGATGTTACCTGAGGTACGCCGATCCAAGAGGAAAAGAAAGGCAACTGATCATATCAAAATGGATCCAAAATTTAGGAGATACGCTACGATGTAGCTAAAAAAATGAAGTTTTTTTAGTTTTTTTTTTCCTTTTCTGTAAAAAAATAAAATAAAATAAAAAAAATTAAGAAAACTGTTTTCCTCCTACGGAGTAAAGTTTAGGAGGGGGGTGTTATGGTGAAAGACACTTAGTCTATAGATAATAGACTCTCCCATCTATTATAAGTAGGAGTCAGTAGGAGTCGAATACGAAAAAAGTAGTCAGCGACCACAACTCGATTACTCTGCGTAATACTGATTATTACAAGTTCCTAACGTTTCTGTACGTTGAACCTATTTAGGACTAATTTAGTCCAAATACAGTTTCCACTGAGGAAATAACTCTACAGCACTTATACATGGCTCTAGATCTTGGTATTCATAGAATCATGCAGATAACCTCGATCTGCATGCCTGATAAAAAGATATGAGCACAATAGCGTAAAATAGAAACCCCAAGAGCCTTCCATAATTAAAATAGCATATTGTTAGTGTTCCACGCAAATAGTACGTTAAATTAGTTTCTGTTTCCCTTCTCAATAAATAGCATTTACTATTGTTTATTCAATGCAAGGCCTAAGAGTCACTCAAGATAAGGATTTCGTAATGGCATACAGTGAGAGAGCAATATGTGTATATTATGAATATATGTACTGTAGATAACGGTTGATCCACAGCTTCAAAAAGCCAAGATTATAGTGCTCAAGAAAGCATACTCTCAGGAGTCAGTTCCACAATGCAACGGCTCTCGGGAAGAAACGAGGAATGTAGTTTGCCCGAACATCTGTCATGAAAATAGTGATAGAGTATTTTTTAAAATCAAACCACCCCAAGCAGGGCGACAACTCCACTAAAATGCAAGTTGTTATACATGTTCACCGTAGTCTTAATGTAGAATTCAACGTAAGTAATTTGTTCAATGAAACAGCACCAATATCTAGTAGCAGCTGTTCAGTAATTCTTAAGGTCTTCCATATCAGAGGTTGGCAGTGGTTATTCAGAGAGAAAACAAAATGGCCGCCTTTATACACGTCGGATTGAATATTCAAGTCTTTTGATTGGTATACCTTCTATTGGTGGACTATAAAATGAGTCAGCTCATTTTGGTTTGCTCACTAGTAAACAAGGGGATCCAAAAAACTTAACACTCCCCTTTTTGGGTACATTATGGAATCTTCTTTCAAAATATTAGTAAAGTCAATATTCATATCGAACAAATGCTTTAGTATTCATAAAGAAATTTTTAAAAATTTTTTTTAAACCCTTTTTTTTTAGCATTCATAAAATAATTTTTTTTTAAATTTAACTTTCTTTTTTTTTTAAATGAAAAATTTATATCCACAAAAATTAGTTATATCATTTGGCAACTGTTAAGTACTTCAGGTTAATAAACATTAACAACAATATTATAAATTTAGGTTGTGATCACAATAAAAAAAAAGTGGAAAAAGTTGTTATTTTACCCATAGCTGGGACCCATTAAAATAGTCACTATCACTCCGGGTCAGAGTGATTCTGAGAGTTATTCAGGAGGAGGATTTAATCTACCTCTTATCCGGACAGTTATTGGTTAATTAGTAAGATGTGTATCACTAAATCATTATTACCTAAAAAAAAATTAAGCAAACTCTTACAATCTAAAAACATTTTCTGACTTAAAATAACCTCCAAAGGATTGATAAACCGTTGAAAACGAATCAGCCAATTGAATATCTCGAGAACCGGTTGCGCAGCCTTGATATAATTTGGCAAACCACCGGATTTCTGGTTCCTTCTAACATCTTCTCATTATCTGTCACACTCAGTAGCTACTTGCATCTTAGTTGAGTTATCGCCTTGCTTGGGATGGATTGATTAAAGAAAATACGCTATCACTATTTTCATGACAGATGTTCGGGCAAACTACATTCCTCGTTTTCACCAGGTCAGGCCTTCACAGCTAGGAATCATCATGCCACATACACTGAGTCGATTACTCTTTGTTCCCTTCATATTCTATTGATGAGGAGGAAGTTCTGCTCCGACATTATTGTGCATGCTTGTAACGAGATTCTCTTGTGGAGTAAATCAGTCGTCAATGAGACCTCATTTAATGAGCTTGCGTACTGTGTGGCCGTCGGATTCAAGATCACGTTACTTTTTTTCAAAACTGATTTGTCAGCTACCCTCTACTCTCTAATACTTTAAAGAGGACTAAGGCGCCAATGTCCTCGGTAGGATAGTTTTTCATTAAGATCAAATGACTGCATACATTCTGGCCAGACTTAGTATGCCAATTTTCCACGTAGGCTATTGGATAAGACTTGAATATTTTTATCAGACTAATAGTAAGTAATCGGATGACAAAACGGATAAAAATACTAACAGAAGGAATTGCGTCAGACTAAAAATTGTTTTGTCGATGGAGTCATATATATATATATATATATATATATATATATATATATATATATATATATATATATATATATGAGTGCGCGCGCGTGCGCATTTGTGTATTATTTTAGGCATTGTTAAACTATTTTATTTTTACTTTTAACTTAATGTGTGCGCTTTCGGTTATTCTTTTAGCCATTATCAAGGCTGATTTTATTTTTACTTTTAACTGAATCTGAGCTCTATACACACACACACACACACACACACACACACACACACATGGGTAAATAGCAGGACAGACTGGGTTCTATAGCCTTGGACGGCAACTGGTCTAGGAGAAGGAAAACTCTGAATTCAAAACCTGCGGAGGGTCGTTTGGGGACCTTGTGGCATTCGTTGCACCAGGTCCCTGTATTCGTCCCTCCAAATGTGTGGATGGCCCAAAACAAAGCCTTCACCACTATAATCAAATCTTGTGTGGGTGTCCGGCTTTCAGTTTCGGGGAACTGATCTGTCTGGCCCTCATACGTCGAGTTCGACGGGAGAGTCCATTATTATTATATATATATATATATATATATATATATATATATATATATATATATATATATATATATATATAATTAGAGAGAGCGAGAGAGAGAAAGTCAGAGAGATGGGGATGGTAGATATAAAACAGATTACTGCTATTACATTGTGCGATGATTAAATACCAATAAAGAAAACGATAGAAAGCAGAATGAAATCAGTTAAATTAAATATCATCTTACACCGGACGTCAAAAACTTAAATTTAAAGCTGATGAGTGTCAATGTAGTTTCAAAGATTTAAATAAAAAATTATAACAATGTTTCCACCCATTGCCAGATTACTTGAGAAAATGTCTCTTCACTGACATGCCAAAATAGCTGACAGAAAAGAGTGTGGGTAATTGCGCGAAGCAATTATCCGTAACTATCATGAGACATGCAGATAGCAGTGTTGGTAGCAGATACAGAAAGGAAACTGCAGGAACTCCTACAGAAGGCCGTAAAGGAAAGGAAGAATAATATGTATATATCCAGGTAGATTCAAATGTAGACACCAACGGCAGATTCAAATGTGACATGTCCAGAGCCAGTGTTTTTGGAAGACCGACCAGGAATAATTATCGGCGAACATAATTTTAACAATATATGATGAGCAGATGAATACTGTATTGATGACAGAATAAGAAGAGAAAGTAGAAAAGAAAGGAAGAAAAGACTATTAGCTATAAGAAAACAGAATATGTGGTCATTAGCAAAAGAGAGAGGCAAAGCTGTAATTTACGAATTGGAGATGTCAAAATTAAACAACGACAGAAATTTATCAACGAAAGATGTGACACCGGAATCGGAAGGTGCATTGGAATAGCGAAAGATGCATTCCAAAAACTAAATATAATGTTAAGAGAGAGGAAATTCTTGTTAGGAACAAAGCAGTTCTTATAAAGAAGCTCTCCGAATGGGGCTTAGTTCTTATTACTGGAATACTAAATGAATGAAGAGGATTCATCCTTGTGTGCATAGTATGAAGGATCGTAGTTCAAATGTCAAGGTTAGTTGGACCAAGGAATGTAGCTCCTCAGAACACATGCGATCGAAATAGCGATAGAGTAGCGACAGGCTCGCGAAGTTTCGTCTGTGGGAAAGAGGTTGTAGGGTGGAAAATAATTCATCACCCAATACTGCACTTTCGGTCTGATATGACACTTGTAACGATAGAGTCTAGCAGGGTTAGCCAGATACTTACTGGAGCGGTACAATAATCTTTAGAGTTCTGGGGTAAGCTTGAGTCCTAACAGACGTTCAAGGCAAGGAGCTTCCTTGAGAGAAAACCTATCCATCATATTAGTTGGAAGTTCAGGGTTTGCTCGGTGGTGGCAGAACATTACGTGTTTGATTTTGAATGTATTGCATTTTACAAGCCAGTTCTTCCCCCATTGAACTACCTGGGCTAGGTCAGATGAGAGATGAGCTGCAAGGCACTGGTCATCCAAATGTTTGGAGGTAAACCTATAAATTGCTGTATCGTCCGCATAGATATTCCCAGTGGATTGGAGTATGTTCTTCGGCAGATCATTAAAATAGAATTGACAGATGGTAGGACCGTGGAGAGAACAATGAATATCTTCTATGGAAATAATGATAGTAGGGCAAGAGTCTTGCAAAGTCTCGTCTGTAGAAAAGGGTTTGTAGGGTGGAAAATAATTAGAGGTTTTTGTACTCCATCAAGACTAGAAAGGGAAGACGGGGCAGCTTAAGCCCAGATATAGCAGCAGTACTCCATTTTCGTTTCTATCTTGTTAAAGAGTACATAGCAGGTGAAATCAGGTACTTACTGGTGTGGTTCAACCAACCATTTTCCCATCATCTTTAGCGACAGACCTTATATACGAGTTCCCCTTGACGTTTGGGATGAGAAGTCCCAATATGTGTTCATGACAAGGGTTCTTCATTGCAATAGACTAAAACTGGGGTGATTATGCCACGTTACTAGTTTAGTTTTAGGGTACTGAATGTGACCAGCCAGTTTCCTCCTGTTGCGTTGTTAGATGTATGTGAGAGGAGAGATCAACTGCTAGGCTCTGATCATCTAGAATTGTGAAGGCGCTATCATACACTGTTGTTTCCTCTGCATAGATATTCAATAAAAATCGGAGTATAGGACACTAATGCTTAAAATCTGAAAAAAGACTGTTGAAATTTCTAGAACACATTGTTGAGGAAAGAGTGTTTGGATAATTTGACACTCACAGGACATATTGAACGAAAGATGTACAGTGGGGAAACATCGAGTGACCTATCAAATGAGACTGAATGAATAGCAGAGAGAGAACAAGGAGGAGGGGAACAAAGAGTTAAAGTTTGCTTAGAGCTACAAGAGACAGGAAGTTGCGAAGAGCCGTGATTGCCCACGTCCTGAAGGGATTTGACACATAAAATAAAGAAAATGTGTTTTGGAGAAGTCAGTGAATCAGTGTGAGAAAGAAACAAACAAGCAAATTGTGTAGCAATAAGAGGATATACTTCCTTTAGTACGACAATTGTCGTTATAGGTTATATATATAAATATACATATATATTTACATATATATATATATATACATATATATATATATATATATATATAGAGAGAGAGAGAGAGAGAGTGTGTGTGTGTGTGTGTGTGTGTGTGTGTGTGTGTGTGTGTGTGTGTGTGTGTGTGTTAGAGCGAGAGCGCATTGCTTATTTAAGACTAAAATAAAATAAGAGAACGACAACATGAATGACCGTTGCTTCCTCTAACCGGAAAGATCGTATATCCGTAACAAGATTTCGGGTGCTAAAATGGACGACTCTAGATTTTGTCATTTTATTTTTATTTTTACTTTATTTATTTTACGAAATTATGCTTAAGTAGGAAGCGCGATTCAAATGTGTCAAGTCTATTGTTGTTCTTCCGTAATTTGATCCTTTCTTCCCTGTTGTTGCGTTAAGTGAATGCTAACTAACGTTGGAATTGTGCATATACCAATGAAAAATAAGTTAAATGCTATCAAAGTCCAATGAAAAATAAGTTAAATATGTAACAGAGCAGTGTCATATTCGTGCATGAAAAGTCGTTAGTGACTTGGGGCATTGAAAGACATAATAATTCTGAACGAAGGAGTACATATATCGAAAGGATAAAGTATGAGAGAGTGGTTAATCGAATTGGAGTCTGATGAAAAACAAAACGTCCGGTTTAAAAAAATATTAAACCCATAAAATACTTATAAGGAAGTCCTCGAAAGAGATTGAATTAAAATAAAACTAAGTCAGATTTACTAAGATTCAGCTTAACTGACACTTCTGATCCAACGCCATAAATCAAGGAAGTTGGTATAAAATGACAAATGGGTTTGCCAAAAGTCCACATGATTTTCGGTAACTTTAGGGTTTGTTCTTAGCAACCTTACGTTGATTTCAATGTAAGTTTTGGAAACATAAAAATCCTCGTTTACACATTTTTAAGCAAGAATGCCCGACGCTGAAGAAACCGTGCGATCGAAACTACTCTCAGACCAACAAAGCCCCGGCCTGTTATTTTTTCATTGGTACACAACGAACGAAATTCACTAGAAGACGTAAATTCCGGGAAAGGAAATGAAACAGTGAAATTGAATGCAACTAATGCGAGTCACTTTCACCGAAATCTAGACACCCACCACCACCACCACGTATCAAAGTTCAAAGAAAAATGTTAAATGGTATCAAATTCTCATGAAAATAAGTTAAATGATAGCCAAATCCGATGAAAATAATTTAAATGATATTAAAGTCCCATGAAAACTAAGTTAAATGGTATCAAAGCCCAATGAAAAATGTTAAATAGTATCAAATTCTCATGAAAAATAAGTTAAATGGTAGCAAAGTCCAATGAAAAATACGTTAAATGGTGTTGTGATATGCGGTTTGGCAACACTTAACTCGACAGAGTTAGTTGTGATAACAGTATTCAATAGTCAGCTAGAAGAGTCATTGCAATAGTATACTTATTATTTGTTATAATACAAAAAATGTGACACAAGACCGAATGGGAAGTGGGGAAAGGCTGATCCTCAGTAACTATCCTAGTCCTAGTTAATCACAATCACGACCCATTCATTCACTACAATATTCTCAATCACCACAAGAACTGGTGCATCATCTCTCATTCCTACACGTACCACAATATCACATATTTTCAGGGAATCTACAAAACACCCCATGATGTAAAAAATTGTGCAGTTCATAATAAAATATATAGAGATTTTCTTGATGCATTAAATGATGGGAGAGGGAATGAACTCAGAAAATGAAAATAAAAATACAAAATATTTGAACTAAAACAAAACAGAGATTATTAGGACGCGTCCACTCCTCAAAATAATGAGTAGCCACTGTATTCTGCCGTTCGACAGAATCAAGCAGCACACTCACTAATGGAGTGGAGAAGGAAAAATCGGACCCAGCCGAGATGAAAATAAGGTGGCAAAAACAAACTGGGGAAGTTGGGAATCTCGACATGGCTCATGACAAAAGAGAGTTCCGGGACAGGCCGGGAACAACACATTCACATTAACTAGGAAAACATAAACAGTCTAACTTCACCAAGGGAGGGTTCACGGGAAACCGCCCCGTTGTGCTCAAAGGGACTTAAAATAGAAAATCAAGACTAACCTTGTACACTTGAACCAGGCTCGCCATAGATACCCACCTTTCGCCGAAATCTGTCGATATCAAACGCTTTCTATCAGATCTAATCTTCATCCTGAGCTGATGCTCAAAGAATCCAACTAGATCCTGATGAGAATAACGTTCATATGGCAAGATACGCGACGTCCATATCACCTTTCTTGCCACGGCTAGCTACGCGAGAAACACCATCCGTTTCACGCCGGAGAACGGGAGCAACACATTATCACAGGTGTAAGCGAGATTAATGGGGACAAGCTGTTCGGGAGCAATACGAGCCGCCAACTCGCCGATATAGTCCCAGAAAGGACGCACCTGGGGACAATGGTAGAAGGCGTGCGAAGCTGTTTCTTCTAAACCTAGGTCACACTGATGACAGTCGGGCGAATCCGCCCGCCCCATCTGAAAGCTAGGTCATTGAAAGGTAGCACGTTACGAATCAATCGCTAGGTAAGCGAAAACTCAGAGTTGCTGAAGCAGTTCGCCGCTGGCGCCCAAAACCAGAAAGAGTGCAACTCTGATACCGAGAATCCGAGCCGACAACAAAGCCGGTTCGTCGCGACCCCTTCCACTAACTCACGATAAAATAGCCTACGAGGCCGTAAAAGGTCACTGGATCGGGGAAGAACCTTTAAGGCCGACACTCTCACAGGAATACCAATTGATTCCGAGCCTTACGATGGCGTTCAGCCCTGGAAACGAAGAAAGTGATAGTAATGCTAGGGAAGGCGTCCCCAACACTCCTTTCCAAAATCGAATCTTCCGTCAACGCGCGGCGTAGGAACACCAACCTTGAAGACATCCCCAGCCCCCCATGACACGGACGTTGGACAACAGTCTCTCTACAGGCCAAATGCTTACGACCACCTCACAAGAGGGAAGTCAACACGCGATCGAGCGCCTTTCTTCTGTCCTTGCAGAGAGGAAGCACAGCCAACCGATAAAGGATAATTGGAAAGACGTAAGTGGCACACGGCTCCAGATTTCCCTTCATGGAAAACCGCCGCTTCGACGTTTGACTGTACTTTGGAACAGTATATCTGGAATCGCCATGAAATTTTCCCTGGTCATGGTGATTTCCAGTACGAAATCCCCTGTAGTTATTACAGTCTTACTGGAAACTTCTGAAACTTCCCCAATCTGACCAAACTTATAAAAAAAGGCTCCCGACCGCTCCTCTATAATGTCCTTGGACACTCCGAGCAACGAAACTTTGGCCCTCCGAGTGCCCATATATTCAGTTTTCAATCGTACTGTTTTTGTTGTTAGTACGCTGCTCGCCAGTTTCCTTACGTCGTCCTCTTTGGCCAACAGGATGTCCCATAATGCCTTGGGCCTCCTGGCATGGATTTTGGGGCGTATCTGCAAACTTTTTAAAGGCCTCTCTATGGTCTACCTTCCAATTACGATAAGTCGTCTTGTTACCACGTCCGTTGTTAAGAAGATTGTCGGGGTGGTCACTGCATCCAGCGCTTCGGGAACGGTCAAGAATTCATTACCCTTAGTAATAGGGCGCATATATTTCCCACAGTGCTACGTAGTCCTCAGGGCTCCTTTTCGTTTGCCTCGTAGCGGCCCATGCAGACACAAGAGGGAGTGTCGATTCCGGATGCTGTGGGGGAGACTCCGCCATTATGGAGTGGTTCCCTCACCATCACATGTAACACGAACGTTCACAAAAACAAAACTATAAAACACAAAAAGAAAGACTGTTACAAAACTGTACAATCTGTGGATGAGAGACAAAATGGACTTACTTTTTTGCTGTTACACAAACAAAAGCACGTCTGAATAATCCAAACCGAGTCATTGCAATAGTATTAGCTTCCTCCTTTGACAATTACCCAGGACTACTTATTATAAATGGATCAGTCCATTCATGATAGTAAGGAGGGTAACTGGCTCTTAATAAAACATCTCCCCTTTCGAAACTTACTTCCTATAAAAGTTATAGCTTTTTCCTTTGGGGTTAAGATCCAACACTTATGTAGGCTGTTTCTTCCTTTTGCTTGAGCGTGTGGTTTCCGGAGCCATCTGGGGCATAGGTATATATAATATTCTAATGGTTCACATGACTTAGATACGAGTCTTGACAAACCATCTGCGTGACTTAGGTTTCTTGTTTCCATTTTAAAATTGTAATTCAACAGAATTCCCCATCGCTATAGTCCAGGGACGCCCAACACGCGGGCCGCACTTCAGCCCACTTAATATTTTCATTTATTGTCTAAATGTTTATGTTATTATTAAGAGGGAAGACCAAAGTTATTTTTAATTATATTTTTAAATTTTTCCTTCTTTTTAGAACATTCTAAATTTTGATTAAAGAACTTTGTTTCTCTTTGTATCACCGGAACTAGTAAAATAACATATACATTTTTTTTTTGTAAAACAGACATTAATTTGGAAAATCTTGCAAAAATAAAAATAATTGTTAGATGTTAATGAAACTTTAAGAAACTATTCACAGATGATGGAAATTATTATAAATATGTATTTTTTATTAAAATCATGGCAGAATTTTTTTTATATTTATCCCCCCCCCTCGCCATAACTAATTTTATGAAAACTCTAGAAATTCAATCGCATTCAGTTTAGTGATTATATTAGTTAAAAGCACAAGGCCTTAAGAAAAGCAACATTTTTTTAATTGGACTACCTGAAAATCAGCCCTGAATTTTAACATACAAATCTCAATAAAACAAAAATATTATTTAATTTCAAATGCTTTTATTTGCTTTTTTTATGAATATGGACAACATTTTCTGAAAGCAAAAGATTTTTCGTTGAAAAATATTATTTGTTATTGCTTTAATTATTTTAAATTTTTACATTTAAGTTGTTAAAATATTATAAAATTAGTTGAAAGCCGCATTCACTTTCGTAAATGTCCTTATGAGATAGATCATTTTTAGCGCTTTGTAAATTGTATCGCTTCGTCCAATCAGAAGACCCGCAGTAATTAAGAAATGTAATTTTGTGTTCATAAAAAATCGTTAAAATGACTGTAATTAAAAAGTACGAAAGGTCACAAGCAATAAAACGTCACGTGGCTTGAGTGTAAGCGTTCTCCGCTAAACGTCCATTTCATTATTGCAAATTCTTCGTGCGAAACACATGTTGAGCATTTTGGATTAGCGATTTACTAATTAAAAAAAAATTGAACACCATCCTAAGCCATTTTCAGCAGCAACATTACTACATTTTTAAAAGTACCATTTATTTCATTTACATATTTCATTGCAATTTCAATTTTGTGAAGTTGTTTTACAGTCTTATTTCAATTTTTCCATTCCCAGACTTCATTTTCATACTGAAATTAAAGTACCATTTGATTTGTTTTTAATTTTTTTATATAGCTACTTTTTTCAATATAATTTTTGAATTTGATAATTGTCTTTATTCAGCTTTTAATTCATTTCATTTACATTTTTTTTCTTATAAATAAAAAGTAGCAAAGAAAACATTCCTCACCACGCACTGATTTTTTGTCATCATCAAAATACTACTATAAATTCTTATGTATTCCTTTTTTGTTTTGTTGTTGTTTCAAGGAATAATTTACAATGCTTTGTGATTCATACTTTGCTTTTTATTAGTTTCTGTTTCAATTCTAGAATTGAAACACAATGATGACATTGTTTCTTTATTCAATTTATTCAAGTATTAATTATTAATCTCAGTTATGACATTTTTCTATAAATGAAATATCAAAATTAATAATAAAATGAACGGAAATACAAATAACACAGTAAAATGTAATAAATGTACATAAAATTATAGTATTTTATGTATACTTCTGATAAGATTTCATAAGAAAGGTACCTATAAATTAATTAGATACCTTTCTAATGAAATTTAATCTCACTCTCAACAGTCTTATTTTAATTTCTTTATAATATATTTTCCATAAAGCATCGTAAACGTAAAGGTGAAAGCTAAGTACAAAAAAATAGAGCGTTGAAAGTTTTCCTTAAAATAACGACGTAAATCATTTGTTCACTTAATTCTAAATAATTTCACTTCTCTCCTTCCGTAGAAAAACTTATCCTCACGTAAGCTGTCAATACGCGATGAAATTGTCATTCGTCACCTGTCAAGTGACGCGAAATGTTATGACCTGCTTTGTTTTATTTTCAAACTACATCTTTTCGGCGCAGAAACTAACGAATGCTTGTTTCAAAATATTTTAAATAAACATTATAATTTCTGACTTTCTTAAAATAATTTTTCAAGAAATTATAATTGATTTTTAAAAGAATTTCAAACTGAGATTTTCATATTTTTTTTATAAAATGGAAAAAATGGTTGACATGATTGATTATGTCAATTTTTCTGACTCAAAAGAAACAAAATTTTTAACGAACATTTTGGACGTGCTAGGAACAATTAAAAAATGTAAAAAAAAATACCCCCAAAATATTTTGATCTTTCCTCTTAATAATAACATAAACATTTAGACAATAAAGTTTTGTTTTCGTCAAGTTTGGCGTCTTTTTCGTCATGCTATGCTTTTTTTTAGCGATCTCATGGAGGTACCTATGCTAGTAGGTTTACTTCTCCATTGCACTAAAAGAAGAGGGCAAATGCCTTTCCCGAGACACACCGGCTTGTGGGTGGGACAAGAGCCAGAGCTAAATAAAAATTATTTAGCTTACGGTTTTTGGGCTCTATGTTATGTAATGCAGTTCTTGGACTCCTACTTGAACATCCCACGTTAAACCAACCATGTGTCAAATTTGCTGTTAATGGGGTAGCAAATAAATAAAAGGATATACTTTCATGCCATAATGATATAATTGGTGAGAGTTTTTAACTAACCAATGAAATATTTTGTCGGCGTGGTCTTTCATTTTCATTGCTTCAGATTAAAAAATTTTACGATTTAATGAATAATGATCGTCTTATTTCTTAATATTTTTTACATTGTCAAGAGATAGTGACTTCGAACATATGCAGAGTAATTCGAAAAAAAGTCGTATCAGTGTCCAGTTACGCCTTTAGGGATAAAGAATGGAAACCTTTAATCAGACGGATGGAGAAAAAAAAACTCATTTTCCCTATTTTTAAAAGAGTGTCAGGTATTTTTAGTGGCTCAATGGAAGGGGATAATTTAAATTTAGTCTTTATTTCTTTCTAATTTCAGGTATATAATGCAGATATAGGTCTATCTATATAGTTATTTTGAAAACATAATAATTTAAACACTTTCAACATATTCCAATTATGTTCATAATTAATTTAGTTAGCTTTAAATTTATATTTTTAATAACTCAGCATTTGACCATGGCATCTAATACTAAGAAAAGAAAACTAACAGAAAAAAAGAGAAACTTCAGTGTTATATGGACAGAAAAATATTTCTTAATTAAAACATAGAGTCTGCTTCATTTGTCATGTGCAAGGAATATAATATTAAGCTTCACTATGATGTCAAGCATGAATCAGAATATAATAAATTAAATGAAGAAGAAAGAAGAATGAAAATAGATGAATTAAAGAAGCAGATTACTTCTCAACAAAACATTCTCAAAATATCAGTTGTTAAAACTGATACATGTACACATGTTATCTATTTAATAGCTGGAAAATTGGCTGATAGATGGTGTATTAATACAAGAATGTAATTGCTTTTAATGAATATTAATCCCGAGAGACTCATTTTCCCTCTTTTTAAAAGAGTGTCAAGAATTTTTAGCGACTCGAGGCTAGGTTTTGAGTCACTAAAAATGCCAAGTGGAAGAGGATAATTTAAATTTAGTCTTTATTTCTTTCTAATTTCAGGTATATAATACAGATATAGGTCTATATATATATATATATTTCTTTCACACACTCCAATTATATTCATAATTATTTAGTTAACTTTAAATTTATATTTTTAATAACCCAGTATTTGGTTGTGGCGTCTAATACTAAGGAAAGAAAAATAACAGAAAAAAAGAGAAACTTCAATATCGTATGGACAGAAAAATATTTCGTAATTAAAGCATATAGGCTGCCTCATTTGTCATGTGCAAGGAATATAACATTAAGCGTCACTATGATGTCAAGCATTATTCAGAATATAATAAACTAAACGAAGAAAGAAGAGAAATGAAAATAGATGAATTAAAGAAGCAGTTTAGTTCTCAACAAAACATTCTCAAAACATCTATTGTTAAAACTGATATATGTACAAATGTAATCTATTTAATAGCTGATAAATTGTCTCGGAAGGGCAAGCCACTGATAGATGGTGTATTAATAAAAGAATGTAATTGCTTTTAATGAATATGATCACAAGAAAGTGAACTTATTCTATGAAACTAGTCTCTCAGATCAGACAATTGGTACAAGAATTGATGACACAGCTGACGGTATTATTGTTAGTACATTGCAGACCCATTTATCTACAAGTGTTTATGACAGTTTAGCATTGAATGAAAGTAGCAATCAAAGTGACACTGCACAATTAGTTATTGTCATCTGAGAAATTGATGTCAGTTTTAATATAATTGAAGGAATGTTGAACTTATGCCATGTCAAGGGCACAACAACTGGCAGAGACACACTTGAACACGTTAATTTATCAATTGAAAAGTTCAATATTGAAAGAATTAAATTTATTCGATTAAAGGTGATGGGCTCCTACATTAATTGGTAAAAATAATGGATATTTTATTCAAAGAATCAGTTAATCATTATATGCTCAACTCTCATTGCTTGATTCATCAACAGCAATGATGTGCTCAAAAGTTAAATATGAAACAGTTGATGACAGATACTGAGAAAGTTATGAATTTTATCTCAGAGCTTGAACCATCATGCTCAAAAAATACTTTGGATAAGTTGGCAGTGAGTATGAAGACGTTATTTAGTTGTCAAAAGTCAGATGGCTCAGTAAAGCAGCAACTTTGAAAAGATTTAATTATTGTTACCTGAAATAAGAGTTCAAGCCAATCAAGAAGCAAAATGTAGGTTCTTTTTTTAGAAAATGAAGAATGGTTGAATGATCTTTCCTTCTGAGTAGATATCGCTGAAATGTTGTTTAAACTTAATTTGCATTTACAAAGAAAAGACCAGTTATGTTGCTCAATATTTGAACGAATAATAGGTTTTACTAAGAAGATACAACTTTTGATAACACAAATGAAAACTTGTGAAATTGTGCATTTCCAGAGTTTAATAAAAAGAAAAGAATTTTCTGTGAACTTTGAAAAATATATTAATTTATATGAAGTTTTGGTAAAAAGTTTTACAACCAGATTTTCTGACCTCAGAAAAATAGAGACTAAATAAAAAAAATAGTTTCGTGATCTTCTTTCATTTATGTCGAAGTACCAACCAAATACAAGCGAGAACTCATTGAGATTCAAAGGAGGGAATCTTTGAAAACTTATCATAGAGAACATTCCATTCTTGAATTTTGTAAGTTCATTCTTTCAGTGAATTTGATGAAATAGGATAGTATATACTGCTGTGAGCAATTCTTTTCGTACATGAAAAACATCAAAAATGCTGAAAGAAATAGGTTGAGTGATTCCCGTTTAACTAACATTCTTAGAATAAAGACTAGTGCCATCAAAGCAGATATTGAGAATATTATAAAAAGGAAAGCAATGTCAAAAACCACATTGATTTTTTTTTAATTTTGTGTATGCTTAATTTTTTTTCTACTGTCAATAACACAATATTATTTTTTGTAATTATATATATTTGTTATTAAAATTTGATATTCATGCTTTGAACATGTTAAGAGATTATTTATATAAAGTTCTTTTGTGGCTCGGTGAATGTGCCTAAATTTCTGATTTGGCCCATTAGGAAAAAGGTTGGACAACCCTGCTGTATTCGATTCTCTGTATGTGTTGGGATACACTTTTTCGACCCGAAAATAGATAACAATGGACTGTGGTCCGTCTGTAGGGTGAACCTTCTATTGTGGATGAAGGTTAAGTTTTCTCACAGCAAAAATTATGCTCAACACCTCTTTCTCTATCAGGCTATAATTATCAACCAATAAAGGTGTTCTGGAAGTATGTGCTATCGCTTTTACAGAACCATCTTTGTGCTTATACAACTTTACAGCACCCATACCGTAGTTACTAGCGTCACTCGCCATGATTATTTCTAACTTAGGATAAAAAATGCGTTACAATTTTTAATTTTTACAAATGCTTTTTGAAATTCGACCGTCCAGTTCCACTTTTATTAAATGATACTCGCAGGAAATGAATGTTCGGATTAAAAACAATTTGCGAAACCTGAAAATGCTTGTAAAGATGACACATTTGTTGGTGGGGAGCCATATTTTTAACCGTACTTAATCTGGTTGGGTCTAGTTTCCTACCATTTTCGATGATTTGGCCCAAATATTTATTTTTCGTCATGAAAAATTCGCATTTCTCATCAAACAATTTAAATCCGTATTCGTTTGTTTTTCTGAATACCTCATTTACGTGCTGAATATGCTGCTCGCGATTTTCGCTTTTTATTAAAATGTCATCTAATTAGGCGATCACAAAATTTAGGTCGCTCTACATTGTGTCTAATACATGCTTCTACGTTAATTTCGAAAGTTAATCTGTTAAACTTGTATAATACCTTGTAGGTATTGATTGTTAGCAGTTTTGTACATTCTTCGTCAAACTGGATTGGTAAATATGTGTCTGTCAAGCCCAAATTTAAAAAGTACTTTCCGCCATTTGCGAAAATTTCTTCTAGGCTTCGCAGGGGGATAATTGTAAGCTTGTAGTATCTTGGTGAAATAAATCAGCACATACACGGATTCTGCTATTTTTCTTTTTCACGTAGACGGTCGGAGAGGCCCAATTGCTATAATTCACTTTGGAGATCACCCCCATATTTTCAAAACGATCCAATTTCTTGCTTATCGCAATCAAAAAAGGCACAGTCCTCGTTGGTGTAAAAAAAAAAAATTTGGCACCATATTTTCCTTTAACTGGAACTTGGCGTTCCCATAAATTTAACAGTGGCATCCAATCTGTTCCGAGTTATAAGTTCGTTCTTTCCCAAATGCTTTAGCCTTCAGTTTTCCCATAAAATAATACAGTGTAACCCGGATATAAGAGACCCGGATATAAGAGAAACCCGGATATAAGATATATTTTCTCTGGTCCCAAATTAGAGCCTGTGTTAATGTATAAACAATAGACCAAACCCGGATATAAGAGACACCCTGATATAAGAGACTTCTTCTCCGGTCCCGACGACTCTCTTATATCCGGGTTACACTGTACATCTGATGTAAACTCACCTTTAAATTTAAAGTTTTGCCCCGTAACGCCAGGCAATCTTTTGTAATGTTAATATTGGTTTACAGATTCTTTCCCAAATTTCTTTGTTTATAATGCATAGTTAACTCCGACCCTGTATCTAGATTAAATTTTATAGTTCTTCTATTTATTTCTACGGTTATAAATTTTATTTTTTTTACCCTTGTCTGCGTTGTCTATTGCCGCCGCTACGTTTACAGTACTCTTTAATTTTGACGATTTTATTTTGTAATTCTTGTGTCCCATTGTGTGACATTCTTCAGCTACAGCCTGCAAGGTTAATTTTGAGTCCTGTTCAAGATGAGTGAAAAATCTAGAACGGATTTCCGCATCCCTATTTGATGTCAACCGCTGTACGACGATCAAGCACTTAAACATGTCGGGTGTTAGTTTGCTTAACTTGAACTTTTCACATTCCCTGTTTACAATGCTAGCATTATTTGTATAATCTTCATATCCGTGTTTTTTGCTGTTTTTAGTGGGTTTTTTAAGCGAGATTTAGGCATTGTCAACGTGTGTCGATCAATGATCTTTGTTCACTGAAAAATTTTACTAAACATAATTTCTTCAAACGACAATTGTAACAGAGAGAGTTTGGGAAACATATACACATACACACATACGTATATTTTTTTTATTGAAATTGGAGTAGATCTGAGTAGCGAAATTAGATCAGAGCATTTTGTTTACTGATGGGAAATCTGATCTAGGCCATTTGAATTGAGTCATTAGAAAAGACAATGAAAATGATCGAAATAATTTTGTCAGTTAAAATTATAAATAGAGCTTGAGTAAGCAAGGAGGACCTTTAGAATTCACATGAATTTGGGTTGACGCAGCCAGAACCCGTGATAATTGCGTGAGGGCCAAGGGTCGATTATGACAAACCAGATTTATCTATATAAACGCTTAGTTATGCAGACAGAAGAGGCAGACGGGAGAGGCGAAAGGTTGCTTTTGGCTCGTCTGTCGTCGAGTGCAGTCGAGCGGGGCAGGTGTCCAAATTCATAGGGGGTGGTACAGAGAAAACCCAGCCCTGATGTGGACCGAGCTTAAATCCGCTCTGGTGCGGCAATACGCAAGTGAGCGTACGGCCATTGAGGCAGTCAGGAAATTATTCCGACTGCAGCAACAAGAAGGAGAGACTAATGAGGAATTGGGGGAAAATCGACGGGCTAACGGCGTTAGCTTTTCCGGAGTTGGCGACTCGGGACAGTTATCCTATTCAGGCCTTGTTGGCCGATGTGTATGTGGACGCGCTGAGTGACAGGGACCTGGGGGGCAACGTTCTGAAGAGGGGGGCGGTCAGCCTGGCCGCAGCCATAGAGGCGACTCGGACCAGCGAACGATTCTTGGATAGAATAAGAGGGGGTGTAGGTAGGAACCCCCCGGGGGGGTAAAGGAGTGATGAAAATGAAAGACCAGGAGCAGATCCAGATACGGGATCCGAAAGATGAGGTGGAAAAGGACTGGGAGGCTGAGATAGTTCCCAATAGGAGAGCCTGGGACCTGCGTTATGGGTTTCTCAAGCCCACACCGGGTCGATATGGGTTGGTGGGCATCGGGCTCGCGACTGTCCGACAAACTATGAAGGCGACCCAAGGTCTTTGGGGCCGAACTGCACGACTTGTGGCGAGTTCGGGCACAAGGCTTGGTGGTGTACGGCAGAGGGAGACCGTAAACTGGGGATAAAGCGAGTTAATACACTGGTGCCCCCTACCGAGAAGGAAAAGGGTCCGGGAAACGTCGATGGGTCACCCGTGAAAAAGTAAGAGGAAGGGTGGCCTCAGTGCAAGTAAGACATCTGACATGCTGGACATGTAGTGTGGTCGGGCACTTTTCGGCCAGTTGTAAGGAGCGAAGGTGTTGGCGCTGTGGAGGAGCGGGTCACCTGAGGCGAACCTGTCCTCGCAGGAGAAAAATGGACCACACCGAACGGAACAACCCTAACTCGAATAGAGGGGAGAAATGGGTTGCTAGTCTGAGAAAAGAGAGTCATCCGAGCTGTACCCCACCCAGGAGGGCCCCTAGACAGAAATTGGAGCCCCTAGAAAAAGTTGAACTTCTGTCACCGACTCCCACGTCTCGGTTGTCGAGAAAGCGGGAGGAAGAGGGAGAACATACGGGAAGGAGAAAGGCACAGGTATACCGTTTGATGAAGGAAGGGCCAGGCTTCACCTGTAATGTGTTGCTGGGAGACAAGAAGGTGAAGGCCCATGTCGATACTGGAGCTTCAGTATCACTGGTTAGCTCCAAGATTTTTAGACAGTTGGGGCTGAAAACGAAGCTTAGTCCTGTCGATCTACTAATAAGTCAGGCTGATAGAAGCAGGATGAGGGTAGTGGGTATGATGTGGCTACCTTTCCAGTTGGCAAGAACCAGAGGTAAACTTAAGATTTATGTGGCACCTGACTTGTGTGGTGAGCTAATTTTGGGGAGTGACTGGCTTAGGCAGAATAAGGCACAGATCCGTTTCGACCCCGCCACCGTAACATTGAACGGGGTAGGGATACTGTTGGGAGAGGATAATTATGAACAATTGCCAGTGGTGGCCCAGACAGATATAAAGCTTCCCCCTAGGACCACTGTATCTGGGAAGGGTAAGATTATAACAGGAGTGCTGAAAAGTGAACTGCACCAAGTGGTCCCTGCTGATAGGTATGATAATAGTGAAGGGAAATAACCGTGTGTGATTCGTTGGTGAAGAGGTCGGGGCCGTTCCCTTACTGTTAACCAATACTGCCTATAAAACTATTAAAAATAAAGCAGGGAGAGGAGCTGGCACAGGCGTGCCCAATGAAACAAGTCGAACAGGTGAGAGTATGGAATGAGAATAGGCCTGGGAATAAGACAGCGATGAAATAAGGGATGAAGATATAACAGCCCCGCCACCGAGCGTTATAGGAGGAAATTGATGGGGTTGCTGAACGGTAATCGGGTGGTAATAGCCATTACTGATAAAGAACTGGGACGGATGGAGACAGTTGAAATGAAGATAGACACTGATGGAATCAGGGATGATCGAAAGATCCAAATCACCCTGGAGTTTTCGAACAGTGATTGTTGAAAAGAAAGATGGAGGGAATAGGTTTTGTGTGGATTTCGTCAATTAAATACCATTACAAAACGGCTGGCAGTGCCCCTCCCCTTGATTGATGATATTCTAGCTCTTTTAGGAAAGTCTAAATGTTTTTCCACCTTTGACTTGAGGTCGGGATATTGGCAGGTAGCACTTAGCAAAAAGGACCAGGAAAAGACCGCTTTTACCTGCCACATGGGTCTCTTCAATTTTAGAGTTATGCCGCTTGGGTTGGCAAACACCCTGGGTGTATTTAGTCAGTTAATGTCCATCGTATTGAATGGCACTGAGGCATTTGCCATGGTGTATTTAGATGACATCATGGTGTTTTCAAAATCACCAGAGGAGCATTTTAAACATCTGCAGAAGGTGTTCGATAGGTTAAGGGAACATGGATTGAAGTTAAAATTATCAAAGTGTCAGTTTATGAAAGAAGAGACAAAGTACTTAGGGTTTATCATAAACAAAGAAGGAATAAAAACGGATTTAGACAAAGTTGAGGTTATAAGAGCCATACCCGCACCGAAGACCGTAAGAGAGATAAGGGGATTTATTGGAGCCATCGGATATTACCGGAGGTTCATACCAGCATTTAGTCGGCTATCAGGCCCTCTAATAGCTCTAACTAAGAAGCATGCTAGGTTTAAGTGAACCGAGGAGTGTCAGCGTGTATTCGAGGCTTTAAAGGACCAGTTGACAGCTGTACCCTGAAGATTACGTTCAACCACGAAACAGACTGTCGCCTTTCGTGTTGACCGCAGTGACCACTTTTATATTTCAATATGCTCTAATCCTGATACTGGGCACTTTTACCCATATATATATATATATATGTGTGTGTGTGTGTGTGTGTGTGTGTGTGTGTGTGTGTGTGTGTGTGTTTTTTCGTATCATATTGCTTATTTTGAAATTAATTTAAAATGTATTTGAAAAGTATGTTTATGCTGAACCTCGAGAGGATCACATTAAATTATGAACTTACAAAAAAAATAATTTAAATGTGGCCGCTTTGCGTACTTCGGACATTATTTATCCGATCTGTTTATAATAAGTTTTGCTTTAGTTGCTGAGTATATTATTAAAAAACAATGAAATAATACCAATGAAATACAAAATATGCCCCTCTCAAAAGATTGCTATCTATTTCAAGGGAGATAACCAGGGTTGCGGTTATTGTTTCACTAGCGTTTCGGCTGACAACACGCATACTTGTAAAAAAGTTGATTTTTTTTCAATATTTTACGCTTTTCAGTTCAAACATCAAAGTCGATAATTAACATTATAACTTTGAAACTTTGAGATTTACGCATGTGCTAATATATATATATATATATGTGTGTGTGTGTATGTGTGTGTGTGTGTGTGTGTGTGTGTGTGTGTGTTCACAAAAAATTTTTTGACAAAAATTCTGTTCGTTTTAACATAAGTATATTATAAATTATATAATTTCATTCCTATCAATAGGTGGTAACTCATTATTTTATTTTATTCTATTCTATTATATATATATATATATATATATATATATATATATATATATATATATATATATATATATATATATATATATGTCTAGTCGCACTGATGAGCTGTGATACGCCGAACAGGCCTGAATGTGAATGATATTATATATATATATATATATATATATATATATATATACCGAGCTATGCTCTGACACAGTTTTAATAAAATCGTCCAATACCAAATACTACTTCAGGAGTACGAGAGCCCTAACACAATTAATATATTCCTCGACTGTATTCTGCGCATATACATTCACACACGTGATGGGGTTGGCAATGAGGATTTCAGAAATAGACATGAACGCAGTGATGGCAAATACCCCGAATCCGCTATAAACATACAGGATAATAAATACTAAACGCTTCAAATATATTGGTGTGTGAATCAATTATAAAAAATTTAGTATAGAAGATAATGCAATTGAACATAGAACAGGTTCCACGGCAAACTGCTACAAGACTAAAATATTAACTACGTACCGCCAAAGATTCGCGATACCTAAGGTTTAAAATGAATTTTTAAAAAAGAAAAAATTTTCCTTGAAGCTTTTATTTTAGTTTTAATTTCAAACTAATTGATCAGATTTAATATTTCCAATAAGCTAAATATTTTGCTGTATTTATTTGAAAACTAATTTAAATTGCCTGGAAGGAGTTTTCGTTTATAAATCAATAACATCGCTGATTTTAACACCAATTTTAGCCTTCCGTCATTCTCAACATTTTTTACATTGTTAGGACTGGCGTCCTCATCTTTAGTGTAATATTCACGACGTTTCAGCCGTTGTACGCTGTGGCCTTCTTCAGGTGATTGGAATTTCGAACTGAGCCCTTTATTTCGTCCAACGGGGTAGATTGTTCTAGTTCCACATGCCATGTCTCACCCGGATGTCTCAGTTATCCCCCTTTAATTCAACTCACCAAGTTTTTGTACACCACTGCAGTAGCCAGGTATTGAACCCAAAAATCTTTGAGTCAAGTCACTGGATCCAATCAACACATTTATCAACTGGCGATGTGTCCATGATGACACATGGTCCAATGAATGCCAGAGCGTACAACGAGAGAAACGTCGTGAATATGACAATAAAGACGAGGACAGCAATCCGAACCATGTGAATAATGTAAATAATTAATCATAGAAACATAGATATCTAATTCTTTTTATTAAAAAATCATTTGAAAATAAAATATAGATTTCTGAAACTTTACTTGAGGAATATTAGCTGATTAAAAGTTCAGTTAATCTGATTTAAAACAAATATTCCTTTAAGTTTGAAATATCGCAGCAATGCATTTCGTTTTAACTCGGCAGTACCTATTTATTTTTTAGGTGTTAACAGCTTGACAGCTTCAATGACAAATAGAAGTTTATCTAATGTTTTTTCTACTGTGGATGTATCTATAAATTTTACTTGAGGAATATAACGTGAGCACCTTTTGTATATAATTTGTAACTACCCATTAATCTAATAATTTAGCATTCTCCGTAATCTTTGTTTTTTCGGTAGTGTATAACGATTAAACCGACCATTAATGCATTAAATAATAATACTAAGCTTTGAAAAGATATCGAGTGAAGGAATTTAACTTGGCAATTTTCAGTTCGTATATATCTTCCCTGTTTTGAAAATTACTTTCTTTTAATATAATATGAAACTGATATGACTATATCACATTAATACACATTTACTTTTTTATTTTTGTATTTATTTTATTTTATTTATTTATTTCGCTTATGAAGTTTAAGCAATAAACTTAGCATTTACAACGTATAAACTGCAACGGGGGATAACTCTGGCAACATTTCTAAAGAGTTACCTCCCGTACATATAAATTGTATATCATTGTTTTAAGATTGTATGTTAAAAAATGGACTCTTTCACGAGATTATAAAAGTCAACTTCAAATCAAGATAATGAAATAAGTTAAATATATTCTGCAGTAACTTTCAAGGCTTTGTTTGCTAGTTTATTTTTAATATTGACACAATGTCAGACATTATATCAGAAATCTATAATTAATGCCCTATATACATTTTCAGGATTGTTTTAGAAATCTATAATTATGACTTGAAAATCGAACATTTTAAAAATGTAATAAGGACTCTTTAAATTGCCCCCTTTTTACATCCATCATAAAATTTTGACCCCCCCACACACACACACACATTATGTAAGTCTATAATCAACACGGGATTTTTATTTTTTATAATTAATACCGGATTTTATGATTGGAATCAATACTTCGTTATTTATTTCGATTATCACTAAAATATTTTTGACATAGATAAACATCAAACAGAATTCTGAAGTGAATTCGGGGAGATTTCTTATATTTTAATGAAATATTTTTAATTGTAAATTTAAAAATCTTTGGAAGATATATATTTCCAGCTATTACTTATGGTAGATTTTCAAATCCAAGCATAAACCAACAACTTTAAATAATAAAGTTGTTTTTGTTTTTTATATTGTTTATTTTTTACAAGTGTGGCAGAATGCATCTCAGTTTGCACCTCTCGATTGAACTTAAAACGCTAACTTTTTATTTATAAATGTTAGGTAAATGCACAATTGACACTACCTTCTTTTGTACAATGTTTTCAGGTCTATTCATTTCTTTATCGCTTGTGCAGTCAGTAAAGTGAGGATATAATTTACAAACCAAAGATGAAATTTCGAAAGCCTCGAAATCGGTTCCACGTACAGTTAAGAAAAGTTATCCGTTAGCATTTAAAATACTGTCCTTCTCTACTTGCGCTACAGGCCAAAAATGAGAAATCGGAGAGCCGAGTTCGAATTCCAGTAGCTATGCGCAGTTATCCTTGGGATATGTATGAATTCATTTCCGACGACAGCTATGGGATAAATAATGGGACTTGTATCTAAAATATGATTGTTATTCGCAAAATATTCTTAATACCATATTCACTCGCAAAAAGAGAATTTTTCTTACAATGTCAAATAGGTTTCGTCTTTAAATAATCCACAAGAAGTTGATATGCCGTAAAACCCAAATCAATCACTCAGTTAATCAATCTTGCTCGACAAAAATATCAAAATCGACAATGATGATATTGTAGAGGCATGTTAAGAGGAATGACTATTGTGGATGTTTGTTTATGGCTGCTTGGTTAACCTGTCCACACAATTCATATTAAACGTAAAATACCACAAAGTATGAAATACAAGAAGAAACAAAATGGTTTTAAAAAACATAACATTGTATTTATTTGTGTGTTGATGTACATGCGTAGAAATTAAAGATCTGATGGAGTTATGTCTCTTAGACTGGGAATATATTTACCGGAGTTCACAAAAGGTTGGATTAATTATAAAACTGTAGTTTTAGAAGAATATTTCAAAGAGAAAAGTTCTTCTTGTATGTTTGGAAATGTTCTGTATGTTTGTAATGTAGGTTGGAAAAGTTCGTGACGGTTCGTACGTACGTGAATGCGTGAATATGCTTTAACGTCTGACCGTCATGGTCGAGACGAGAATGCTGAAGAAAGAATTTGGAAGAGTAAAAGAGAATGATCGAAGACGTGTCTGTTATTTATAGATAATGTAATCACGTGACAGGATCAAAAGAATTTGGCGGGAAACTTGACTTGGTCACGCGCTGGAAAAATATATTGTGCGTGTGTGGATTGCAACGCCCACTTGTGTGTTTATTGACCAATTAGCGAGCGAGTTTTGGGGAGACCTTAGAAAGCCTCTGGGATCAGTTTCTCCCAAAAGTGCACAAAATCGACTACATGAAAATAGAGCGATTACAAAATTGACGCGTAGCTGCGATTTGAAAATTGTCTATTACAAAGTAATGTTGATGTATTATCCAATGAATGTTTGTCGTTGTATGATTTGAATTTGTGTAAGTATGTATGTATGTGTGTGATGATGATCATTACAATATAATTCGATTTCGAACTTAGTTCCAGGACAACATTCCAATTTCAAATCTCAACCGAAATAAAAAAATTTTTTGAAAACACATTCGTTCCTATATTTGATAAGATCTAAAAGTAGTTTTAAAGTAAGATGTGCAGAGTTCTATTATACAATACTACAGAAAACAACTGCCTCCTTTGAACGACGCATTGGAAAAGGTTTCAGCGGGAACGGAAGTCAACTGTAGCGATATGCTGCATAACAACGTCCTTCCTCCGTTCGTATATTGATCTTGGTGCTAGTTGAAGGTCATTCACATGGCTATGAACAGCAATTAGTTACTAAGGTTAGTACTTGAAAATTAAATTTGATTATATAATTAGTATTTGTTTTTACTTAAAACTAGAGTAATCAAGCTTCAAGTTCAAAAAAGAAAAGAATTTTAATTCTCGCGAAATAATGCCAGTTGAGGGAAAATTAAATTAAAAAAATGAATATAATAAATAAGAGAGAGTAAAAAAAATAAAGAAAAAAGAAATTCATTTTCCCATGATTTATGTGGACATGCACTATTTTATGACCCCCACTTCCGGGAAAGACACAATCTTTCTCTTTCAACTTTCCAACGGCTTCATCTGGTAGGGTTTTAGTAGCCCTACACATGAAGTAAGTGAATTGGTCGTTCCAACTCCAATTTAAAAATAAAATATAGATTTCTGAAACTTTATTTGAAGCGTATTAGTTGATTACAAGTTTAGTTAACCTGATTTAAAACAAATATCCCTTTAAGCTTGAAATATCGCAGCAATGCCTTTCGTTTTAACTCGGCGGTACCTATTTATTTTTAGGTGTTAACAGCTTGACAGTTTCAATGACAAATAGGAGTTTAATCTAATGTTTTTCTACAGTGGATGTATCTATAAATTTTACTTGAGGAATATAACGTGAGCACCTTTTGTATATAATTTGTAACTACCCATTAATCTAATAATTTAAGATTCTCCGTAATCTTTGTTTTTTCGATATTTTAGGTATTTTGGCTTTAAATTTGCTATCGCACATATTTTCTGATAATGTCTTGTATAGATGTAGGTATTCACAAAAATGAGCACGTTTATACACACACAAAAATTTCAAAATCCTTTTTCCTATACTGTTGTTTGATGAATTATAGTAAGATTTTCCATTTAAGATTAGTAAATATAGTTTTCACTTAATGACAATATCCGCCAACAGGTCCAAAGTAATATAGAAATTTAAAAGATTTAAAATTCTATAAAATTTTCTAATTATTATTTTTTTAAATGAAAACAATTGTTGTAAAAATTAATTATTCATCGAAAAAACTTTTTTTCTTAAAACAATGGTGTCCTTAATATATCTTATTCATAAAAGTAATTAACAGTTTTTGTAATTAAATGATGTCTTAGTTCTATTACATTTTTTTTTTATTTTACGATTCAGAGCAGATTTCCGTATCTGGTGTTCATGTTTAACAAAATAAATTGATGATTTAAATTCTCCAAGAGTTCTGCTTTTAATTAATATAAACATTAAGTGGCACAAAATTTAATTTCTCGAAAAATCATAAAATTAAATAAGTGGTGGGTAACAGATGCAAAAAATATATTTTCACCAAGATTTTCTAAAAACCTACATTTCTACAATAATATTATTCATTTTTGAATTAAAAACCGACAATTATCTGATTTTTGCAAGAATTTTCAAATTAATGTGTTTTTCACAAAAAAGGCAAATGATAAAATTCCCTATACTAATCTTTCGACACATGGCTAAAGAAAAAGAAAGATTTTAACCAAAATTTCGGAAAGTTCTAAAAAGCATGAAAAATTATAATTTAATAATCAAAATATTCTCTACGATTTATTCTTTCGCATAAAGATTTTGACGATAAAATTTTATTTTTAGCAAGTTAGGAGCATTTTTCATCATGGTATGCTAATTATTTAGCAAATCAGTGGAGGTACCGAATATTAACCTAAGAATTCGAGTTCTGTTATTAAATAGCCTTGTCTGATCTCGATTTTATTATGGCGGTCTTGCATGGTGTTCAGAAATATCTAAACTGTCGACGGTATACGACCGCTTTCTCAGATAAATGATTTAAAATGAATTCGACCTAATGAACTCCGTAGGTCTTAAAGAGGATCAATCTTCTTCGAGCATCTTAGACTGGCGATATAGAATCACAAATAATTACAACAAATAATACAAATCGCATCATTTCATTCGCTTAAAGCTGTTTTAATCATTAATCAGAGAAAACGATTGTATACAGATGATATCCGAAATAATTAGACGCCATTCTTGGCATTCATATGAGAGTTTAGATCTGACGACGTTATTTAAGAACATTACTCTAATATTCAAGTTAATATTTTGATTTTGTAGCATCTTACGGTGTTTGACAAGTGCAACCTATCCTGCGTCCAATTACTTTACAGCACATACCAAACTTATTATTCCGACTCTTAAAGAACATCGTTTCCAATACAACACTCGTAGTGTGTAACGACTTAAACCGACCATTAATGCATTAAATAATAATACTAAGCTTTGAAAAGATATCGAGTGAAGGAATTTAACTTGGCAATTTTCAGTTCGTATCTATCTTCCCTGTTTTGAAAATCACTTTCTTTTAATATAATATGAAACTGATATGACTATATCACATTAATACACATTTACTTTTTTATTTTTGTATTTATTTTATTTTATTTATTTATTTCGCTTATGAAGTTTAAGCAATAAACTTAGCATTTACAACACCCGTGCTGCATAAACTGCAAAGGGGGATAACTCTGGCAACATTTCTAAAGAGTTACCTCCCGTACATATAAATTGTATATCATTGTTTTAAGAGTGTATGTTAAAAAATGGACTCTTTCACTAGATTATAAAAGTCAACTTCAAATCAAGATAATGAAATAAGTTAAATATATTCTGCAGTAACTTTCAAGGCTTTGTTTGCTAGTTTACTTTTAATATTGACACAATGTCAGACATTATATCAGAAATCTATAATTAATGCCCTATATACATTTTCAGGATTGTTTTAGAAATCTATAATTATGACTTGAAAATCGAACATTTTAAAAATGTAATAAGGACTCTTTAAATTGCCCCCTTTTTACATCCATCATAAAATTTTGTACCCCACCCCACACACACACACACATTATGTAAGTCTATAATCAACACGGGATTTTTATTTTTTATAATTAATACCGGATTTTTTTATTGGAATCAATACTTCGTTATTTATTTCGATTATCACTAAAATATTTTTGACATCGATAAACATCAAACAGAATTCTGCAATGAATTCGGGGAGATTTTTTACATTTTAATGAAATATTTTTAATTGTAAATTTAAAAATCTTTGGAAGATATATAGTTCCAGCTATTACATGTGGAAGATTTTCAAATCCAAGCATAAACCAACAACTTTAAATAATAAAGTTGTTTTTGTTTTTTTGTTTTTTATATTGTTTATTTTTTACAAGTGTGGCAGAATGCATCTCAGTTTGCACCTCTCGATTGAACTTAAAACACTAACTTTTTATTTATAAATGTTAGGTAAATGCACAATTGACACTACCTTCTTTTGTACAATGTTTTCAGGTCTATTCATTTCTTTATCGCTTGTGCAGTCAGTAAAGTGAGGATATAATTTACAAACCAAAGATGAAATTTCGAAAGCCTCGAAATCGGTTCCACGTACAGTTAAGAAAAGTTATCCGTTAGCATTTAAAATACTGTCCTTCTCTACTTGCGCTACAGGCCAAGAATGAGAAATCGGAGAGCCGAGTTCGAATTCCAGTAGCTATGCGCAGTTATCCTTGGGATATGTATGAATTCATTTCCTACTACAGCTATGGAATAAATAATGGGACTTGTATCTAAAATATGATTGTTATTCTCAAAATATTCTTAATACCATATTCACTCGCAAAAAGAGAATTTTTCTTACAATGTCAAATAGGCTTCGTCTTTAAATAATCCACAAGAAGTTGATAAGCCTTAAAACCCAAATCAATCACTCAGTTAATCAATCTTGCTCGACAAAAATATCAAAATCGACAATGATGATATCGTAGAGGCATGTTAAGAGGAATGACTATTGTGGATGTTTGTTTATGGCTGCTTGGTTAACATGCCCACACAATTTATATTGAATGCGTGAATATGCTTTAACGTCTGACCGTCATGGTCGAGACGAGAATGCTGAAGAAAGAATTTGGAAGAGTAAAAGAGAATGATCGAAGACGTGTCTGTTATTTATAGATAATGTAATCACGTGACAGGAACAAAACTACTTGGCGGGAAACTTGACTTGGTCACGCGCTGGAAAAATATAGTGCGTGTGTGGATTGCAACGCCCACTTTTCTGTTTATTGACCAATTAGCGAGCGAGTTTTGGGGAGACCTAAGAAAGCCCCTGGGACCCGTTTCTCCCAAAAGTGCACAAAATCGACTACATGAAAATAGATCGATTACAAAATTGTCGCATAGCTGCGATTTGAAAATTGTCTATTACAAAGTAATGTTGATGTAATATCCATTGAATGTTTTTTGTCGTTGTATGATTTGAATTTGTGTAAGTATGTATGTATGTGTGTGATGATGATCATTACAATATAATTCGATTTCGAACTTAGTTCCAGGACAACAGTCAAATTTCAAATCTCAACCGAAATAAAAATTTTTTTTGAAAAACACATTCGTTCCTATATTTGATAAAATCCAAAAGTAATTTTAAAGTAAGATGTGCAGAGTTCTATTATACAATACTACAGAAAACAACTGGATCCTTTGAACGACGCATTGGAAAAGGTTTCAGCGGGAACGGAAGTCAACTGTAGCGATATGCTGCATAACAACGCCCTTCCTCCGTTCGTATATTGATCTTGGTGCTAACTGAAGGTCATTCACATGGCTATGAACAGCAATTAGTTATTAATGTTAGTACTTGTAAATTAAATTTGATTGTATAATTAGTATTTTTTTATTAAAACTAGATTAATCAAGCTTCAAGTTCAAAAAGAAAAGAATTTTAATTCTCGCGAAATAATGCCAGTTGAGGGAAAATTAAATAAAACCAATGAATATAATAAATAATAGAGGGTAAAAAAAATAAAGAAAAAAGAAATTCATTTTCCCATGATTTATGGTGACATGCACTATTTTATGACCCCCACTTCCGGAAAAGACACAATCTTTCTCTTTCAACTTTCCAACGGCTTTTTTTAAGTGTGTTGGTAGCCCTACTCATGATGTAAGTGAATTGGTCGTTCCAACTCAGCGCAAAGCTGACTTTAGTTCGACCATTTAACTATCGTTGTCCTAACTTACTTCAGAACCAAAAAGAAAAACTAACATATCCAAGAGATTTTGAGAACTTTGTTTCGCTACAGTCACCATAAAAAGAATAGTTGTTCGTAGAAGAAACTCAATTTTTTGTAAGCTTCTATCTTCTTTGTTTATATATTAAAAACACACCTTCACTTGAACTACACACAAACACGCAACGTTCTTACATCAATAGCTAGAAATAACTTTCAACTTTCCAACGGCTTTTTTTTAAGTGTGTTGGTAGCCCTACTCATGATGTAAGTGAATTGGTCGTTCCAACTCAGCGCAAAGCTGACTTTAGTTCGACCATTTAACTATCGTTGTCCTAACTTACTTCAGAACCAAAAAGAAAAACTAACATATCCAAGAGATTTTGAGAACTTTGTTTCGCTACAGTCACCATAAAAAGAATAGTTGTTCGTAGAAGAAACTCAATTTTTTGTAAGCTTCTATCTTCTTTGTTTATATATTAAAAACACACCTTCACTTGAACTACACACAAACACGCAACGTTCTTACGTCAATAGCTAGAAATAACTTTCAACTTTCCAACGGCTTTTTTTAAGTGTGTTGGTAGCCCTACTCATGATGTAAGTGAATTGGTCGTTCCAACTCAGCGCAAAGCTGACTTTAGTTCGACCATTTAACTATCGTTGTCCTAACTTACTTCAGAACCAAAAAGAAAAACTAACATATCCAAGAGATTTTGAGAACTTTGTTTCGCTACAGTCACCATAAAAAGAATAGTTGTTCGTAGAAGAAACTCAATTTTTTGTAAGCTTCTATCTTCTTTGTTTATATATTAAAAACACACCTTCACTTGAACTACACACAAACACGCAACGTTCTTACATCAATAGCTAGAAATAACTTTCAACTTTCCAACGGCTTTTTTTTAAGTGTGTTGGTAGCCCTACTCATGATGTAAGTGAATTGGTCGTTCCAACTCAGCGCAAAGCTGACTTTAGTTCGACCATTTAACTATCGTTGTCCTAACTTACTTCAGAACCAAAAAGAAAAACTAACATATCCAAGAGATTTTGAGAACTTTGTTTCGCTACAGTCACCATAAAAAGAATAGTTGTTCGTAGAAGAAACTCAATTTTTTGTAAGCTTCTATCTTCTTTGTTTATATATTAAAAACACACCTTCACTTGAACTACACACAAACACGCAACGTTCTTACATCAATAGGTAGAAATAAAGGACTTTTATATATATTAGTTTTCACCCGTCAGTGTTTCATGGCGAATTCTGCGACAATATAATATCCATAGAAATTTCCGTATTGCATCGATAAACATTTGTGCTTAAAAACTTTAGCACAATATTACAATGAATGTTGATCGTTATTTTAAGAAGTAAGGAGGTGCAAATTAAATATTTGAAAATGACAACTTTTTTTCAATTTCCCTGAAAGGAACGTTAAACACTTCTATCTTCCCTTCATTCTTTCATTTTCTCACTGAAACCGATAAGCATCTTTGGTGTCTTTCGTCTTCTCACTCGATCAAAACGTCATAGTCCACTATTTATGCAGTTTTAGTAGAAGACGTTAAACCAAGAAAACGGAATAGCCTATTATTTATGAAGTAACAGTCGTGTGAACTAACGAAGGGAGTGACAAGCACAATTATGATGTGTTGATACCGCTGATTGGCTGTATTAAAGTAAGGTGTGTTGATGTAAATGTTTAGATATGTTGAACATATTATTCAACCATACTTAGTTACCGCCCCTAAAACGGTGTCAGTGATTATGCACTGACTCAGCGTTCTTCGCTCCACAAGTAATATATATATATATATATATATATATATATATATATATATATATGTTGAGTCTTGACTCATTGTTGAATCTCGACTAATGCATGGAATAATAATGCAACACAAAAGGTACTTAGAACAAGAATGTATTATAACAAGAAAGTGTACACAATATTTACATATAGTATTTCTGTATATTTCAGGGAAGACGTTCCTGGAGAATGTGTTGACTAAGTCGCAGTCGGGCAGAGTCTCTAGTTGGATCTCGTGATTCCCTTCTTGTCTTCCGGTACCAACCATTATTTATATAGTCGGTAGTCACCTATGCAGATTAGGTGGATCCTACCACAACAATATGTTTAATTTGTTTAAATGTCATTTTTTGAGTAGAAGCTCTTTAAAATGTTATGATTTGAGTAGATGCTCTGTTTTTAATTATTTATTTATTAAACAATATTTATTTACATCTACCGGCCTGAATATTCGAGAAATCTTGTTAGAAAAAGATTCTCCCTTCGACAGGATATGCATCAGCGTCCCCAAGAACCACCCCCACAAATGACCTCCTGATCAGAAAAGGCCTGAATAGTGCATTTAAAGTTTTAAACCCATATTTTCACGAATCTCGAAATATAGATGTAGGCCGGTAGATGTAAATAAATAAATCTAATGTTTAATGAATGAATAAAAACAGAGCTTCTACTCAAATATGTGTAGCCATTTAAAAATAACGTTTAAACAAATAAATTTAAAATTTGCGTATATATAAATTTAATATCGCTATAATATATAAATATATATAATATATATTTAATATATAAATTTAAAATATGCATATATAAAATATGCATATATATGTATGTGTGTATGTGTGTTTACATATATATGTATGTGTCTGTGTTTATATATATATATATATATATATATATATATATATATATATATATATATTAAATTACATAACAGAGAAACCCAAAATTATCTCATGAGCTAATTTTGAATTTCTCTGTTATGTAATTTATATACTCTGTTATCTTTTTGTGGATCAGTTTTAATATTTTATACTATTAGGATCTACTAGGATTATATACCAACGGATTTATTACCTGTACTATATTATATATATATATATATATATATATATATATATATATATATATATATATATATATTGCCATCCGCAGACAGATCGTTTCGCTTTATCACGGTTCTTCACTGTGGCTAAACGTCCGATTGCTTCAAGGCGGGATCGAAACATCAATCAGAGATCCTACCCATAGGCTATCGTCGCATGGCAGAGAGAAAGGGAAATTTTCACGTTAATGCGTTAATAGAAGTATGAGCCAGTGTTTTTAAAATCACCTTTTTCTCAAGAGAACTCAACCGGATTTCCCGGGAGCATATATATTGTCATCCACAGACAGACTGTTTCGCTGTATCGCAGCTCTTCAGTGTGTTTTAACGTCCAATTGCTTCAAGCCAGAATCGAAAACGACGTATGAGGATCTGACAACTTAACCAGTTGGTTTAGTTATGAATTTTGTGCGATAATCTTAAATGGCACTTAAGACCCGCTAGTGATTTACAAAGGAGGCCGCATATGAAGCAAGAGTGGGGATTGTGGGATGAGGTCACTGTTAGATTGGCTGACCTTTTAGATCTTGCTCTCGCTTCTTGAAGAGGACGCAGACTAGCAGAGTGAAAACTGCTGAGTCACTAAAACACGATGATTTCTACTCTACCCGCTCCAAAGTTGTTATGAGGTATACTGACAGCTGACATATATAGCGTGGTCTGCATTAAAAACCTTGGTGCAAGAAATCTTCAATCATGGATTCATTGTGAGTGGTCCACAGGTGAAGAGCATATGCAAGGTTCATATACATGCACAGGGCAGCAAATATAACATGCAACTGTAAGGGCATCTGACAGGCAGCAGCTTTTAGCAATGCCTGTTCCAGTGAGTGAAGGCCATATCTCAGGCATGCAGCCTTAAATGTTGGCAAGATTTGACCTTCTACAATGCGCAAATCCTGGAATATCATGGCGCCTGAATCATGCAGCAGCAACATTCACAAGGGAATTTTTTCTGTCTCTAGGGCTCATTGTATACACTTTATTGATGATATTCGTATTCCTTTGCCTTGGTGTTCATGTTCTAGTCCGCTTATTAAACACATAATGCAGCGGAATGTCAGGGCACAAGTTGTTCCTTGCATCATCATCATGTTCTTTCAGTTTAAACTATGCAGTGAGGGTGGTGTCACGGCCCCCCTGTGCCTGAGCAACTTGTTGGGCGTTGCCTCTGTGAAAGTAAACACCTCGCTAGTCTTCAAGATGCACAGCAAGTCTGTAGACATTGTGAGATGTGTCATGTAGCTTGAACTCTGTCAGCTTCCACAGGGGAAACATATCGGCAAGCAAGATAATTAGTAATTTCATCGTGAGCTTCATTCTGCTCACGATCTGCCGCTGAGCTGTCTCTTACTTCAACAGAAGCAGAGTTATGTCCCTTGTATACGTACTTGAAGATATATTTCATGCTTTTCACTGATGAACAAATTTCCAAAGCCTGCTGAGACACGATGAAACGCAGAAATGAAATGAAAGAATTGCAGTCCCAAAAAGTTGCGTGGATTTTCCCAGTAAGAAGAACGTAACCCTGAAAAGACGTGACCTTTTAACGATAATGTCATTTAGAGACAACCATAAAATATTTTCTGAGGCCAATTTCATTTTTCGAAATTTCAAGAAATTAAGTAGGTTAAAACATATGTAAAAAAAATTATTATGCTTGCAACAATTTTCTGAGAAACAAAGAACGCAAAAATAATTTCAATCATTTCCGAATAAGTCATGTAAGTTGCATTATCCGACAATTATTTGATTTTTACAAGAATTTCCGAATCAATGTGTTTTTCACCTGAAAAATAGGCACAAAAACACTAACGTAAATTATATGACCCGGGTCGCCGACTTAAAAAAAGAAACAAGATTTTACCAAAATTTCGAACATGAAAGGATTAAAATGCAATAAAATAATCAAAAAATACTTTGGTCTTTTCTCTTAATAATAACAAACATTTTGGCGATATTTCTTTTTTTTTTTACTAAGCCTGGGGCCTTTTCATCATGCTATGTTGTTTATCGGCGAAAAAGTGGAGGTGCATACACAAAATACAAGATAATGTATATATATATACAAAACACGAAGAAAAAATTGATAAAAAATGGACTGTTATAGACATCCGCTAACTGCTTTGTAGTGGTTGAGGGTGAGAGGTGTTTCTTTGAAAATCACCGGCATTTGTTGACGGCAAGGGTGAGATGGAATGGGTGAGGTGTTTCTTTGAAAATCGCCGCCAGATCAGTACTAAAGAGTGTAACGGACGGACGGACGAACTAAGTAACTAAGGGAGGAACAAGAACAATTATAAGATATACTTAATAGCTTTTATATTACATCGAACACTGTTTTATTAAGACCATCACTATGTGACATATATTATAATTATATATACACATACTTATATATATGTGTGTGTGTGTGTGTGTGTGTGTGTGTGTGTGTGTATGTCTGTGTGTGCGTGTGTATTCACTGTGGACAGTTACATTTTTTATCTTTGACAATGTTATTGTTACAAATTGACATATATATATATGTGTGTGTGTGTGTGTGTGTGTGTGTGTGTGTGTGTGTGTGTGTGTGTGTGTGTGTGTGTGTGTGTGTAAAGAACAGGAAACTTTTAGCAATATAACATGTTTCACTTTTATTAAAGCTTCATCAGAGCATGAGATATGGAGAAAAAGAAGATAGAAAGTCTGGAATTTTTTCTTTTGTGTTGTTTGATGTCCATTGTTTAGTCATGTTTCACGTGCATTCGACTTGTTAAACAAACGTTAGTATAATTTGTGGTGTTTTGAATTCAAGGAGAGATGACGCGTCAATCCTAAGTTTCAAGAAATTAAAGGATTCCAAACCTACCTGAAAAACCGTAAATATTGCTTTATGTGTGTAAGTGTATATAATAATCCTAGTTTGTCTATGTGGGATTCAGATGATAATGTATATTCGCAAATGTGTGTATGTGTGCCTAATAGACATTATATTCCGTGGTTTTTCGCGTGTTAATTCGAGAACGTTCTTATTTGCATACTGTTTGTTTTATGTAATAATAATATCATAATATAATGTTTTATTAAAAATAACAATATTACCAACTATAAACACACATAACATATCAAGGTCTAAAGGAAGATTTTGTTAGAAACAGATAAAGAGTGTTGAACTGCTGTGTGATATCAATCCTCCTATATGGCACTTGAAAATAATGAATTTATTACTGAAAAGTGGATAATAATGAATCTATTACTAAAAGCTGTATAATTTCCAAAATATCTTATTTTGGACGATTTTTTTAACAAAGAGTTACGATGAAAGACGACTAAAAACGGATCTAATCAGCTGTTTTAATAAGAAAAAATCTCGTTGCAGTCAATTTAAATTAACTTTTGAAATACAGCAAGATATTTTGCTTATTGGAAATATTAAATTTAATCTATAAGCATGAAATTAAAACTAAGATAAAAGCTTCAAGAAAGAATTTTCATTTTTTAAAATTCATTTTAAACCGTATGTATCATGTTTTTTTGTGGAGTTCCCTACTTTATACCAAAGGTCAAACGTCATATTAATCGCATGAAGAGAGCATGGCACAAATGAGCTAATCTCGCAAAAATACATTGAGCGTATCATCATCAATCACTCTAAAGATTTCAGACACTCTTTCCTTTCCGCAGAGGATCTTCTTCAAATGTTAAACTGCAACAGTCCTTTCCCATTTCAGAAACAAATGCTTGTTGTACATGGCCTATTAAACAAAAGCAGAGGTAATATAATTGCTGGTCCGTCTACATCGTTTCAAAATGGATATTCAAATTAAAGTAGCCGAAAACCCTAATGTAGGTTTTGAACCCTGTTCTCTCGAAACTCTACAATAAACTCAGGCTGCTTCTTGCTTTCCTGCTTGTTGGAAATCGTCTTCTGTAGTTCCAGTGTTTAAGAATTTAGGCGAATCGTCTGATCCTTCCAGCTACCGGCATATTAACCTACTACCTCTTTTTAGCAAAGTACTAGAGGCCCTAATCAACAATGACTGGTATCACAGGGTCTCCTTTCAGATAAGCAATATGGCTTTCGCTTCTTTAGATCAACTACTGATGTACTAACGATTATTACTGAAAGAATTTGTCAAGCTATAGATAAGAATGGTGAAGCTCGGACTGTTGCTTTGGCATTTGAAGGCGTTTGACAAGCTTTGGCAATGGTATTTCTGGAGGAATTTTTTAAATGATTCAGCCTTTCTGCGAAATGAAAGGTGTCCTGAACGACCACTCTTCTAGATATTTTTGCATTAATGCATGTCCCACGAGGCTCTATCCTTCGACCTACGTTGTTCCTAGTTTTCATCAAAACTTTAGCTCTCAACTCGGTATCTAAAATGATGGCACAACTATTTACTCCTGTCTTGATAGTAAATCTCATTGGTTCGATAAGGTCAAATTATTAACTTATCTAACAAGTGACCTAAAATCTGCTGTTAACTGGGGCGAAGAATGGTCTATTAATTTTAACGCCTTCAAGGCAAAACTGCTTTAATCATTAATCATGTTAATCATGTGAGCGAGCCCTTTCTACCTTCCATCAGCATGACTAATGATAACCTCCAGGTGAGTAACTCGTTGCGCCTTCTCAGACTAAGGTTCTCTGCTTACATGAAATGGAAAGAATATATTGAGTCAATTGCTAGGTCTGCTTCTAGGAAAGTTGGTTCACTATGTTGTGCTAGATAATTTTTCTCACCAGAATCTATCTTACAAACGAATATTGCTGCCAGATGTGGTCTGGTGCTCCTGCTATATATTTAGAGACTCTTGATAAAATACAAAGAATAATCTGTGATGTTATTGGTCCTGACTTGGCATCCCGGCTTCAATCACTTTCCCACCGCCGTAATGTAGCTTCTCTGTGTTTTTTTCTATAAATACTTTCATGGTAAATGTTCGGATGAACTTTCAACTATGGAACCTAGACTTCATTAATTTATTCGCAGTACGAGATTGGCGGCAAGATCCCATCATTTCACAGTTGAAATGGTTAGATGTAACCGTAAGTTCTTTTCTTCAAAAGTCCCCCAAAATGTCTACCAAGAGGAAATTGTCTTTGTCTACTCTTCAACCTGCCAAGAAGGAAAGAAAGCCTATTGATTAAGCAGTACGAATGTAAATGTGATCGTACGTGATCTGAAGTTATCACACTCTACAGTGCCGACGATTTTGATTGGCAAAGAAGGAATTTGTAAAGCTGTGAAAAGTTCTGCACCTATATGATCAACAGTTATAATGAAGCAACAGACCGGGCCTATTCTCGAAATGGAGAATTTGTTGCATATATGAACAGAAGATCAGATCAAAAAAAAACGTTCGGTTTAGCATTTCTACTATGCTGACGAAGGCTAGAAGTTTATTTCAGATTTTGAAGTAGCGCTTCGGGGAAGACTACAGTCAAGAATGTGTAGCAAGTACTTGCTGGTTCAAGTCGTTCAAGAAAAGATTCCAGTTTACTCATGCCCGAGTGATTAGAGAAGCAGCGAGGGCATCAGATGAGGAAGCAGTTCATAAGTTTGTTGATAGTCTGAATGAACACATTATGGAGCAATGTTTTAATGTAGATAAAACGACATTGAAAATAGTAAATCTGGCAAGTCGTCTTTGGAATGTGAAGTGGAAAAAGTCGAATAGTATTTAGACCTAGAATCTGAAGAACTTAGAAATGAAGAGCTAATAACATTGGAAGCAGAAAGAGTGTCAGCAGACTAGAAGAATCGGCACATTTTGGAGGAATGGAAACAAACATTGAAAGATTTGCAAGAATTGAACGGATGGCAGATGATGTATCCGTTCATATCGTGAAATTTATGAGGAGAAAAAGAAACAAACACTTCAAACCAAGCTCACCATGTTTGTGAAAACAAAAACAAAAAAATCTACTCTGAGCCCTGCCTTAGCTGACATTGGCGATCTACAACCAAGCACCAGCGACTCATACGATGTTTTATATATGTATGTATTTTGGTATGTTTTGCAACTAAAATGTTTTATGTTATTTTGCTCTTTTATTTATTTATTTTTGTATGTTTAGAAAATATTAAATAAGCTGTACTGTATAGTGTTTTACTTAAAACTGACGAATGCAAAAATAAGAATCAAAACAATGTTTAGTGAGATTATACAAATTCTATAAAACGTAAAGAAACGGTAAAAATTATTTTTTATATACAATAATGCCTAGAGAAAGTTAAAAAAATTGCAAGACTAATTACAGGCCGACTTACGACCAGATCGATTTACGACCTGCCGGTCGTAACCAATCGTTGTCGTAAGTCGATAACGATCTTTATATATCGCTTTACATGGTATAACGCCTTTTAAATGTCTAGTGAGGAGCGAGTTATTTCGAAGTTGCAACAATCAGGATACAAACTTTTATCCAGACTATAATTGAAGCAAACTCCCTACTGCACACACACATGTACACACACACTACACACACACTACACACACACTACACTCTCTCTCTCCATATATAAATATATATATATATATATATATATAAATTTCAGATATAACCAAAAATATATTTGCAAAAGGACATGAACAAAGACAAAAAAAACTATCGTAACCGACGAGTCCCGTCTTCTGATGAGATATGTCAAGACACTTTCTTCGATACCATCCATCAAAGGACGCGCGCGTCAGCTAGGATAATCTTTCATTTTGTGTTTGCTCATGTGTGTGTGTGTGTGTGTATGTGTGTGTGTGTGTGTGTGTGTGTAGTTATTAAATTTGCAATATTTATGGAGAAAAAGGTACTCAGGATCAGAGATAGAGTTTGTATGTGTATACAGTGTAAACATAAAGATCAACACTGTATGGTGACCACCAGTTTCGTGAGACTCAATATCATCAAGAATGCTTGAAGTGTGAAACGGACTCTCATCATGCAGTGTTAATTTCTATGTCCACATTACCTATATGTTGTTTTTTTTTGCTTGTTTGTTTATTTTGTTTTGTTTTGTTTTGTCTTGTTTTGTTTTGTTTGTTTTGTTTGGGTTTTTTTCAATTTTATTTTAAATGTAGTCTATCCAGTTGAGTAAATAATCATTCTTCTCTCAATTAAGTCATTATTTACGAAGCTTGGCATTGATTGGTCAAAAGTCACAAGCATCCCACTGCGGATGGAATCTACTATTCAACATTAATGTTCAACTCTACTATATCGCTAGACATTATAGCCCAGCCTGAGACGACGTTCTCCTGATTGAATTGATGGAAATTTGGGAGGTGAAGATAATTACAGAGGTGAAAGGTGACGTGATAGGATTTTGTGATCTGATATCGAAATAAAGAATATGAGCAAGCAATTTCAAAACAACTGAATCGCATCATTGTTTTCTTACAAACAATTGTACAATCAAATATTTAAGAGAGGAATAAAACACCACGGTTTCAAACTACACCTTTCACAATTTCTTTCTGTTCTATCAAATGGATGGTAAATAATTCGCGTTTCACTCTCTTCGTGTGATAACAACGTTATGGTTATAATCGTAATTCAGCTGTCAGTATTTAATACACCTAAACGATTTGACATTTTAAAAAAAGAAAAAAATTCTTTGTATTACGTAACCACACCTAACTACTGACCTCAACAACGTCTTAGTAACCTCACAGAACATAAACAGCGTATTATACTGTAAAATCGATTGAAACAAAGGACTATTTAGACAAGAGATCCGAAGACAAGGGTACAGAGATATAAATCACTTCTACTCGCAGTCCTACACCAGACCATGACCTTAATGGCATAATATGTCGTGTGATATTTAAAGTAAAAGTTTAACACGAAATACGGTATTATTCGAATAAAGAAAGTGTAATGTTTAAGAATTTATGGTTGGGGTAAGGATTTTTAAAATGCCATTTATTAATATTTATTTATTCATGCATTTGTACGAGTGATAGTAAATCTTCTAAAATTCCCAGCACTTTCAACGGTGTCCTTGCTGATCAACACTATTGTCGGTACAGTCTTCTTCAGATTTATAACTGAGCTTATCTTGATTCATGTTTTTTAGCTCAGTTAAAAGTTTTATGTCATATCAATCTACGAGCGCTACTGTTACCAAGTAACTCAGTACTACCTGCTGTGTGGTCGGGTCATCGGTGACTAAACCGGTTCCCTCACTTTGGTGATGAATAACAATACCTTTCCAAGGGCGGGTGTGTCTTCTTGAAGGTCCAACGGCCATCTAACATAATGGGGTCGACTGGAATCCATAGATATGCATTCAGCATGTGCGGTGTTCCTTGGTGGAGAACGCTTACTAGACTAATGTCAACATCCAGAGTGGAAGGTCCTCCTAATGGAATCAACGGCCACGTGTCCGTGTCCAAGGAGATCCTTCAATGTGAGGTCATTGTGACGCCCGTCCTTTGTCACGACGCTAAATGTGACTGGCTAACCCTGGGACATCGGTTGAAGTCTTGTTGGGTTCTAGTACCAACTTGTCGTACTCGGCTCGCTTCCAACGCCTGGTCACCGAAGCAACTGCTTTGACCTCGATTCAACCTACCCACGTTGTGATTTGATCTTAGGTTGACGAGATCAATCAAACGTCGGGCCGTAGTGCCAGCCGAATCCGGGTCAAGGTGATACTGCACAATAAATGTAGACAAAAAAAACAAAAGCACAAACAACAACTTCAAGGCGAGCGACTGGTTAGGAATAGTGATTAATTTTATGTCGGTTTGTTGAGTTACAGGAGTGCGTCTCTCTCTTTCTCTCCCAACCCGAAGAAAGAAAAATGTGGATTGTAACACTTTTGCGTTCTTAGCTAGCTCTGGATACCTGGGTTGTTTTTCAATAAAGTCGGCTCTGGTGGAAAACATAAGTCAGACTTCTATAATTTGTTCTTGGTTAGAAGTCTAAGTCGAAAACTGGCTTTGGTGGGAAATCTAAAGTCGGACTTCAACAAATTTGTTCTAAGTCGGAAGGCATGGAATCGTGCGGTCACCTCTGCGAGACGTTATCTTCCGAGTCCCATGTCTCTTGGGCTCGACTGGATCTCTCTGCTTCTCGAACTGCACTCTCTGCTAAAACGCCTGAAGACGTTTGCTTATATGGACGCCGATCAAAACCCGGCGTGGGTCGGACGTGGTGTGGCCACCACGTTGATTTCAAATCCCCAATACGGATTTTCTTTGTTTTCGGTCAGAAATATTTATCATTTTCCATTTTTGGAAATCCTCTTCCACTCCCACCTTCTTCTGCTCTCATATGGGTATCTCACCACACCCCAGAGGGCGTCAACGGTTTTCCCACTTCCTCGCAGTAACATCTCATACCTAGCCTCTCAATGGGCGGTGGCAGGCCTCCCCCCTGCCTCACATGATCACCTCCGCCTGGCCATCGCTACCATTCGGCCAATGGGCGCCCAACAATGTGGGTGTGATAATCTCAATTTTTATCCAACGACACGGCATATGGAATTCTTCCATCAGGTTTCCGTCAACATTAAGTGGATGGAATTTTGGTGAAATTGAGTTAATTAAAAATTCCATCAACATAGCTTGTTATCATAGGCGAATTTCAACAGAACACAGATGTCTTGTCCAACCGACATCTCCTTGACTCAGGGTTGGGCTTTGTGTGCGGTCAACAGATGACCTATTAAATCCTTTCCCGATAATATAAGTTCGCCATCATGACACAGTTAATGTTTATCTGTTTACAAACTCTGGGATTCATCAACTAATTTTTACGACAATGGTCATCAGAATTTTCGCCACTCCCATTATCAAAATAACATCGCCAAATATCCCTTTGTGGGTGGTTTTTCCCTTATCATCTAAGTTGTTAAGTCTCGTCCCTCTCTTTCTTTCTTTTCTTTCTCTTTTTCCTTCCTTTTTCCTCGCAGAGAATTTTCATCATTCTCTGATAATATTGTTGTCACCATGACACAGTTAACTCCCATTATCAAAATAACATCGCCAAATATCCCTTTGTGGGTGGTTTTTCCCTTATCATCTAAATTGTTAAGTCTCGTCCCTCCGCGAGAAAGGAAAAATGATTATCTTGATTCGCATTTGAAAATAATAAAATAAAAAATCTTTTTACCCATCCTTTGTTTGGGGAAAATAACAAAACAAAAAGAATATCGCTCAGTATGTCTTTCGTTCTATCTATCGGTTTAAGAAATCCCCGTAATTAACTTCTGTGGTTAATTAATTGGTCAATTAACCTGCCGTTGCTAAATAGTGTTACATCATGGGTTGTGGTTTGACCAGGAGAGGTCTACTTGCCCAAGACACGCTACATATGAATGAATACCTCTCCGGCTTTCAACCCAGATATGAGCAGGGAACTGGTCGGGTACTTAACAATTCAGTGACTACACACTGTTGATCTCAGGCGAGGTCCTGGTAATTCTCTATGTTCTATATTTTTTTATAATGTTAACCTTGAAGCCCGTCGGTACAGGTTGAACATTATAGGATCCACCAGCTGATAATATTTTATATTCACGGTTTTTGTCACTTTAAACGTTATTTGGTGGGGTACTTATAATTAGCCAGTTTAAAGCACGACGGTTCCCTCTGCCCAGAGGGAAGCAAGTTCGAATCCTGCCGGAGAGCGTATATTTTTCATTAATAAGATTACTCGAAAATTCTGTTCCGTAGAGAAAAATAAATATACAGATAAATAAATATATAAACGGAGAATCTATTCAGATATGTGTAACGGCCAAAATATGGTTTAAAGTGATAAAATCTGTCGGGTTAATAAATAAAAGACTCCATTACTTCTTTCGATTATAAAATCCAATTTTGGACGGGGGCGCAGTGTGGAAGTTAAGGCCAAAATATTTTATGAGTTTTGTTTTCCTTGACAGGTCTGTGCAGATAGTAATTGTCTACACGATCGTATTCAAATCGTGTGCACTGTTCCAAAGAATGACTGTTGCCACCCTGTCGTGCTATCTTTTTTTTATCTATTTTGCTATTCTTTTGAAGCCAGCTTCATGCATTCACTGATTATGTAGTTTGCCATTTCATCTTTCTCGTTGCAAAGGCGATGATATTGGTTGTCTTCCAGGAATTTTGACAGTCTTCGCTTTGACGTAATTTACCCTGAATATTTTTATTTATTAGAAGACTTACTCGGCTTCGTTCCGGGTAAAATAAATAGATACTGCATAGGCTAATGTTTATTGCATATACCGCATTCTGACTTTAGCATTTTAATCTTATAAACAAATGTTTATGCAAAAAATAAACAAAGAATAAAAATAATTGTAAATCACAAAATGTTTATTTCATAGAAAAGAAATCGATTTACCGGCAACTAATTTTATCCGAATAAAAATAAAATTTGATTATTCTTATTTTTCCAAAGCATAAATATATTTTTACCATTTTAAAAATATCGGCCGTTTGTTACAAATTAAACGATAAAATTAAACTCAAGTTGCGTTATTATTATTCAACTCGATATAAAAAAAATCAATAAAATTCAACTTAAATTGCTTTATTCTTCTGTAAAAATAATTTTTAACAATTTGAAAGTATTATAAAAATTATATTTTGAAAATTTAAAAATGCACAACGGAAATTTACCGTACGTTTATTAAAAATCATCATCAGAGCTGTTTCAACTTGAAGGCTCATTGCCAATCTGTTTGATTTCTCATTTTCAACAAACATCTCTCAGTCGTCACCAAACATCGCTTGTCCCTTTCTAAGTCCCGAAAGTGCTGCAGATCTTCCATGCTCTTCAAGGTTTTTACAGGCAATGATAGAATTTAATTGATAATTTTTCAAGTATCGTTGTTTCCCGTTCATGTTATTGATGTTCGTCCACTGCATACGGATGTTATTCTTCCATTTAGTATTGATGACAAAACCATTTGCATAAAATTTACCGTCTATTTCCAAAGTTTGTGCGGTTTAACTCCGATATTAATATCAAGTCCATCGTAAATTTTGGTATCTTCAAGACAACATACATCGATGTTATAACTATCAACGTCCCGAGCAAAAATTCCCTTTAGTTTGTTTTGTTCTTGTTGTTTTTGTTTTGTTTTGGGGGGGAGGTTGTTATTTGGGGGGGTTGTTATTTGGGGTTTTTTTTTCACAATACATTGAATGTCCGATGGTAAAAAATTTTAAAACATTTATAAAGTTTTAAATAAGAAGTAGTCAACTTTTAACGTTGCGTTCTTTTACTTTATTCTGGATACACTGGATGTCACAGTAAACAGTTAGTCATCAAATGTACCACTTTTTATTATTATTCTTACTATTGTCAAAATTCCCGTTTAAATGACAAATAATAGAAACCAGTCAATAAATAAGAAAAGAATAAAATAAAAAAAATTATCATCAAATATATAAGAGAACATTTTTATTATTATTGTTGTTGTTAAAAAATTTTGAATAATAAATAATAGAGGGAAATTTTCTATTCTGAACCAATAGTAAAGAAGTAAACAAAAAAATAAAATAACGACGCGAGACGCTTTTAGATTTCTGCTACCACTTTCTTTCAATGTCAATTTTTGTGCAAATTAAACACAAAAAGTGGATCACAGAGCCTTGATATGTTTCTTACTTCTAATTGGTCAGTTAATATTAAAATCATGTTCTCAACTACGTCCGAATAATATCGACCTAGTTTCTGACCTGGACGAAAATACAATTCCGTCAATAATCTGTCTATGCCTTTCGAGCCTACCACGTGACCAGGTTGGTTATAAATACTTTGATACAAGTTGGTTCTTTCTCTTTTGGCCTCTATTGCCTTCTCTGACATACAAAATGTAGTAACTAAAGAACTCGAGTTTCGTCCTTTACAGACAAACGCCATGAAACGCCATCACACACGCCCACATATACATATACGTAGGTATGGAACATTCATATATACGAATTCCCTCAAATAAACTTACATGCAACAGTTTCTACGAACAACGCACATCTACAGACATTACGAAAATTCTCTCACTACGTCGTTCACCCAGCAAGTGAATAAATATCAAAAATTGGCTCAACCCAACAATAAGATTTTCTTCAGTAACAAACATAACTCTTGTCAATATTCACCAGTGAGAAATGATACTTCAAAAACCTTCTGAAGCTACAAGTTTGTATCAAACACATTTTCAGTTTTCCAGAATTCCCTTCACACAAACTTTCAACTTTGCAACTATTTGACAAAGAACATTTCTTGTTAAAAGTAATCTGTAATTCTTTTCTGCGAGCTCAGATAAAAATATTTACTTCTAAATAGACTTCAAAAAATTCAGGTTAAAGGTACATAACTCCTCCTATCGATTAATCACACACTTAATTGTTTGTATGCCACAGTATATAAAATGAAGATTGTTATAAAAGCTGTTTTTCTGTTGTTTTTCTTGTCTACTTTTCGTTTGCTTACACATTTGTAAAGTAAAAAAATGTACGGGTTGATTTAGGCCGTCAATACCGCTACACGAATGGTCACCCAGACGTTTTATACCCCTACATGCTTTTCCTACAAGTTTTAAAATACGCCCTCGTTCATAAAAAATAAATCAAGAAATACGAAAACGATAAAAGAATAAAATTATTGGCAAATGTTGTTAAAAACTGTTTGAATGATAGAAGATATGTTAAGAAATCGACGATACTGAACCAATAGTCAAAGATAAATAAAACAAATAAATGTTACGATTTAGTGTTTTCCCTACCATTTCCAAAATTATATCCTCCTTCATAAAAAGAGAGATATTGCCCTAAAATATAAATAGAATAGAATTATTCATGCCAATGTACAGGGTGACCCAAAAATGGGAACTTTTTAACAATCCAATAAAACCAAGAGTGATGGAAGAAAAATATTTAGTTCATAGTAATTGAAACCTTAAAACATGCCATTTAAGAAACAATGATGGAATTTTCATTTTTTAAAAAAATATGTCCTGTAGATGGCGTCCTCCTGTACGAATGCATTCTTGAAATCTGCTGTTGAGATTCCTCATTGATTGCTGCAACATCTCAGCTGGAATACTGTGAATTTCATTCTCGTTACTAAAATGGCGAAATGTTTACTTGCTCAATTCTCGCAGAATTGCCACTTGCTCATGTCTGGCAATACGCACTTCAAAAATTCTCGTTTTTTTCGGTCACCCTGTATAAGTAATTTAACAAATACAATGTATTAAATGTTCTTAATAATAAAATAATTCTTAGCAATTATGAACATTCGTAATAAAGTAAACTTGCTAAATAACACTTATTTTAAACAGAAAACAATCGATGCATACCTATCTTAAAAATATACAAATATGTATTTTAATTATTAAAGATTATAAATGCATAATAATATAATAAGAACTATAATAAATAAACAAGGAAAAATATAAGAAATAAATAGATAATTAAAATAATCAAAACTTCACTTTTAGAAATAAGACATCGCTATCTTTGAGCAATGAAAAACACGTCCATTCACTCCGACGTCCTGCAGTCCAAACACTGGCATCTGAGAGACTATGTCACCATACGGCAAGAAGACAAAAGAGACGTCTTTGTTAACAAGGTGGGCCTTAATACCGACTACTGAACAGATCATCACATTGTTAGCACATGCATGAGAATCGTCTTCTTTATATGCCGGTCATGGCTCTCCACAAATTCGTGTCCTTAATAAATTTCGTCTTGTTTTTATTCCTCCTAAACCCTGTTCCGCCATCTATTTACTCAAGTTCACTAAGTATGTGATGCGTTGTTTCCCTCGGTTTCATTTGCCTTCAATCTGTCCTGTGAGTATCAGATTTTCTAAGCCCTCTTTCTGCATAATGTGCCCGAGAAACATCAACTTTCTCTTCCTGGTGTTAATTATGAGTTTCCTTTTTGTTTCCATTTTCTGTAAAACTTCGTCGTTGCTTACATGTTCGATCCATGGTATTCTCAGCATCCTTCTGTAGAACCATATTTCTGTTGCTTCAAGTCGCTTCTTCATCTTTGAGGAGATTGCCATATAGGAGGACAGATATCACGTAACAGTTCAGTACTCTTTTTTTTTTTTTTGGTTTCTAACGAAGTTTTTCTGTTTCTTGATACTCTGCATAGCTTCTGGAATGCATCTTTGGCTATCCCAATGCACCTTCGGAATTCTGTGTCGCACTTTCCGTCCTCTATTAAAATACTTCCAAATACTGAATTTGTTATACTCGTATGATTTTGGTATCTCCGATTTGCAATTTTCATTTTGGGCTCATCCTTTTGAATTCTTGCAGTTGATGTTTAATCATTTCTTCTCACTTTCCTTCACTACCTTCTGTAGGAGTTTTTGTAGTTTTATTTCCGTGTCTGCTATCAACAATGTATCATCTGCATATCTTATTTTGTTAAGATTGTGGCAGCCAATAACGAATTCTCTCAGAATCGTCTTGCTGTATAGGTTAAATAAGTCTGGTGAGAAGACACATCCTTGTCTTACCCCTCTTTCTATTTTTGTATATCTGCTGAGCTCATTTAGTGAAGGAAAGTGAGAAGAAATGATTAAACATCATTTTCTATTCGTATGCAGGCGGTTTACTGCCAGGATAGGTTCTTGATTATTCTAATATCCTTCGTAAAAAACAAAAATGCAACATCAACCACCCTTCTCGTAGAAAATATGACATTTCAAAACTCCAGAACGCTGAGACTGCAACCTCCTTTGAAGCCATAATAAAGACAGGAACTTAGTTCTAATCCAGTCAACGACCAGTCTGTTGATGAAGAATGGAGAAACATTTGTCATATAGTCACAGAAACAGCAAACACAGTCATTAGCTTTCCCATGTGCAAGAATAAGGACTGGTTTGATGAAGACAATACCGGTATCAGTAACCTGATTGAGGCGAAATAGAACGCTCGTCTGGCTCATGAACAAAACCGAAGATCCTGACTCAAAATGAAGCATTCCCAGAAGCTAAAACAAGAGTGTCAAACAAGACTAAAAGAACTGCAGAACATATGGTGTCAACAAAACTCAGCTGAACTTCGGTGCTATGCAGATGCACGTGATTTCAGAAATATCTTTGCCAGAACGAAACAACTACTTGGACCATTACGGACATCATCTGGATCCCTTCTAGCAGCTGGCAATATTTTGTAATGCCCGATTGTAAGAGAGGCTTTGTAAATCACAGATACAATAATAGTAACGCCTTCGGACAATACTCGGTCAGACGCCGCTAATTCCCATATACAGTGTAACCCGGATATAAAAGAGTTGTCGGGACCGGAAACGAAGTCTCTTATATCCGGGTTTCTCTTATATCCGGTTTTGGTCTGTTATATATACATTAACACAGGCTCTAATTTGGGACCAGAGAAAATCTATCTTATATCCGGGTTTCTCTTATATTCGGGTCTCTCATATCCGGGTTACACTATATATAGTTTCCTTTACCCGTCACGTGATCCAATTATATCAAGATGAGGTCGACTGTACTTGATCTCTGGCGATCCGTGTTCAAACCCAAGTGTCAGCAGCGACACTTTATTTCTAACCACCTCGATGTGACCTAGGTGGACCTAAAAAAAGAAAATCAAGGCTAGCCCGGTTCACACGAACCAAGCTCGCCCCTGTCACCCACCTTTCGCTGAAATCTGTCGAAACCAACAGTTTTCTATCAGTTCTAATCTTCATTTTGAGCTGGTGCTCAAAATATCGGATCAGATCCTGATGAGAAAGACGGTTGCCTCGCAAGACTTCCTCGTGTCGCATCGTCCAAATCACCATTCGGTCCGTGGCCAGCAGCCGTTTCACCCCAGTGGGCACGAGCTTTTCGGGAGCGATACGAGCGGTCAACTCGCCAACATGGTCTCATAGAGGGCAATGTTTTCGTTTCCTCTAAACCAAGGTCACAACGTTCACAGTCTGGCAAATCCGCCAAGCCCCATATGAATGCCTTGTCATTGAGTGATAGCCTATTCCGAACCAGTTGCCATGTAAGCGAAAACTCAGGGTTGCTGAGGTAATCCGCCGGTGACGCCCAAGACCAAAATGAGCGAAACTCGTCCGCCAACAAGTCGAGACGATCACGTAGTGGATCCTTCGTGACCCCTTCCACTAGTCCACGATAGAAGACTCTCCTAGATCGAGAAATGTCACAGGACAAAGAAATGACCCCCCAAGGCCGATCGACACTCGAGGAGGAAATCCAGTTAATCCCTGGGTTTACGACGATGCTCAACCCGCAAGATGGGAGGACTGATAGTATGACAAGGGAAGGCGTCCCTTACAATCCCCGCCAGAATCGAGTTCCCTGTCAATGCGCGGCGTAGGAAAGCCATCCTCGAGGCGAGCTTGTGGCTCTCCAAGTGCGGCATTCCAAGCACCCCATGACAGGGATGTTGGGCAGAGACTGCTCTGTCGACGTGATGCTTACGTCCCCCCTACAAGACGGAGTATATCAAGCGCTCGATCGCCTTCTTATGTCGCTTACAGAGAGGAAGTACGGACAACCGGTAAAGGACAAGAGGAAAGACATAAGTGGCACACACCTCAGCCCTGCTCTTCAAGCACAACCTCCTTCGACGCCAAGTCTATACCCCACTCCGACCTTCGCCTGTGACCATTTTTCTCCAGCTGGAGGTCGGGTCCAAACCACAATCCAAGAATGTAGACTTGACAGTCTGTCCAACCAATGGGCCCCTTCTAGGCCCCTAACTGTAAGCCGGAAGACTTGCCGCGATTAATCTTGGGCTCTGTCACCTTTTCGTACCTTGCAAGCGCCTTCAGTATCACCTCGATGTTGTTGTGGGGCGACACGAAAGTGGATACGTCATCAGCGTACGCGGAAACCCTGATTCAATCACCACCAGGGCCAGCGATTCCAAGTAGGGCCGGACTACCCGCCCTGTTTCTTAGCCAGCGAAGGAGAGTCTCCAATGCCAAAGCGTAAACCAGGGGCGACAGTGGACAAACCTGACGAACCGACCGTACTTCCCGTTCACCTTTATCAGAGCACTGATGGGGCGATACAGTAGGCTAATCCAGCGACAGAAGTTAGGTTGTAATCCAGCAGCCTGCAGGACAGCAGCCAGGTAGCGATGGTCGACCCTATCAAATGCCTTGGACTGATCCAAATCGATCAGAACGGCACGGCGGATCAGATGCAAGTTTCTCTGAATTGTTCCGCCCTTCACATCGCAAGTCTGCTCAGGAACCAACAGAATTTCGGCAACTGAATGCAAACGCTCCGTCAGGATCGTGGCCCAAATCGTTAACGCTGTGTTTAGCAGAGTTATGGGCCTATAGTCGCCTAAATCACGCCCAACACCCTTACCTTTTTTACACAGCGTGATCACACCCGTAGAGATCCGATTGGGGCAGGATCCGTGGCGGAACCAGTATTTGAACACGACAGTCAAAATCGGAACAGAAATGTGCGACAGCCTCAAGTACAATTCATAGAGTAAACCATCCAGACCAGGCGACTTGCCTCTGCCGACCTTCTTCAATGACAAGTAGAACTTGCCTTCCGTGACCTCTCCCTCGCAGCTAGCCGCTTCAGTCGGCGAAAGCCGAGGAAAGTCAGCCAAATAGCTAGGAAACTCCTCGTTGCAGAGACCAGACTTCTTGGTAAAGCAGCTCTCGAAATACCACCGAAACTACTCACACACCACGTTAGTCGACCTCAGAGTACACTCTGCCGGGGTCTTGACCTTGAGAATTTAGCGATCGGAACCTCGGCGAATCCTTTCCTTGCGCAATTCTGCGCCCATATTCACGGCTTTGGAAAACATCTTGCTTAACTTACGTCTTATTACCTGACCCATGAAGAAAATTACACGAATCATACAAGAAAATGTCTGCAACACACAAGGTACCACTTAAACTAGAACGAAAAATTCCAACACTGCACAGTCTCTCTAACAGAAATAGTTAGATCGGAAATAATACAACGAAGCGTGAGAAAAAACTTGAAAATTATGAACATATTGACAAAATTAAATTTCTCCCAATCCATGGAGGGATCACGTAGCAGCAATATTCAATGCCCAGACGAATGGTATAGTTATAAATGTGTAAGATGGTTTCCCAGGAAAATAATTGTCTATCACGAGACAGTGAACCAACATTCCTAATAGCTGTCTTTGCTTGATTCAATTACTGATGTCAAATGTGTAATTTAATATAATAAAACGAAGTGCCTTCTGCTTGTCAGAAAGTTCTGGATGGATTTCAATCAAGCGTGGCTTGTAGATAGGCTATGACTAAGTGAGTGTCTTAGATCAACACTGAAAGTGATGAAAAGTCAAAAATTATGTCAATGAGGCTATAACTAATTAAAAAGGTTCAAATTAGACAATTGCTTAAATTTTGCATCATGAATGAGAAAATATTTAATTATTCATGTATGAGAAATTATTCTCAAAAAGAATTTATATTCAAGAAAGCAGAAAACATATTTTACAACTTCATAGAGACGCAATTTCCGTTGTGTGTTTTCTTGTAACATGTTTGAAGCAACAACTATAAACGTTACTGCTTTCACAAGCACAGAAAACAGCAAAACAAAACACAATCAAACAAAAAACAGACCAAATTTCACGAAGAAAGACTATCCTTAAGAGCCTTCACCTTGTTAGACTTAGCTGGCGCGAGCCGTTTGCTAAGCTCGGTGGTGAAGGACCTAATCCTATCCTTAAGCCTCTCCCACCAACTATTCCCGATAACCGTCCCCACTAGTTTCCGCTGCACTATGCTAGTTAGCAGTTCCTGGGAGCCCCACCTGTCCAGTAATGACAGATTGAACTTCCACTAGCCAGCCATTCTCAGCCTACGATCTAACGCTGCCAGGTACAAATAAGTTTGTGCTCTGAACAGCCTAACCAGTGGAATATAGTAAATATAGGTGGTCCCTTCTAGCTAACATTCTATCGATGATTTATATTCAAGAAAGCATAAAACATATTTTACAACGACTTCATGGAAACGCAATTTCCGTTGTGTATTTGAAAGAAAAAAGCTTTCAAAATGCGTGTCTACCATATTTCTAAAATATTAAAAGCTATCTTTAAAATATGAATAAAATCATCGCCGTTGGTTTTATCTCGTAATCAAGAATTTAATTTCTTCTTTGCTGACCGCTTCCTTTATAATTATGGCGTTGATGGTTAAGTAGGCCAATTCTTGTATGGAAGTGTCGATGGCATTGACTGCATGTTAATGTTGGTGAAGACGAAGGTTTGCTTTGTCGAGCCTTTCTCTCATGTTTGATTTCTTCCTTTTCTCATCTGGTGGCTTCAAATTTTTTGGTTCCGATAGTGGTGGTGGTGGTGGAAAATCGCCAGTTGGTGCAGTCTCGAGCATGTGTTTCAAAAGGTTTAGGCTCAAGTCCAGTAACTTTCCGTGTTGTTTTGAGCTGGTCCTTGTATCTTCGAAGAGAACAACCCCGTGGTCTTTTCCCTGAAGTGAGCTCGTTGAATAAGACTTGACGTGGAAACCTTGACTTTTCCATTCATTCTACATGTCCTGATCATCGAAGATGGTGTTTCCTGATTAGCGATTCAATGCTTTGCCAGTTGGTTCTTTACAGAACTTTGTTGTTAGTCACTTATTATTCCCGTTTGAACTAGTTTTGCTGGTGAAAGCGTTCTAATTTTTGGATGTCACGACGATACAGAGTTCAAATTCCATAGCTATATAGCAAAACTGAAATGACAACAGCATTATAGACCATAACTTTTGTTGTTACGTTCAGATCCTTGTTGGTGAAGACGCGTTTGATTAGCTTTCAAAATGCCCCATGTGCAGCTCCTGTTCTACGTTCCACATCATTTTTTGAGGTGCACTTGTTTGATAAAAGGCAGCCTAGATATGGAAAATGATCTACTTGTTCGAGAGGTGTATCAGAGATGGTAATATCAAAATCTAGTAAGATGATATTTGGGGGTGGCTGTACAAGTACCTTGATTTTATTTATGTTTAATTCAAGGCCAAAACGATGGTAGGTCATAGAAAAGTTGTTCACAGATAGTTGGAGTTCTTTTGAATGACAAAGAGCAGCGTTGTCGTAAGCATATTGAAGTTATGAGATATGTTGCGTGTGTGTTAGACATTTATATCGAAGTCTAAGTTTGAAAAGTCCTCCATCATATCGATATCTGCTGTCAACTTCCGGATGGTCTTGCGGATATTTGTGAAGCATTGCAGTCAGATCCAAGAAGAATAGTATAGATGCAAGACGCATCCTTGTTTTAGTCCGCACGCCATTGGAAATTCTTTTGACAGAGTGTTTTGGTGGAATACACATACAGACTTATTGTCATTCATTGTACCAGAGAGATAAAGTGATCAGGGCATCCAAAACGATGAAGAACTTTCCACATACCTGCTCTTGGAATGCTATCAAAGACCTTTTCTAAGTCATAAAAAATGTGCAAGATGGATTCTCAGGAAAATAATTGTCTGTCACGAGACAGTGAACCAACATCCCTAATAGCTGTCCTTGCTTGATTCAATTACTGATGTCATAATAAAACGCCTTCTTCTTGTCAGAAAGTTCTGGATGGATTAAGCGTGGCTTGTAGATAGGCTATGACTAAGTGAGTGTCTTAGATCAACACTGAAAGTGATGAAAAGTCAAAAATTATGTCAATGAGGCTATAATTAATTTTTTTTAAATTCGAATTAGACAATTGCTTAAATTTTGCATCATGAATGAGAAAATATTTAATTATTCATGTATGAGAAATTATTCTCAAAAAGAATTTATATTCAAGAAAGCAGAAAACATATTTCACAAGCACAGAAAACAGCAAAACAAAACACAAACAAACAAAAAACAGACCAAATTTCACGAAGAAAGACTATCCTTAAGAGCCTTCACCTTGTTAGACTTAGCTGGCGCGAGCCGTTTTCTAAGCTCGGTGGTGAAGGACCTAATCCTATCCTTAAGCCTCTCCCACCAACTATTCCCGATAACCGTCCCCACTAGTTTCCGCTGCACTATGCTAGTTAGCAGTTCCTGGGAGCCCCGCCAGTCCAGTAATGATAGATTGAACTTCCAGTAGCCAGCCATGGCTAGCTACCTGGACAGAATTTTGTGATAAGAGGATGGTTTTTCCATTGATACCATTATTATTTTAACTACCTTCACTCCTTGGCAATGTTCATTGTTTTAAGAAACGATTATTAGAATTGTAATAAAGCCTAAACAATGAAACCTAAACATATGGAAGTGAATTTATACATTTTCTTTTTCTTGAGAATTGACTCAATTGAATGGTGTCACTTCTACCGCATGCTAGAAGAAAAAGTTAGACATGAGAACAAAAAATAGGAAGTGTCCTGTCTTTAGAGTTGTTTGAAAGCGCCACCTAACTGCTGGCAAAGCTATGTGGGTTAACTTAAATTTCTCCCTATCTATAGAGGAGAAATTTAATTTTGTCAATATGCCCATAATTTTCAAGTTTTTTCTATCCCTTCGTTGTATTATTTCAGATCTAACTATTTCTATTAAGCCTTGAGAGAGACTGTGCAGCGCTAGAATTTTTCGTGCTAGAAACAGTTGAAATTCAATTCCTTAGTTTAAGTGGTACCTTGTGTGTTGCAGACATTTTCTTGTGTGGTTCGCGTAATTTTCTTCGTGAAATTTGTTTTTTTGTTTTGTTTCTTAGCTGTGTTTTCTGTGCTTGTGAAAGTAGTAACGTTTTTAGTTGTTGCTTCAAACTTGTTACAAGAACATCGGTATAGTTTCTAGTGAAAAGTTGCCACGTGGTTAGTCAAGTTGTGTTTTACTGTGATGAACTACTGTGTTTGACGAAAATTTCCACGTGGTCTGTCAAGTCGTGTTTTCGGTGTTGAAATGTATTACACTGATTCATTTCATGTAGAAAGCTTTGCGTGCATTTTTAGCCTGATGTTAATCTTCTTTTTTTTTACAGGTAAAATGTTGATTTACTGAAATGTTGCGTTTCCAGAATGGTTGGTATAATTTAGCGTGCATGTGTAACGAAGGTTTTTTCCTCGAATTCCAGTAATTTTTGTTAGTGTCGTGAAATTTCTTCGACTTGACTGTGAGAGACGAGGGGAAGTAGCTTAGTTTAATGTCTGATATATCTGTCAGTGGTCGAATTAAAAACAACGGTTCGTTAGTTGTCGTCATAGCAACAATGGCAAAAGAAAGAACAGGTGTGACTGTGAGAGAAAGAAAGTTTTAAGTAGTAGCAAGAGTGATGAAGAGGGTGTTGCTCACCCCTGCTGACTGAGCCACAACGCTTAAATAACAGTAGTCTCAGGAATTTAGATTCCTCGTGAGCATTCACTTGAGAACCAAACACAACATTCCGCATGTGCAGCGCTCTTTTGACCAGGAATGCCAACTTTTCATTTTTGTATTGCTTTGTTACAGGTGATGAAAAATGGGCTTTGCATATCAACAGGAAACGAGAAATAAAATGGTTATTAAAAAATGGGAAACCAGTGCCAACACGAAAACCAGAATTCTATCCACAAAATGTTTTGCTTAGTTTCTGGTGGGTATAAATGGTGTCGTTCATGACGCGCTACTGGAACATGGAAGGGTCATTGCTGCAGATGTTTATTGTTAGCAACTTGATTTGGTAAACAAAACATTACGTCAAAAGTGTGCTGCTTTGTGAAGCAGAAAAGGTTTATCCTTTTTAGCCTAACAATGTTAGGAGAAACTTTGCAAACGAAGCCCAAGAAAAAAATAAGATTACTAGGATAGGAGTGTCTTCCACATTCCCATAGCCACCAGATTTAGCAAATACAAATTTTCATTCATTTCGATCAATAGGACATTTTTTAAATGGCAGAACATTCACAAACAAAGAAGTCTTTCAAACGTTTTTCGGTGAAAACCCAGTTTTATTTGAATATAGGATTGAAAATTTACCTTCCCATTGGCCTGGAGTCATTGAGAACGAAAGTTTTGTGTGCGTTTTACCAGAAACAATGTATAAAAAAAAACTTAAAATTATTTAAACATTGCCTACTGAAAATAATTACGTTTTCAGTAAATAATGCTTAAATACATGTACATTTGTTTTGGTTATATATATATATATATATATATATATATATATATATATATATATATATATATATATCGTTTCTAGTAAAACCTTCTTATATTTTTATTCTCTACATTTCTGACTGAAAATTTTCCATTGTACATTTCATATGCACTATTGCTCAAGTGGAACTGAAATGAACACGTGTTTATTATGTAAAACTGTGTCAGAAACGTCTTAATAAATAATGCACTCTCTCGGCGACTTCATCTTTCACCTCTCGTTCGTCACAGACCCACATTATCAAAGGTAAGCTGTTATTTTTTTCATTGCATTTGTTGCATGTATTATTAGCACATTTTGCCTGTTGTAAAATAATTGTATTCCAATATTCACTTTTTGTTTCAGTATAAATGTATTTTCGAGCTACTCTCTTTCTATGCCTCTCTCTCTCACTCTCTCTCTCTCTCTCTCTCTATATATATATATATATATATATATATACATATATATATATATATATATATATATATATATATATATATATATATATATATATATATATATATATATAGTAAATAAATGAATGAAAAGATCAAAAACTCATCTTACGACCCCAAACTTCGCAGATACAGGTCCGCTCCTCAGTGTTAAGATAAATCGATTGATTTTATTAACAGATGTGATTTTAAAATACATTTAATGAGAAACGTTAATTTTCGACATCACTTTAATTTGAATTTAAATATGTGTATGTGTCTATTTGTGTGTGTGTGTGTGTGTGTGTGTGTATGTGTGTGTTTGAAAAAGAAAGAAAGAAAGAAAGAGAGAAAGAAAGAAAGGTATATGAGGCAAGTTAGATGAGAATCTAACGGAATGGTAAAAAATATTCTTCATGTGAAATAATATTCTTCTAATGATGAGGCTAGTTTATTGGTAAATTATGTTAAAGCAGAAGTTTTACAAATTGTATTATACATTTAACATATAAGCACTTGCATTTCAACATTAATTTTTTGTTTCAAACTCACACTAGTTTCCTTTCTCACTTTCTCTCTCTCTCTCTCTCTCTCTCTCTCTCTCTCTCTCTCTGTTTATCTATCTATCTGCATATATATATATATATATATATGTGTGTGTGTGTGTGTGTGTGTGTGTGTGTGTGATTAATACAAATATAATATTTCTCACTAAGCTAATTGGTGTTATATTCATTATCCCGACTCCAGAGTTTCGCAGACCATCCTTTTTGTAATCGTTAATTTATTTTAGCTAATTATCGTTCTCTCATACACTAAATCGCATATTTGTTTACTTATTACTAAGCTTGGTTTAATATGGTCTGAAGTAAAATAGAGGGACTTACCTTCTATTTGGCTTCATAAGAAGATTATATTTCGTCAAACCTCCAAGTGAGGACGGACAACCTCACTAAAAGTCTTCAATGAAAATAATGTATTTCCTTTACTTTGGGCTTTGTAGACAGTTGTTTGAGACGTGCGGAAAACACGTTGCTATTTTAGCAGTCTCTCTTGAACATTCTTTATTTCCTTGTTTTTGTTTTTCTTTGTTTCATTCTTTTTTGTCTCCTTTTTTCATTGTTAATATTTGCTGCTTGCATTTTTTTCTTTGCATTTACTTATTTGAAATGAAGATTAAAGTCAGTTTAGGTCAAATTATCTTCTGACCTTGGTTTCAGACTATATCGATATTATGAACAGAACCCCCACGTCTAAAACGATTAAAAATTCAAATGTCGAGATATGAGGTTAGTATAAAATGGATAGCGGTTCACATTGAGAAATCGGAGAACCGAGTTCAAACTCTAGTGGGCTTCGTTATATTCACTTACACGCAAGTACGCTTCGGAAAAGTATGAATCCAGCTCTTCCCCGTCAACTTTGGGTTAAATAGTATGACTTCTATGTGGATAAATCACTGTTATTCTATATAAAAAATAATCCACTATTCTCTCGCAAATATTAAAAAAATTATTCTTACAGTCAAAAATACGCTTCGGCTTTAAATTATGGATTAAAATAAATAAATTTTACGTGACTATAGAATGGTTAGTATACACCAAAACGTCTCATGCAACGTTTAAGGTATGTTCAAATCAAATATTTAATTAAGTTTATTTCTAATTTATTTGGTCAGGAATTACATTGGCTTATATTACGCTGAAACGCCGCCTCTCGTCCGATCACCGTATTTAAGAAAACGTCGAGCCTGGTCAGTACCTAAATTTGTGACCGATGTGCTGGTTATGTAATGAATAACAGCTCGGAAGGAGAAATCGGAGAGCCAAGTTCGAATTCCAGTTAGATTCGTTGCATTCACTTACACAAATACCGTTGAGCGATCATGAATCGAAAAGAGATATGATCGCTCAAGCTTGTCACATCCCCACCCTACCAGCACGCATTAGGCCAGCGCAATAGTGTAATAACTTTTTCAACATATTTGTGGTCGTGTATGTTGCCATGGGAAAAATAGTAATTTTTTCAAGCAAGCTGAGATTGGGAAAAATTTGTATTTTGATAAGATTCTTCCAGATATAAAGGGCAATATTTCTTTGAAAATCAATATTTGAAATTCTGAGGCAAATGGAAAATAGACAACCATCTCAACAAGTGAACATTAAAATAGACCTTATATATATATATATATATATATATATATATATATATATATATATATATATATAGTACAGGTAATCGATCCGTTGGTATATAATCCGGGTGGACCCTAGTAATATTAGTTATTAAAACTGATCCAGAGAGAGCTTGATGTATTTATAACAGAACATATGTATTTTTACAGCAAAAAAAAATATTACCTCAATATAGAAGATAGTCTTTTTCAAGTTGTTCTGTACACGGCTATCATCAGCCCCTAAGTGTCTGTCTCAGAGCACTGTTTTAAATTTATTTTCAATGTCAGTCCTCCTCTGGTAGATGCCTTGTTAATGAGAATGGGTTTGTGTTAGCGATTGGTGGGGGCGTAAGGTATCTTATACCCCGGCATAAGTTACCTTGGTTTTTGGAGTTTATTTATGGCCAGGACTTGTTGTTTGTAGTTTAATATCATTTCCTACTATGTGGCGTTTCTTATAAAAGCCCCGGAGTGTGTTTTTCTGGGATTCACAGTAAATAGTTTTTGTACGACAGGTGTCTAATATTATTAATAAGTGGTGGGGGATTTAAACTTAATCCCGTTAAGATTAATGTAAATTAGTTGAGTTATAGATTTATAGATTGTGGGTAATACCAGAACACCCAATGATATATATCATGCTGTCCAACACACTTATATGCGTACATATCTTCATACAACTAATTTACATTAATTTTAATGGGCTTAAGTCTAAATACCCTATCGCTTATATATATATATATATATTTGAGTAGCAACTTTTCTTTTAAAATGAAAATAACAGACAAAGAAAATTTGATTTTCCCGTTTGGTGGCTGTAAAGTATTGCAAAAATTGTTCGTATTGTTTATTATTCTTTTGCCATTTTCAAAGGGTTTTTTTTAGGTGCTATTAATTTCTTTTCGTGTTTGACTGTTTAAGATGTATTTTTTGTGTGTCTATGTTATTTTGAATACTAGTCGGAGTGTTTAATCCGAGTTGAGCGCGGCTGGAATTCAACTGGGCGTCGTTCTATTTTTTTAAAACTTTCAAAAACATTTCCGCTGCTGAATAAGTTGAGATTTATACTGAGTGTGAGATGTTTTACATAAAGGGCCACTGTCACAGCGAGATGTTTTCGTTAGTGTGATTTTTATAAAATGCTAGTGTTTTCGGCCATAGTCTTCATTAAGACTTCTTGTAAATTTTGGGTGGCTAAGTGCCTTTTTATAGTACTTTGATCTGATAAGTGGTAGGAGAGCAGTGGCGGCTCGTGTATAGGCACTGCGAAACTCCAATACTCACTATTATTGATAACATTCAATATGAGGTTTTTTGTATTTAATTCTTTCTTTATACTTGTACATTATATAATCCTTAAGTTTAATGTCAGTAGCCATCCCCCTGTTCATGAAAAATTACAAAAATCCTTGTATGTGACAGTGTGTTTCACAGTTCCAGTAATGTGGTATCTGGCTGTTGTGCACATGCGCACATGTCCGAAGAAAAAAGCTGAACGCTGGTTAGAGAAGGTACTGTCGCTAACACAGTGCCGACCCTGTTGTCCGAGTGTAAGGTAGTGTTCGTTTGTGACTCAGTGTGTTTTGTGCTTAAAAACCGTGTATGATATTCTTGAATGTGATAAACTATAGATGACTATCATGCTTTCAGCTATTCTATTTAATTCATTGTTTTTTCGATTGTTTTATTACATAGAAAATATTAATAATTTAACAATAACATCCTTGAATCCCCAAGAAATAAGTTCTGTGACAATAAGTGAACTTCAACAGCTGAAGCGTTCACAGTTGTTTCTCCATGAGAAAGTTAACAGTTAAGACCATTCAACACCTGATATGCAAATATCTCAGCCAGGAATAAGCAACAAAAGGTATATTTGTAGCTTTAATTCTGAATGGTAAAGTTGACTCTGTGACTGTAAAGTAAAATAAAAAAGAACCGTGATATTTTATCCAAAATAATAGACTGTATTTGTGGAAACTTTGAAACTCTTACGTGGACATGATGAAAAAGATGATTCAGTAGATCCAGAGGTATTTAGAGGATTAATAAATTTTGCATCTAAATTGGATTCAGATTTGAAGAACCATTTAGAAACCAGTACGGTTTTCAAAGACCATTCAGAATGAGATACTTGACTGCTTCCTACAAATATACTATGAGGAGATAAGGATAGAAATTGGGAAAAATTCATTTGTAGCCGTTATGGCTGGTAACGCAACAAATGTTATGGAACACACTCAAATGGTCATTGTTTTACTGTAACTGTTGAATGAAGAAATATTTGAGCTTTGGAAGGGGGAATTCTTTATTCCAAAAAATCAAACTGCAGATGACATATCAAAAAGTATTCTAGAACAATTAGACATAATCCTTCAGGAAAATGGACGAAAACTGATAGCTTAAATATTTGATGTTGCAAATGGCATGAAAGGCAAAAAAGAAACTTTCAAGCACAAACGAAAACAGTTTATAGTAGTGCATTTAGTTTAAGATGTGAAATGTAGTAAGAATTGCGCGGAGCACAAGAATATTTTTCTCTAACATTTTGGCTATTCCAACATTCTTCTCACAGCGTGTATCCATTCTCAAGAAGTATATAGATGTCAGCATTCTACGGGCATTCTCTACAAGGTGGAACTTTAACATACGGGTCGTGAACAGAGTTCATGAAAATTTGCAACCTTCAAAAAGATACCTTACTGGAATTCAGTCAATATCAAATGCAGATCAAATAATTGCAGAAGCAACAGGAATTGTAGAATACCTGAATGATGATAATTTCATGTTTTGTTTAGAGCTTTTTCATCAAATTATGCCTAATGCTGAAGTAAATTACAACCAAATGCAATCTCGAGAAACCAGTGTGTTTAAAGTCAATGAACATATAACTGCTATTTTAGAAATAAGAAACTCGGAGTACTATGATAATCCTTCAAAGACACTGATGACAGAAGCAAAGGAAAAGAGTCACTGCATATGTGTTGATATAATGGACAGATATTCTTCTACGAAACACTTAGTAGCTGCTAAATTATCCAAATAGAAAAGTTTCACTAATTTTAAAAATGAACTGCCTACAGAACAGATGGTGCTGTCCACTGAATCCCATGATTGATAAAGAAAAGCTTCAAACTGAACAAAAAATATTCTATTGTAGATCCGATATGCATGAATATTGACAATTAATTTATCTGCTGAAATTTATCTTGAAAAATAATCTAGTTGAAGTTCTTATTGAAATTACGAAACTGATATAAATCCTCTTGACAATACCCATGGCTACATCAGAGCCAGAAGACTGATTTCAACACTGAAAAGAATAAAAACTTTTCTAAGGAGCACTATGAATTCTAAAAGACTAAATTAACTTGCAGTGCTTTTAATGGAGAAAAAATTTCTCAACAGTCATCCAGAAATCATGGAGAAAATTATTAGCCTTTTCGCTCAAAGTAAAACAAGAATTTCACTTTTAAATGAATGGATCAAACTTTAATTTATAAATAAAAGATGTATTTTTTCGTTTAGAATGCTTTAAGTATAAATTTTCTTTTTATGTGTTTGTTTCGTTTTACACAATATTAAAACAGTTGCTAAACATTCTCTGAAACAGCACCTCCACTAATTTTAGCCCCGAGTCCCCACTGTACGTGTGGCATCTAATAAAGAGAGGGGTGTTATGTTCTATATGTTCATTGATTTATGACAAGAAACATAGTCTTGTACTGGGCAGTGAAAATGATACACTATATTGGTCATCGCTAATTCAGATTTGATGGGGTCATTTTGATTAGTGACTACAAGTTTTCCATTTGCTGTAATAAATGTTTTACGTGTTTTCCGGGATTTATGGCAGAAATATGATGTTTAATGATTCTTCGTATAGTGAATTCGTTCTGCTTATAAGTATTGTGCATCTGGTTGCAGTAAAATACGTTGATGTTTCTTGTGTAGTATTTTTATTACTGGTGTCATTTATTTTTTGAAAAAAATTATTTTATTTGTTTATCAATGAAGTAGTTGGGAACATTATTTACTAATGTCTGTTTTATGTATTTTAGTTCACTCAGAAATAGAATAATTTAGGTGTGCTCTATTTAGGAATGATTTGTATCACTCCTATTTTATATCTTTCCAGGCATTGGTTATCTTAATTTAGAAAACAAGAGTTCTTAGTGATAGTTTTTTTTTATACTGGTAGGTGATATAACCTTTGGATTTTAGTTCTGTATTCATGTCAAAGAATGGGATTTTGTTATTAACCTGAGTTTGTACGTAAATCTTAGTGTGAAGTTTTTTTTTCTTTCGAATGTTGATTTTAGATTTATAATTTTGTCTTTATTTTTATCAAAACAAAAATGTCATCAACGTACATTGTGTAAATTTTTCAGTTAATTCAACGACTTTGCTTTCAATATGTAAAAGTTAGAGAAGGCAGAGCCTAATGGGTTTGCCATGCTGACGCCATTAGTTTGGATGTAGGTGTTGCCATTATGATCGTAGAATGGCGCCTTTGTGGTACAGGCAAGGAGTAATTTCCGAAATGTTGTTGGTCGAATTTCGGGAGGACCGATTGACGTGTGTTTGTAGATGTAGTCACTAGTTATGTTAAGAAGTGTCCGAAAGCTCTTGGAATAATGGTCAATAAGAACATTTTTGCATTCCTTTACCACTTTGCACTCCGACAAAATGGAAAGATGTAAGAATCTTGGAAAAACTACATTAATCAAATTTTTCTTGTCTGTCATATTCAACGAAACACACACACACACACACACACACACACACACACACACACACACACACACATATATATATATATATATATATGAAGAAATATAATCTTAAAGTGTGCTATATTTATGGGATAAAGTGCTCAATATCAGAGATAGAGCGTGTGTAAATATAACAGTGAACATAGAAGTCAACACTTAGAGGCGACAGTCTGTTTCATGCGAGATGCAATCGTCAGGCCACGAGTGCTGTTATTTTTCTTGGCTATTTATATATACGGGTCAGTGGTGCATTGTGGGTAGTCTATTTTGGCGGATATTTTACCGGAAGTCGTTTATTTGTTTATTTATTTATTTGTGTCAAATTATTTTGCTTGTTTTTATTTAATTTTATTTTTATTTTTTATCTTATATATTTTTTTTATTTTGATCGGTGTTTTTATTAACGTAGTAAAAAATTGTTTATATAGCTTATTGTGGGTAGTCTATTATGGCGGTTATTTTACCGGAATTTGTTTATTTGTCTATTTATTTGGGTCAAATTATTCTGCTTGTTTTTATTTATTTTTATTTTTAATTTTTATCTTATATATTTGTGTATTTATTATTTTTATTTTTATCGGTGTTTTTATTAAAGTAATAAAAATTTGTTTATATAGCTTATTTAATAGTTTTGTTTTTGTTTGGGAAGTTAAAGCTATTTTTTGAATTTTGGGATTGATTGTTGTGATTTGTTCTGACTATTATTTTGGCGGGAACAGTTTTTAATTTATTTATTTGGATTGATTGTCTTTATTTGTTTTTTTCTAAACGGCTAGTTTATCAGTATCGGTTGTTAGTTTATTTATATATTTAGAGGTATTTAGATCAATTCATTATACTTGTTGTTATTTATTTGTTACACTGTATATTTTCTCTTTTTGGTTTTCGATTTTTAAGTAACGCAGTATATTATTTTTATTGATTTTTTTATCGTTATATAACAGTTATAGCTATTTTTCGTCCGATTTTTTTTTGTTTTGATTTTTTATAGTCTAATATTTTGGTCATAACAGTTTACTAATTTGTTTATTATTTACTTTATTTATTGATTTTGTTCCTTATTTTTTTCTATTTCGTCTATTCTAACAGGTGTGATTTGGTAATTTGTTTGGATTAATTTATTTTGATTATTTTATTGTCATTTTGTTTGTTTATGTATTTTTTTTTTTCCGTTTTCGATTTTTAAGTTACGTAGTAAAAAATTGTTTTCATGTCTGCATTTTGCGATTAGCTCGGATCTTTTATTTAATAATTTATTTTGGTCTGGGAAGGTAATGATAGCTATTTTTTCCTCCAAGCAAAGTTTACAAGTTTTTGATAGGTTGTTTTAGGCTGATGATTTTTTCCTTATTTTCCAAGATATGTTTGGTGTGGTGTGCGTTTTGTTTTTTATTTCCCAGATATACTTAGAAAGCATTGTGCTGTTCGCATATTTACTATTTGTGAAAGATGTTTTGTGTACATCATTTCTTTGTTTCCAGGGTCCTTCAGTTACTCCTATGTATATACTTTTTCTTCGTTATCTAGTGATTTTATCGTGGCTTGGTAGATTACGTTGTTTTGTAAACAATTACCGTTTAAGGGACATTCGTTTTTTATTCTGCAGTTGCACGTGGGTTTAATTTGTTCGTGTGGTTTGTTAATAATTTTCCTGTTGTGCTTTTTTATTATTTGTGCCATGTTCACGGTGCAACTGTAGCTGATTTTTACTGTGTTTTTGTTGAATATTTTGTGTAGGGTACTTGATTCCGAGAAGTGTTTGTGTAAAAGTTTGAAGAATATTTTTCCTACGTTTGTTTTTACGTTTTTGCTGTACGGTGTGTTGAAACATATGATATTTCTTTTCCTGTTGCCCTTTTTGTGTTCTGTGGTGAGTATGTGAGTGTTGCTGGGAATCCGCTATCTTTTAGGGCTGTTTCGTAGTCTTTCTTAGCTTTGTTAAATATAGATTCATTGAAGGAATTGTCGGAAAGCCTGCGGTTAATCGATTTTGGTATCTGTTTGATTATAGAAGGCGGGTGGTTGGAAGCTGTGTGTATATAGAGTGGTTTATCATTGGGGTTTCTGTATGGTTTGTATGTGCCTTTTCTTAGGTTGAAGGTAACATCTACGAAATCTACTCCATTTAGGTTAGTTTTTATATCTATGTCGAATCCGTTATTTTTGAAAATCTTTATTATTGCTTTTCTATTTTTGTCTGTGTTTTGTTTGTTGCAGTTTCTTAAGATTATGAGACCGTCATCCCTGTAGAGTCCTGTGTCATTTCTATCTATTATTTTGCTTAGTTCGTGTAGTAAGTAAATACCTACGATTTTGCATGTCTTGTACCGTCAAAGCTTCTCATTGTAGTGTCAAATATCCCATCTTTCTTTATCCATGCTTCTTCATGGTGAAATAGTAATGATTTACGGGAGTGTTTAATGGTGTCGATTTCGTTTGGTTTTATTATTATTTGTTCCTGAGCTAAGTTGATGGCCTTATCTAACATGCGTTCTGTTATGGATGGGTAAAATTCTTTTATGTCTAATTGTAGGAAGTGGCAATTTTGTTTGTTATTTATGCTGTGGAACCAGTCAATAGTTGCTTTTGTGTTTTTCTACTGGTTTACTCCTAAATTAATTCTTTCTAGTATCGTTTTACTTATTTTACCTAGTTCGCTTTTGGTTGGGTTTATGAGTCTGCATGCAGGTTTGGTTTTGAAATTTTCTTTGTGGTCTTTTAGTGTGATAAAGGCTTGCGCCTTGCTGATGCAACTTATTCGGTCATCTAGGTCTAATTTTGGGCGACTGCTTTAGCTTCTTTATTGATATCGTGTTCTATTGTTTTAGGTGTTTTTTTGTATGTTTTGGTTATGTTGATCTTGAGTAATTTATTGTGTGTAGGAGGGCTTAGTTTGTATAAATTTCTTGTTTTTTCAGCTGCAATAAATACATTTGTTGAATTGTTTATTTTAGTTATATGTTCTTTTAGTTTTGTTTTGAATGCATCTTGTTTTTTAACCCGTTTGTTTTAAGTTCAACTTTTGAATATTTTTGTCAGCTTTCTTCTTCGTCCCCTCCTTAAGCTTTTCATTTCTTCTCTGAAGTAACTTTTTTTTCTTCTTTCCCCTTCCCCCGGTCTTAGGTTTTTTTTGTTTAAACCCTTCTGGGTAACTGTTAGTAATTTTTAAGTTTCTTTATTGTATTTTATATTTTCTTATTTTTGGATTTCTCTTAAAACTCCTGGGTAAGTCTTGGAAGTTTTCACATAAATTTATTTTTTAATTGAATTCAAAACTTTAATTTTCTAATTGAACCAATTTTGCAGCATTTTATTCTGCATTGTTTTCGGATTTTTTTAAATCTTTCGTGGTAAATTCGTTGTAGATAATCATTTAATTTTTTTCTAGCTGTTTTTCCGTTAAACCACTTTCTTTATTATGTTAAATTTAACTCATACTATTATTATATTAATTTATATTTACCTTGCACCCCTCCCCTTATTTCTATATAATTTTTATACAAGAAAAATACAATCAGCTAGCCTTTAAATCCGGTGATAGTGGGACTTAGCTTTAGTTGGCCTCCTTGCTTATCCAGAAGGATCAAGCTCTAATATAGCCGCTGAAGTGTGTGTAGAGGAGTCTTGAAATGCAACCATTCAACATATCGCGAGCATCACATTGTCGGACAAGCCAACCGTGACTACAAACGCGGGCATATGTGAGGCTTTTCGAGACTTGAAAGAAAACAGATCTGGAAAGACATGCTCAGTACGACGCCTATTTGGCCGACTTTCCCGCCTCGAGGCGGCTGAAGCGATTGGGTACGAGGATCTCATCACGGAGTATGAGATCTGGGAAGCACAGAAACTGGCTGACCGGGACAAAACTCCGGGATTAGATGGTCTTCCCTACGAACTGTACTTAAGGCAGTCGCCAGGTTTTGTCCCCTTGCTGGCACTGATTTATACCAACTGCATGAAGCAGGAGTCTATACCTCAACGCTTCACTAGGGGTGTGATTAAGCTGCTTTGCAAGAACAAGAACGGTATGTATGTGATAAATAATTATTGGACCTTGATGATGTTAAACACAGAGTTATAGATTTTAGCCAAGATCTTAGCCGTTTGTAGGCTGTCCTCCCTAGTCTGATTAGATCCGAGCAGACTTGTGCTGTGAAGGGTAGGACTATTCAGAACAACCTTCATTTGGTACGCATGATCATTGTCAAGTCAACAGTGAAGCCGTGCTGATCAATTTAGATCATGTCCAAGGCATTCGATAGGGTTGACCATGGATTTCTGGAGGCTGTCCTTTCGGCCGGCGATTTCGGGCCGCATCTAGATCGGACTTCTGTATGTACCTTCCGGTGCGCTGGTGAAAGTGAATGGAGTAAGATCGGAGCCTTTCATGTTGTCTCGATCCATTCATCAAGGTTTGTCCGCTTTGGCCTTTGCTGTACGTTATTGTGTTGTTGTTCTTTCCTCCGCAAGTTAAAGACGAATCCGGCCCTGCGCGGAATTTCCCTACTTAGTGCTACGACCGCGGCCAGGTACTCCGCCTATGCTGACGACGGTTCTTGTATAGAGCAGAGCCAAGATTAACGAAGTCAGCAAAAAATCAGAGAGTACGAAATGGTGACAGGAGCTAAGATCAACCGCGATAAGTCTATTGGCTTGCGGTTGGGTGCATGGAATGGAGTTTCTCTTCCCAGTCCTTTCCTCTGGCCAGGCGTCCGGTCAAGATATTCGGCGTCTGGTTCGGTCCCAATCTCTTGTTGGAAATGAATTGGTCGGATCTGCGGGAGAAGGCAGAGGCTGTAGTACGCCTGTGGTCCCAGAGGAATTTTTCCTTAAAGGAGAGAGCGGAAGTATGTGCCTTGCACATCTACCCGATTCTACTTTATCGACTATTTGTAATTCCACTTCCTTGTACCATAGTAATAGCATTAGTAAGGGTCTTATTCTCCTTCTTATAGGGGTGGTAGGTCCCCCAAGGTATGACGTGAGATCTGTTACCTCCACCTGTTTGAAGGCGGTCTGGGCGTGTCTAGCGTTGAGATTCGTCGACATGCGATTCGTATTTCTTTCCTCGACCGGATGTATTTGCAGTTGGATGAGAACGGCAAATTCTGGAAGGAAGACGTCCGTAAGAACTTTTCATCCCTGAGAAGTGTTCACTCATCCGAAGAGGAAGCGTTCCATTAACCCCGAGTCGAGAACTTCTATCGTGAATGTCGATTTTCTCTATAGTTCCTCTTCCGGGCGACGGATGGCCTCTTTGACGTAAGGCGTTGTCCTGCAAAGTATTATATCAAGTGCTAGTTAGGGGGGCGGGGCATAGGGGATGATTTAATAGGCGAGCTCGGTCTAACGAGGCAGAAGGTTCGCTCTATATGGCCTTAGGCGCCCAGGCTGAAATACCTAACTAATGATGAGACATCATTCACCTGGCTGGTGTTGAAAAGGGACCTCTGTGTTAGCAAAAGATTTTGTTCGGCGGGTTTGAAAAAAATCTCCAAACTGCGTTCGCTGCGGTAAATCGGTGGAGACCTTTGATCACGCCTTCCACTGCAGTGTCGTAAGCCCGTTGTGCAAGTTTGTTAAGGACATCGTCGTTCGCATGCAGCGCGGAAAGTTCTTTGTCCTCGATTTGTAGTAATGTCGTACTGTCGTTGTCTGGGGCTGAGAACGATGTCTTCTTTTGCTTACTAGGTGTTATGCGAGTCATGATCTGTACGACACGACAGAAGGAATTCTATGGGAATGAGAAATTTATCTCTTTCCAACTAACCCTGTTCTTTAGGCATCAGCTTAAAGTCAAGATTAGGACGGAAGGAAACGACTCCATCCATCAGAATTTGGCGAAAGGTGGGTAAGTCTTGCCCGTCTGTACCGAGTAAAAGGTGCTGAATTGGGGTAGCATTTTGATGCCGGTTAGGTATTTAAGGATATTGGCAATTCTGAATTGAACATTGGCAACCTTGCCCAAAATAGGCTACTTTAGGCTTGTTTTGATTTAGATTATTTTTCTGCCAAGTTAACTTAGCTAGGGGATGTATGTTCATTGAACCCACCACTTTTCTTGCTCCTCTTTCTTTAGTTTAATTTCCCCAGCCCTCCACCGTTAGGTGATTAGAGATGTCGGTTTTCTGTTGGATGCGGGACGCCTTTCGATTTTCAAGTGTGTTTTCGTTTATTTTTTTGTGTTTGGATGAGTGCGTGTTTATATGAGTGATTGTATGATTGTTTACATTCTTTCAAGTTCCGCATTGATTTCGTCCAGTTAACGGATGTTTCTGTCACATTTAAGGATTGGTGGGAGAGGTATTACTAACACTATTTTGTTTTGTTTCTGCAGATAATTTTCTTTTCATTGTAAATATTCTTTGTTTTTTTGTTTTTTTTTAATTGTTATTTTATTCCCCCAACCCACAGACAAATTGTGCATATGGAAACTAGTTAGGATTTCATAGAGTCACTGAGGTTTCATGGTGGATGTAATAAGAATGGTATAGATGAATATTTCGTTTTGGTGCAAGATTTATTGTATGTTAGGGTCAGTGTTTGTGGCTAGCTAAGTTTAATTTTAAGACAGAGGAAGATCACCCTTCCCCATCCCCATTTTAGGCCATGTGCCACATTTGTACTTAGTCGAACAATAATTATTCCGACTACCTTGTGATTGCGTGAAAGCGCATGAAACTGGCGGTCTTGGTCTGTCACTGCTCACTTGAAATTTGACTTAAAATATATTAAAGCTCTGCCTTTTATTATGGCATTGACCACTCTCTTTTCCTGTGTGCAATTTTAGGCAGACTCTTTTGGGTGCAGCGTATTTGCGTATTTTTATTTCTAATTAAATATATATATAGTAGGTTGCGTGTGTGTGTATTTAAAGTCACCTGCATAGCGACTTTACTAGCTTACTCATCGATTCTCACAGCTTAGAGTCATCAGGCCGCAAGTGTTAAAAGGCATGTTCGCAAATATTCGAAACGATTAAACTTTGTTAAATCTTTATTAGACCAGTAACCGCTCTTGAAATAAAAGAAGGGTAATAAAATATGTTAATTGATTCCAAGAGGTGCGTATATATATATATATATATATATATATATATATATATATATATATATATATATATATATATATATATATATATATATTCTAGTTCTTAATTTTCAAATTGTTACAAGATACACAAGTGTACCACATACAGCAGATAGCCAACCAGCACTCGTATTATAATACACTTGCATGTCTTTTAGGAAAATATATAATTCGTTTCTTATAGGCATTGTGAAATATGAAAATAAAAAATAAGAAATGAAAACACTTACAAGACAGACCAACCGGTTTCGTTCCCAAGCTCATCAGGGTCGACTGGGAACAGATTAATAATTTATTGCAAAGATACATTTACTCCCACAAACACCCTACATACAATTCAAACATTAAAAATTGAAGTGATTAATGGTATGAACCAACTTCATCCATCTTTGAAATTTACCATCGAAAAGGAGTCTAATTCTTGTCTCTCCTTTCTTGATGTCCTTGTACATCGGAGTCCTTCTCAATTTCTTACTTCAGTGTTTCGCAAACCAACGTTTTCTGGTTTGTATACGCGTTGGGACTCATTTTATCCCAAAAAGCGTAAAATTAATCTCATCAAGACCTTAACTCACAGGGCCTTGATGATTTGTAGTGAACAATATTTGGATGATGAACTGGATTTTATCCGCTGCACTCTTTTAAAGAAATGGATATCCTTGTGATACTCTTGATAGTGTCATGCGTGATAAGATTAATAATTTTCGGAAGGATAAATAATATGTAGTTCAGAAATGTCCTATTTACCTGCGGCTTCCTTTTATTGGTTCGCGGGGCGAGCTTATGGCTAAGCGGATCTTGTCTGTTGTTCAACTGTGCTATTTTTCTGCTCAACTAAGGATTCATTTTGCGACTCGTTCTGCCTTTTCCTCTATGCGTAAGGATCCTCTTCCTCCCCATCATGCTTCTTCGGTGATTTATTCATTTAATTGTGGTTGTGGTAGCAACTACATAGGAAGGACTTGGATTGTAGGATTAGGCAGCATGTCCCATTACGTGTTCTTAATCCGGATGACTGTAAGAGCCAGCTGGTCAATACTTCCGGGTCAGCTATCACTGAACATCTTATAAATTGCAGTGATTGTGCAATGAATTTCAATCCGGACTGGTTCTCTGTTCTCTCTAGTTCGCACTCTCCTTTTCATTTGCGAGCAGTGAAGTCTCTGTACATCTGGTCCAGGGAGCCGTCTCTTTGTAAGCAAAAAGACTGTCTCCTTGGACTTCACGTTATTAGATTCTAGTATCTGTGAATCATGCATCCCCCCCCTTTTTCCTCACTTCTTTTCGCTGCACAAATTCGCGTTGTTTTCATTTTGGTCTTCCCTCATACCATTAATCATTTCAATTTTTAATGTTTGTAGGGTGTTTGTGAGAGTAAATGTATCTTTGCAATAAATTATTAATCTATGCCCAGTCAACCGTGATGAGGTTGGGAACGAAACCGGTTCGTCTGTCTTGTAAGTGTTTTCATTTCTTATTTTTTATTTTCATATTCCACAATGCCTATAAGAAACAAATTATGTATTTTCCTTGCAATATTACGTTTTTGTACCTCTAGCAATTTATTATATATATATATATATATATATATATATATATATATATATATATATATATATATATATATATATATATATATATATATATATATATATATATACATGTGTGTGTGTGTGTGTGTGTGTGTGCATGCATGTGAACGCACGAAATCGAAAAACCGGTTTTCAACGGTGTACTTAATCTCTACAAAACAACACACCTTTATATATACATATATATATATATATATATATATATATATATATATATATATATATATATATATATGCGAGAGAGAGAGAGTACTCTGAAAAAATATATATCTATTCTCTTTGTTAACAGCAGTTGTGGACATGACGATGGTTATTTCAATTCCGTTTTCAATAAAAAGGAACGTTAATGTCAACTTCAAAAACGTCAACTAAAATGTCTTTTGTAAATGTATGATAATTTGCTTCGACTTTCTGCACAAAAATGTACTCAGATTATTAACTTTATATCGTCTTTGTAACATTGTTTTAAAAATGTTTTTTTCTTCAAATTTATTCGTTATGAATGAAATTTTTTGTGATGTGACTAAAACCAAAAAGCCTTCTTTGAAATGAATGCAATTCGGAAAATTATAAATATACAAAGATAAAATTCCAAGTATTTTTTTATCGACATATAAACTGAAAAACATGTCCATTAAACAAGAGTGATAAACTAGATAGAAAAACAACTTGGGACACCGGGGGGTATGGTAACCTTTAATGTCGTGAGTAAAGCATTTGTTAGTTATAAAATTATTTGATATGTACAAAAGACCCCATGACCTCTTTTTTTTTTTTTCAAAAAGGGGAAAACTAATACACAGAAGATATTTGCATTTTTGAAAAATAAAAACTGCTTGGAACTTTTGCACGCACATAAAGGAACTTCTTTCAAGTTTTTAGACTCTGCTTATGAATAAATTTGGACACTTCGACGTGATGTAATAGTTAGGAAGCTTGTCTCTCTCTATTAATTACGACTGAATAGGGAAAATGTTGTTTAATCGCTGAATAACGCTTATGTCTATTTTCTTAAATTAATTCTTATTTCTTTTTCTTCGTCTATGTGCCGTGTCACTTCAGGACGTAGACAATCATGCCTCTCCACAATTACCTGTCCTTTGTAACTCTTAGTAAATGTTGTCTCTTTGCAATCTCTTCTAAACCTTGATCCGCCATCCATTCACACAAAGCTCACTAGGGAGGCTTATGCGTTGCCTTCCACTGACCCTCTAGCCTTCAGCCTGACCTGTGAGTACCAAATTTCCCAATCTCATTTCTTCCTTATGATCCTCAGAATCTTCAACTGACTCTTCTTGATGTTAAGTATAAGTATCCTTTTTGTTTCAATTTTCTCCAAAATTTCGTCGTTGGTCACAGGTTCGGTTCATTTTATTTTCAGCATCCTTCGGTATAAACCACATTTCTTTTGCTCTACGGATCTTTGTCATCTGTGAGTAAATTATCTCTGCCATATAGAAGAATTAATATTGCATAACAGTTCAACACCCCTTTTTTTTTCTTTCTAACGAAATTTCCCTCTTTCTTAACTTTTTTTAAATTTTAAAAGGCGCTTTCGCTCTTCCAAACTGCCTTATGGTTACGGGGTCACATTTTTCGTCTTTTTTTAAACACTTCCGATATATATATATATATATATATATATATATATATATATATATATATATAAACATATGTATAAACATATGTATAAACATATATATATATAAACATATATATATAAACATATATATAAACATATATATAAACATATATATATAAACATATATATATAAACATATATATATATATATAAACATATATATATATATATAAACATATATATAAACATATAAATATATATATATATATAAACATATAAACATATATATATATAAACATATATATATAAACATATATATAAACATATATATATATAAACATATGTACTTGCTTGGTTTTGGTATCTCTTAATAGTAATCCGTATCTTGGGTTCCCTGCCATATAAGGACGACTGATATTATATAACAATTCAGTACGCTTTTCTCTGTTTTCTCTAACGAATTTTTTCTGTTTCTTATTACTTTGCTTTATATTTGGAAGGCATCTTTCACTATCCCTATGTGCCTTCAGATTTCGGTGTCGCACTTTCCGTCCTCTGTTAAAACACTTCCCAGATATTTAAATTGTCGTACTTGTCTGATTTCGTTATCACCTATTTGTAATTTTCATGCTGGGCTATTCCTTTTCCTAACAACCATGTATCCTGTCTTCTTGCAACTCACTTTCCGGCACTAGCTCTCTATTAACCACCACAAGGATCCATCCCTGCATCCCATTAGAATGTCTGAAGACCAACTTCTCGAGAGCTCCTCTCTGCGGCTGCTCTGTCTCACGCTGTCTGCTGATCGGAGATGGGACAAATACATCGAGTCAGTTGCATCATCCACCGCAAGGAAAGTTGGTTCCCTGTGCCGAGCCAGGAAATTTTTCTCCCCGGAATCGATCCTCCAAGTCTATAAATCGACCATTCGCCCTTGCATGGAGTATTGCTGCCATATATGGTCTAGGGCCCCTGCTGTTTGCCTCAGGGTTCTTGATAAGATCCAGAGACGGATAGGCAATGTGATTGGCCCTGATCTGTCATCTCGTCTGCAGTCGCTCTCTCACAGACGCGATGTTGCCTCGCTCTGCCCTTTTTACAAGTACTTTCACGGTAATTGCTCCGAGGAGCTGCTTTCGCTTGTACCTAGGCCTCGTGAATTTAAACGTCCCACAAGGCTGGCATCCCGTTCCCACCCCTTCACCCTTGAAACTGTTAGATGTAGACATCTCTTCTACTCCAATAGCTTCATGTCTCGCACATATCGCCTATGGAACTCCCTTCCCTATTACTGTTTCCCTGACAAATACAATCTCCAACGGTTTAAGTGCAGCATCAATCGACATCTCCAGTTGCCTTGATCTATCCACTTCCCTTCTCCACATCCTTTCATTTTTCATTCCTATCTGCTCTCGCTCCAAATCTTCTGTAACCCCCTTGCCTTGATCGACCCACTGTCTTTCTCTTTCTCCACATCCTCTCCTTTACCACTCCTATCTGCTCTTCCTCCAACCCTTCTTTAACCCCTTGTGTGATAGTGGCCTCCAGCCTTGCTTGGGGTGATACGCGTAAAAAAAAAACTACCTTCTATAGGAGTTTTGTAGTTATCTTTCCGTGTTTGCTATCAACAACTGTTTCTTTCTGATTCTATATGCAAGTGTTCTCTTTTGTTTCTATTTTCCTTAAAACTTTTCTTTGCTCACGTGTTCCATTGTGACGCTATTTGTTACTGATAAGTAATAAATAGCCTGGACGATATATTGACAGACCCATGATAAACAAGAACGGTTAACGAATAAACTCCGTGGGATAGATGGAAAAGTTTGATTCTCAAAAGGACCAGGAATCAGATGGCTGGCAGAGAGAACGACATTTAACTACGACGTGTCATAGGGCCAGATTTGTTGACAAAAATACGGGCTATCAAACGTGCAGAGAAAAAGATCAAATAGGATTTAAAATCATAATTCGAAGATAAAAATTCTCTCGCAGAGTGACCCCTGATTAACCCCAAAAGGCGTAAACAGCCAGCTAGAATTTCGGGTCAGTCTTGGACAACAGAAAACGTGTGATGAAGTAGAAAGATTTTTTTTTTTGCACTTAGGATTGATTGTCATTTTTGTCAATGATAACACATGGGCGGGGAAAGCTTTTATTTCTGCGTAAATAACAAACTAAGAATTAATCTTTCTTTTGTCTTTGCCTCGGGGCAGTAAACAACTCTTAATTGGAGAGTGGCCGAGGTGATAGGGGCAAATTAGACACCAAGGAAGCTGGAGAAGCTACCCACACTCACTGAGGAGCATTAGTGGGAGATGGTAATAAGAGAAAATGAAAGTTACCAGGCGGAGTGATGCCTGCAACCATCACTAGTGGAAGAAAGGAATTCCTCAAAATTATGAAGTAATTTAATTCTCAGCAATTAAAGAAGGGAGATGACAGCAAAGGGAAACACCGAATTCTCCAATTGCACCGTGCCCCGTGCCCCACGCCGGTTTGGGCGAACGCCAATAAATACGAATGCCCGAAGAGAGATCGTGCAGAGAGTTCGTTCCGGCCACTGTACCCGATACAACCCCAGTGATTATCTGCCGACGAAAGCCTCCGACATCAGCTTTGTGCTGGACTTCACCAAATCAGAAAAACAAACTTTACCAAGCCAACAAAAGTATCACGTCCAAGTTAGAAGCAGGTTGGTCTGATAATCGTTTGCATGCGAAGTCTTGATCTAACAAGAATTAACCCATTATTGTACGAAGGACTGATATAAAAATAGTATTTATTTTTTTTATTTATTCGAGTGTTATTTTCCTTCTATGCGTCTTCACCCTACCTGGACCAATCAAATAGGGGGATACCGGCGACGATTCGATCTCGACCGCCTTATAATCAAAGCAAATCACAACGTAAGGTAAGGTCGAACCTGGATCGAAGTGATCACGCCTCTCCCATCAATTAGCCGCAGTTATTAGACGTCTTGGATGACACCATCCATGATATTCTTAGGATTCGTCAGTAGAAAATCTCTGTTTTACGTCGCCTCAGTCTCTGTGAGTAAAAAATGTCCAGCATTCACAACCATATACGAAGATTTATATTATCTAACATTTCAACCCTCTTTTCTTTGTTTCTAAGGAAATATTTCCACTACAAGTTCTATTTATTTTTGTTTCTTGAAATTGTTATGTGTAATGACTTAATAAAAAGCTTCGATAATATATCCAAACAAATATCATAATTTATTAAGTTAGTTCAAAGTAATGTTATGGAAATCTTAGAAGTCTCTTTTAAGCTTACTCAGCTCTTTATTGCTTGTGCTTACAACTATATCTTTCTGTGTGCTACGTTCTTTCAAGATATGGATGATCGTGACACTCTACAATTTCCTAGCTTTTGTAGATCTTAGCAATGTTTGCTTTTTGTTTGTATTTTTTTTTTTTTTTTTGCTCTCCTTCACACTCACTGTTTGACCATCTATTTGCACAATATTGTTAGACAGGATACTCAGTATTTCTCTCTGTCTGCTTTGCCTTCAGCATATCGAATTTTCCAAACTCTCTTTCCTCAATATGCATCCCCAAAATTTCAAAAGTCTGTTTCTGATTTTAAGTGTCCTTTTCTTTTCCATTTTTCTTTAAGACCTTTATTGCTCACATACTCTACCCTTTGTATACACAACATGCTTCTGTAAAATCACATTTCTGTTGCCTCATGTCCCTTCAGCTGTCAATAAATTATCCAACATCCCCTACTATATAGGAGAATTAAGATTACATAACAGTCCCAATCCCCTTTCTTTCATTCTTTATTTCTTTCATTCTTTCTTTCTTTCTTTCATTCTTTCTTTCATTCTTTTTCTTTCTTTCATTCTTTTTTCTTTCATTCTTTCATTCATTCTTTCTTTCATTCTTTCTTTCTTTCTTTCATTTTTTCTTTCTTTCTTTCATTCTTTCTTTCTTTCATTCTTTCATTCTCTCTTTCATTCTTTCTTTCATTCTTTCTTTCATTCTTTCTTTCATTCTCTCTTTCATTCTTTCTTTCTTTCTTTCATTCTTTCTTTCATTCTTTCTTTCTTTCATTCTTTCATTCTTTCTTTCTTTCTTTCTTTCATTCTTTCATTCTTTCTTTCATTCTTTCTTTCTTTCATTCTTTCATTCTTTCTTTCATTCTCTCTTTCATTCTTTCATTCTTTCTTTCATTCTTTCTTTCTTTCATTCTTTCATTCTTTCATTCTTTCTTTCTTTCTTTCTTTCTTTCTAACGACTTTTCCTCTTTATATTCTGTCTTCTTATAATTGATGTTTAAGCAGATTTACAACATTAAATATAATACATATGTAACTTATCTGGTTATCAACAATTTTTAAATCATAGTGAACCTGACACGTCATGCGCTCAAATTTAAGACAGGTCTATAATCCAGACTTATAATAACAAAAAATACAATAAAAGTCCACACCTGCATAAAACTTACGACAATAAATCAGGAATAGTTATGAATATGACACTTCAAGTTACACACCCTAGTATTATCGTTTTTGAAACTCTGTAATATCTTTAATCTTTTAATTGAAGAATAAAGCTTATTTTGAAAATAAACTTGTCTAAAATCAAAGCTGTCATAGTCGTATCAAAATCTACTCCTTTTATGTGCGGCTTCCCTGTAGAACGTGTGTAATCATGGCTCTCTACAACCTGCTAATATTTGTTGTTACTCGCTGTTTTGACTTCTGTATATCCTGTGAATGTCAAAGTCTTCAAGCCTTCTTTCCTCATTATGTGTCCAAGAAATTTCAGCTCTCCCTTTCTGATTCTAGGTGTAAGTGTCCCTTTTATTATTTTTTTTATTAAAACTTCCACGTTACTCACATGTTCCGTCCATGGTATTCTTATTATCCTTCTGTAAAACATTTCTATTGCTTCACGTCTTCTGTGAGGAAATTGCCCAGCATTCACTGCCTTATAGAAGGATCCTGGGCCGGTGCGTACTACGCCCGAACCTCCCGGCCGAGAGGTTGTGGGCAAGCTTGATTGGGGGCCGCTGACAGTGCTTTGTGACCCTCGTTATCTTATCGACACTTGCTTCTTTATACCTACATTTATATACGTTACAAATTAAACTAAGCACAACTGACTATTAGGGAATGAAAAGTTTTCGCGGATTTTGACGCCATTCTCGGTTCTTTTTCTGTTGTTCAAATCCGTGAATTTGCTCATGCTAATTCTCGAAAATCACTATGCCAAATAAACACTATATATTTCTAGTCATGATGTTGAATATGTTAAAAATTCAACTTTTTAACAAAGAAAAAAAAATCTCAAGTTGATGTTAAAAATTGCCGCAAAACATTATTGATTTTTTTAAGATACAAGGTTTTACGATAGAATGACGTTTCTAATTTGCATTTAGATACACTATTTCTTTTCATTTTTTTTTTTGTTGAATTGTTCACCTGTATTGCATATGACCCATAATTGTACATAAAATGGTATATGAACACTACCTTATGAAAATTGAGATGTAGTAGAGGTGGGGTGTATCATAGACTCTGGGTGGAGACACGAGACCCTTACACCGGTCCTGGGTAGATTGATAGCAGTTCAGCACTCTTCTTTATTTCTAACGAAATTTTTATATTTCTTAATATTTTGTTTAGCTTTTGGAAGGCATGAAATCGTTTAAAAAAATAATTCTACATTTTACTAAAGTAACTAAGACAGTACAATATAGTTTGCTTCTTTTTTTTCTTTTTCTTTTTTTGTCTTTTTGCTTACTTGCTTGATCGATTGTTTGTTTGTTTGAATGAACAAATTTTGAAACAAAATACCGTGAAGCTTGAGCTTTTGAACTTGCCCAGCGAAGCAAACATTTCAATAATTTGACAAGGTGAATGCAACAAGCAAGCAAATGATTTATCGTGTACGAATTGAATAAATAAAACTTTCAGTGTGCTTCCCGCGTCTATAATAAAACAGTTTCAAATTTCTTTTGCTCAACAATTGTTTTTTCTTATGTAACAAGAATGTTTTTTTTTTCTCGCTTGCTTTTCTTTAGGTTACCGTTGATATCGTTTAACGTTTTAAAGACACGCGCACGCAAACTTCAAGTTAGACGTTAACTTTCTATTTTTTTAACCAGCATGCCTTATAAAACGCTTGGCTTCGATAATAAGCAAACTAGGGTTACTGAATGAGGTAAGGGAGTACAAAGAGGGAGTAAAAGGTGCCTATTATGAGGATATGTAGGATAGATAACCGTTAACTGTAAACTTGAAAAGGTTAACATCGAAGTGACCAGGAAAGCATCCTCTTCGGAGTCTGCTCCACAATGCAATAGTTATCTAGCTGAAACTTCCTCCTTACCAATGGAATATGAAAGGTATGAGGCTGTATCAACAGTGTACTTGGTATGGCGAATTCTAGTTGTGAAGGTCTGGGTTGGTGGAAGAAAGGAAAGTAGTTTGCCTGAATATCTGTCGTGGAAATAGTGATAGAGTAACGAGAGTCTAGCAACGTTTTCATCTGTGGAAAACGAAATGAGGGTGGGTGAGCTCCGACCCAGATGTGACAACAATACTCCATATTTTGTCAGATCTAGCTCTTGTAAAGATAGGGCATGTCAGGAGGAGCCAGGTACATTATAGAGCGGTACAAGAAACAGTGATTCACAAAACGGGCGCTATCGTATCCATGGGGGCTGCAAGCAAAGAGATTGGACAGCTAGAGGGAAGCAGTGGCACATCTGAGCCATAACATACACCACACACACACACACACACACACACACACACGCACGCACACACCCACACACTTATTGTACCTGAAGTGTATCTTGCCTTCACTTTACAGTGTATCCTATTTATATAACAATTATTATGGGAAATACTAAGATATTAACTAACTTTACTAAATAACAATTTACGCATATCAAATATTGGGTTAAGTAAAAAGTTCAATCGGTTTATTACAAATTGTGATTTTCATTTCCGAACATAATTTATTGAACGCGTTATTTAACGTTTTGAACTTATTATTTACCGAACGCTATCTTTACTATTTTATTAAACATCATATTTGTCGTTTTATTAAACGCTATCTTTACTATTTTATTAAACATCATATTTGTCGTTTTATTAAACGCTATCTTTACTATTTTATTAAACATCATATTTGCCGTTTTATTAAACGCTATCTTTACTATTTTATTAAACATCATATTTGTCGTTTTATTAAACGCTATCTTTACTATTTTATTAAACATCATATTTGTCGTTTTATTAAACGCTATCTTTACTATTTTATTTAAAACTATGTTTGCCGTTTTATTAAACGCTATCTTTACTATTTTATTAAACATCATATTTGTCGTTTTATTAAACGCTATCTTTACTATTTTATTAAACATCATATTTGCCGTTTTATTAAACGCTATCTTTACTATTTTATTAAACATCATATTTGTCGTTTTATTAAACGCTATCTTTACTATTTTATTAAACATCATATTTGTCGTTTTATTAAACGCTATCTTTACTATTTTATTAAACATCATATTTGTCGTTTTATTAAACGCTATCTTTACTATTTTATTAAACATCATATTTGTCGTTTTATTAAACGCTATCTTTACTATTTTATTAAACATCATATTTGCCGTTTTATTAAACGCTATATTTACTACTTTATTAAACACTGTATTTATCGTTTTATTAATCACTGATAATGAGAAAATGATATATAAATATTAGGAAAATTAATGATACAATGAAAATATCTTTTCGCTGGCGCATTTCGTTTAGTAATTTAATTTTTAATTTCAGCGCCTCTTTCCACTTCGTGCGGATGTGCAATTATATATTTTCCTTCTGTTAGTCGACTAATATGAATTTTCATTTTATTCTCTATTTCTGAAGAAGGATGCTATCCACATATTATGAATGACCATTATCATAAAATGAACTTATGAGTTTTTCAGAATCCCATTCTTTACTTATTAACAATATTTTTGCGATGCGTTATCTTTTATTTTATTAAAGTATTTTGTTTTCATTATTTGCACTTTCGTATTTTGCTAGAATTTTCTACCATACCTAATATGCCACAGAAGCTATCGAACTAGTCTTGAAGCCTTTGC
>OZ038478.1:62353583-62441083 GCA_964036315.1 Acanthosepion esculentum
TGAAGAGTTGTTGCCTAAATATATACATTTGTGCTTCTTTTTTTTAACAGAATAGTTGCTCTTTCGGTAATGGATATTTATTTTAAACGAATTGATTTCAATTCTTGTCCAGTCAGCATAGGCAACCCGGGGCCTAGTTATCTGTCCGGTATATCTCGTTGCAAAACACGTACAACACAGGTAAGCATTTATTTTCTAAATATCTTTTCTTCTATGTGCCTTGTCTTTTCAGAACGTTGGCGATCATAAACCTCCGCAATTTCCTAGTATTATAGCTTTTAGTCAAGATTGTTTCTTTGCTATCACTTATAATTCATGTTCTGCCAACCATTTACACAAGCTCGTCATCTCCTTCTCCAATATCCGTGGCATTAGAACCAACTTCTGCAGCGATGAGTCTTTCCTCATTGCTAAGTGCCCGGATATACTGGCCCTGTGTGAGACCAATCTTGACTCCTCTATCCCTTCCTCTGATCTCTTGATCCCTGGATACCTTCCTCTCCTCAGAAAAGACTCTCTAACCCACATGCATGGCCTGGGTGTCTACGTCAAGGACCATCTCCCTCTGGCTAGAGAGTGCTCTCTCGAATCGCCGGATCATTCGTACTTGTGTCTCCGGCTATCTCTTCTCAATGCTGTAAGCTATCTTTTCTTCCTCTACCGCTCTCCATCTTCTCAAGACTGTGGGATACTCGATGTCATTTCTGACAGCATAGATAGGGCCCTCTCTGTCCATCCGTACGCTCACATATTTGTGTTTGGCGATTTTAACGCCCATCATAACCAATGGCTTAAGAACGCTACTACCGACCTCGCAGGCACTCATACTCTCAACTTTTCAGTCTCTCAATCCCTCACTCAGATAATCGATTTCCCCACTCGTTTTGCTTACAACCGTGACTGTAAGGCCTCACTCCTCGACCTGTGTTTTACCTCCATCCCTGAGTCTGGTAGTGCCACGCAGCTCTGTCCTATCGGTAACTCCGATCATGCTGTAGTGTCTGTTAGCATCTCCTTCAGCCCCACCCCCTGCAAGGAGTCTCCTACCACCAGAACCACATTCTGCTACCAACGGGCTGACTGGGACTCGTTTCGTGACTTCCTCCGCGATGTCCCCTGGGATGCTGTATTTAAGCTCCCCATTCAAGATTGTGCTTCAGAGTTCTCTTCCTGGGTTAAAGCTGGAATCGACGCTTTCATCCCCTCCAGGAAATTCAAGGTCAAACCGCGCTCCTCCCCCTGGTTCTCAGCTGCTTGCTCAGCCGCCATTACCCATAGGAACAACTTCTTCCACCGTTTTCGTAGTGATATGTCCGACTCCAATAGACGTCTATTTACCTCTGCCCGTAACGAGTGTAAGCGTATCCTCGACGATGCCAAGTCACTATTTTGCTGCTCAGATGAAGGAACGTATTGCATCCCGCAAATTTGGCTCCAAAGATTATTGGCGCCTCTGCAAGAGCGTTCTGAACAATAACAAACCCTCCATTCCTCCCCTGTTCAATCAGTTTGAGGTCCTGACCACCTCTGCCGACAAGGCCGAATGCTTTGCTCGGAAGTTTTCTTCCAATTCTACGCTAGACTCTTCCGGGGGCCCCTTGCCCGATTTCCCTCCCAGAACTGAGGCCCTCTTGGACGGATTGCACATAACCCCGTCGTCGGTATTGGGCATTATTTCTAACTTAGATCACCACGAGTGACGGGATACCAGCCATTGTCCTGATGAAATGCGCACCTGATCCATCCCTGCATCCCATTAGAATGTCTGAAGACCAACTTCTCGAGAGCTCCTCTCTGCGGCTGCTCGGTCTCACGCTGTCCGCTGATCTGAGATGGAACAAATACATCGAGTCAGTTGCATCATCCACCGCAAGGAAAGTTGGTTCCCTGTGCCGAGCCAGGAAATTTTTCTCCCCGGAATCGATCCTCCAAGTCTATAAATCGACCATTCGCCCTTGCATAGAGTATTGCTACCATATATGGTCTGGGGCCCCTGCTGTTTGCCTCAGGGTTCTTGATAAGATCCAGAGACGGATATGCAATGTGATTGGCCCTGATCTGTCATCTCGTCTGCAGTCGCTCTCTCACAGACGCGATGTTGCCTCGCTCTGTCTTTTTACAAGTACTTTCACGGTAATTGCTCCGAGGAGCTGCTTTCGCTTGTCCCTAGGCCTCATGAATTTAAACGTCCTATGAGGTTGGCATCCCGTTCCCACCCCTACACCGTTGAAACTGTTAGATGTAGACGTCTCTTCTACTCCAATAGCTTCATGTCTCGCACATATCGCCTATGGAACTCCCTTCCCTATTACTGTTTCCCTGAAAAATATAATCTCCAACGGTTTAAGTGTAGCGTCAATCGACATCTCCAGTTGCCTTGATCTATCCACTTCCCTTCTCCACATCCTTTCATCTTTCATTCCTATCTGCTCTCGCTCCAAATCATCTGTAACCCCCTTGCCTTGATCGACCCACTGTCTTTCTCTTTCTCCACATCCTCTCCTTTACCACTCCTATCTGCTCTTCCTCCAACCCTTCTATAACCCTTTGCGTGATAGTGGCCTCCAGCCTTGCTTGGGGTGATACGCTTAAAAAAAATGTATATTATTCGCTGCTTTCTTTTATTCCTCTTGCCTTCAATATGTCCTGTAAGTGTCAAATTTCATAAGCCCTCTTTCCTCATTATATGCCCTAGAAACTTTAACTGTCTCTTTCTGATAGTACGTATAAGTGTCCTTTTTGTTTCCATTTTCTCTAAAACATATTGGAGCTCATGTGTTCAGTCAATGATATTCTCAGCATCCTTCTGTACAACATTTCTCTTACTTCAAGTGTTCTCTTTATCTGTGAGGAAATTGCGCAACATTCACTACAATAGTGGAGTGTCATATTACGTAACATTTCAGCACTTTTTGCTTGTTTCCCACGAAACTTTCCTGTTTCTTAATACTTTGCTTAGCTTTGCTTTTCCAGCATCCTAAGATTTTTCTGTTATGTTTTAACTCGAACAAAACGGAAAAATGTTACGATGCTGGAGAAACTTAATAAAAAAAATATTTCAATCTCCCTTGTCGGCCGTATTCGATGAAAGATGTTTGAAAGAAAGGTTGCTGCTCAAATATACATTAATAGACGAGACATAAAAGATTTTAAGATAACGCGTTCATTTCACACAACATGCTATCTTTCAGACCACGCTCTACTTCGGAGTAAAGCTACACTGCATTTGCAAAAACGAAGGATTATAAAATCTGCAGTTCCCAAGCGCATTAACGTACTGCCTCTTAAATCGACTGAAACAAAAATTGAGCTCTCTGACAAACTTGATGCTGCACTTGATTCTGTAAACATTACCAATGATATCGAATCATCTTGGAAGGCTCTGCGGGATGCAACATATTCTACATCCTTGGAAGTTCTCGGCCTACCACATCGTAAACATCAAGACTGGTTTGATGACATAATACAGAAGTTCAGCAGCTTATAGATCAATTGCACTCTTCTCATAAAGCATGGATTGAAGACTAGAACTTGTCCAATAAGAACATCGCTTACAAGAAATGCAAAAGTTAAGTTCAACGTGCTCTCAGAGCCACGAAAGAGCGTTGGTGGTCTGAAAAGGCCACTGAACTCCAAGAAGCTTCGGATAGAAAGGATCTAAAGGCTTTCTATGTTGGCCTCAAGAGCATTTTCGATCCTCAGAAAAGTGGTGAAACTCTCTTGACGGATAAGTCAGATATTTTAGATCGCTGGAAAGAGCGTTTGGAAACTGTGTTAAACACCATTTCGGTTACTGATGAGGAAGCCATCACATCAATTGAGCAAAATAAAGAATTTCCGGAGTTGTCTTTTGAACCTACTTGTCAAGTGGTAAGTGACTCCATCAAGCAAATCTCATCTGGAAAATCACCTACTCCTAAGGATCCGAAGTGTATAAGCATGGTGGCCAAAAGTTGGTAGAAAAGTTACATCTCCTTTTCGTGGAGATATGGAAGGCAGGCTGGGTCCCACAGGATTAAAAGACGCATCTATCAAACACCTCTACAAAAACAAGGGTTCCCGGTATGTCTGTGATAATCATCAAGGGATATCACTACTTTCAATTGTAGGCAGAATCCTAGCTAGATTGATTCTAAACACAATCATTATACATCGGGTCGTGGCACCATTGAATCGGGTTGTGGCACCATTGACATGATATTTTCTCTTCGGCAAGTTGCAGAGAAGGTTCGAGAGAAAAACCAGGAGTTGTACATGGTGTTTGTAGACACGACGAAGGCCTTTGACACTGTGAATCGAGAGGCTCTTTGGCAAGTCTTGCGGAAACTCGGCATCCCTGAAAACATGCTAAATGTCATCATCTCCTTTCATGAAGGAATGAAAGCTAATATCGTGTCTGATGGTATGATGTCAGAATCCTTTGATGTCACGAATGGCACCAAACAAGGGTGTGTCATGGCCTCTGTCCTTTTTGCCCTTTTCTTCTCGGTGATGCTGAAATATGCATTTGCAGACACCGAGAGCGGCGTCAAGTTTCAGTTTCGAACAAATGGTGGTCTCTTCAATCATCAGTGCTTCAAAGCCAAGACCCACCTTCATATGCAAATTATTCATTATTTGTTGTTTGCTGATGCTGCTGCTCTTGTAGCGACATCCTTTGAGGAGGCCCAACATCTAATAAATCGTTTCTCTGCACATGTAAAGCCTTTGGTCCTACACTTAGCATAAAGAAAACTGAAGTAGTGCACCAACCTTGTCCTACTCCGAAGCAATTCTGTCGTGAGAAACAAAAACCACCAGTCTACAAATTTCCAGAGAGACCATTGAAAGTAGAAGACAAAGCCCTGAACTATGTAAAGTCTTTCACCTATCTTAGTAGCAAAGTCAACAACAGTAGATCTTTAGATGATGAAATCATGCATCGGATTTCTAAGGCTACTAGTGCTTTCGGTAAACTTCGCCATCGCTTGTGAAATAAGCGGGTATTTGACTGGATAAGAAAATTCGGGTTTACAGAACTGTTGTACTTGCCATCCTTTTGTACGGCTCAGAGTCGTGGACTCCATACAGGTACCATATATGCCAGCTGGATGTTTTCCACAAAAGCTGTCTGCGTGCAATCTGTGGAGTTAACCTTCAAGATAGGACATCTAACGTAGACCTGTTTAACATGTGTAATATTGGAGGAATCGCGACTTTTCTCATAATCTCAGTTACGGTGCACTGGTCATGTCTTGAGAATGTCTGATGACAGGATACCCAAGATCCTAATGTATAGTCAGTTAGACCGGGCTACAGGAATGTAGGACGCTCATGGCTAAGATACAAAGAAAAGCTGAAAAGCAACGAGTCAGCCGTCAATATATCACATAACGCCCTTGAGCGCTTAGCCTTGTAGCGGGTAGAATGGATATCAACGTGTTTTAAATCTGTTTGCCTAAATCATCTTCAAGAAGCGAGAGCAAAATCTAAAAGGTCAGGACAATCTAATAGTGATCCCATCTCACAATCCTCACTCTCGCTCCATATGTGGCCTCCTTTGTAAATCACTAGCGGGTCTTAAGTGCCATTTAAGATTATTGCCCAAAATTTCATAACTGAATCCATTAAGCTGTCAGATCCTCATACGTCAAAACTGACGGGAGAGAATCCATTATTATAATATATATATATATATATATATATATATATATATATATATATATATATATATATAATACACATACATATATATATATATATATATATATATAATACACATACATATATATATATATATATATATATATAATACACATACATATATATATATATATGTAATACACATACACATACACATATATATATATATGTAATACACACATATATATATATATATATATATATATATATATATATGTAATATATATATTTACATATATATAAATATATATATACATATATGTAATACATAATTTGTGCGATGGGTGAGAAAATCTGGAACCATGTTCACAAACCAAAGCCCGGTGAAATATAGGATTGGGCTTCATGTTCCTAAAGTCTTCTCATTCTCTTTCACTCACAGTAATTCATTGCATCTTAGTGGCAAAAAAACAATAAGTAATGTAATAAACCTTACTTATTGGTTTTTTAAAAATCTGTAAAGCTGTTTCCAAATAGGTAGCTTTCATTAGCAAAATCACTTTTTGTTTGTATATATAATTATAAACAATATATATTTAAGAAACTGAAAAACTAAAAATGAAAATTAAATGCACCAATTATTTACATTGTTTCTGCAACTTAAGCAATGAAAGCATTTTCGCGGAAAACTTTAGCTATTCTGAAACTTCTCCTGCAGCAAGATCATAGTTTATCGTAATGTCAAATGAGCATTTTTGTCTTTGAGCTAGAAATCAAATTTTAATAAAATTCATCTAAATTATAGTTTTCTGTATTTATTATTGATTTGTATACAGAAATTTGCGTTTCCCAACAAAATATCGCTTTTAATTTATTTAGGGCCTTAAATAGGATTGTTTGGGATGACCGACTAATTTAGATTTTAATAAGTGGCTGTAAAGGGTTATGAACGGCAATTGTAATCAGAGTTAAAATATAAAAACAAATTATAGCGCGTTATCCTGCACTATTTAAAGGTATGAAGGACGTCACAGATTTGGTTTCTGGGTTTGATCAAAAATCTGGATTGGTTTCTGAATCGGAACAAAAGACACCGGAAAGAAAGGTTTTAAGTAAAATCATTAATATTTTATTTTGTTTAATAATGAAAATTTAAAAAAAAAAATAAATACTGCTTTAAATTATACAATTAATAAGAATTATTTTTTTTATATTTGAATGAATATAGGATTTTAGTGATATTTTGCCCGTGTCATCTAGATTAAATAATAATTAGTAATACTAATTAGTTTAAGCAATGTCGAAAATTTCCATGAAAAATTATTTGTAAATAAGACATAATACTTTAATTCATTTAATTTATATTAAAATATTGTAAAAAATGAAATAACTAATATCTTAACGTAGTAAGTGTTATTAAAATCATAATTTATGGCATTTTTATTTGTTATATATAGTTTTTTAAAAGTAATATTAAATAAATCATATTCGCAGAAAAACCTGCTACTTACTAACGAAACTTCGCTTACATTTACGACTATTTAGTGAAGTGTTAACTGTTCAAGCTTAGCTTTAATGTCTCTGCATCAATCGTTAGAACTATATACAGTGATAATTTCAGATATAATCTGGTCATTTTGTAAGAATAAGAACGAACAATCACTTAAAGACAATAAATTTCAAAATCAGATTGACGTTAGAATATGTATTTTTGTACATTAAAATTTTGAATTAAACATTTCATCAGAAAAGCACTTTTATGAGATAATTATCGCTAAAGTTTTATTGCAGTGCAAACACGTTCCTGGTTATGGCTTCAAGCGTGGAGGCTATACCTGTCCATGCCGTGCAGGTTTCCACTGCCCAAAGGAAATCGATCCGCCATTCAAAGGGAAAATAATCGAACAGGCAACCGATGAAGAATATGCTAAAGGGTTTGAATGTATTCGAACAGAGTGTAAGAATTTATACATTTTTTCGTTGCAATATCTTTAACGTAAATGGTTTAAATTGTAATAGATTACAGACGAATAAAGAAGAATTTGCTTTAAATGAAATCAAGTAAAATCTGATTCAAATAATGTAAAGGAAAATAGATGAAGAAATAATTAGACGTACAAAATTTAATTAAAGTCATAAAAACGAACATAATTAAAACAGAAAATACACAAAAAAAGAAAACCACAACGACGATAGTTGATAAAGCGAAAATGTGAGCCAGCAAAATAGGATAAAAAACAACAAAAGAGAAAAAGATTGAATGAGCTAACCAGTTATCGCTCTTGACTCGTTAGAATTCGATCGAAGAAAGTAAAATTATTGTGCGCACCGACTAAAAAGGACGCTTGAAAAAGAAAATACATGTGTATCAATAATATATTGAGACGGGTATATTTTTTATAACGAAATCACATTCAATCTCAGGAAGAAATCTTTCTATTTAAGGACAATTGTTTTGATTTAATAAAAATAGTTCCAAGGTAATGATGGAATACGATCTACAAAAAACATGTCTTCCCGGAAGGATGAAGGACACTCTCTATTTTTTATAAGGTGTTCTGCCATTGCAAACCCGAATATGACGACGCACTTATGCAAATTAGCTAAGGGACCCTTTCTAATAGACAACCCCACGCCCACTATTTCAAAATATCTTTCTAACAGACTGTACTAACGCGTGAGGAGCAATAAGCGATTGGTTCATTCCGTTTTTTTTTCTTTTTCTATTTTTAGTTACACCTATTTTCGTATTACCAACTACCGTAGTTCTTGTCTCCCCTTTTATCTTTTATTATACCCATTTTTATTACTTTTATTTTTTTTTTCATTGTTAGTTCACCCATTACAGGACCAAACAGCCACTCAAGGTAACGGGTAACTAAGTGATATTGTAAGGGAGGAGGGGGGAGAAGAAATAAGCGTGTCTTATGAGGACAGGTAGTATATATATATCGGTTAGCCATGGATTTAAAGAGATCAACATTATAGTTGTCAGGGAGTTTGTTCCACAAAGTAACAGTTCTGTGGAAGAAGCTGTCTGAGTGGAACGTACTTTTTAGCAAAAGAACACGAAGGGAATGGTGATACTTTAATTTATTTATTTAAATATTATAACATAAATATGTTATAAAATCACTACAAAAATAGCCATTTTGTTTCAACACCTCTGGTGTCTTATCAAGTGATGATGTCGAATGTAGAATAAATGGTTTTAAAAGTTTCAAATTAATTAATTAACGATCCTTAGCTAGGAGTAAACGCTGTTACATAAGCTAGAATGACCAATCAAAATACAAGTATATGGTAATTCGAAAAATTTGACAACTAAGCAGGGTTATCCTAGATATTAAAAGATTTATAAAATTTGAAATTAAAATTAAAATTAAAAAATTACCTATTTAGAAATCTCAATCAAATCTCTATTAAGTTTTAAATATACCAATCCCACACTTGGGTATATATATATATATATATATATATATATATATATATATATATATATATATATATACAATGATATATTTGGTAATCCGTATGGATAATTCCAAAGAGGATCCAGATCCAGAGAGAGCTCAATGGAATAAAAGAGCAAATAATAATTATTATGAGAACAGAGACTTTAAAAATCATGGTCATATGTTGTTTCATTCAAACCAATACTTTGCTTTTAACTCATCAGACCAAATATTTTCACAAAAATAAATGGAGAAAAATTTTACCAGGCACAGAACCATTTATCAAAACAAATAGGCTTATGTATTCAAAATGAGAGAAAGAAATAGATGGAGGATAAGAACAAGGATATGCATTTAAGGTTGGGAAGGGAAAGCGAAATGAGGGAGAAAGAAATATAAGACTGTTCAAGAAGATATTTGCGAAGTCGTAGGGATGAGAGCAGAAATGTTGACCAATTTGTACCGGATTGCACAGTGAAGTAGAAAGTGTGTTATCAAATGTGGGTAGAGGAAAAAGACAAAGAGAGCGAAAGAAAAAGGAAATGAAAAGACAAAGAAAGGGAAACTAGAGATATGGCTTAAAACCAGCAACCGTCTTTGATAGAAAGATGCGTGTAGTTATTCACGCCATTACACCTTTGGATTTTAAAAAAATACAATAATACATAAGAAAAATGATATAATGATTTTTTTCAAAAACATATATTACTTTCAAAAAGATCTTTCTTTATAGGTTATAATAAATAAAAAGGATATTATTTAAAGTGAATAATAAAAAAAAAGGATAAAATATACATAATAATAATGATACCAATAATAATAAAAGTAATAATAATAATAATAATATTATAAGGGTAAAATAAACAAAATTATCTAAGTTACGAAGAAAAATATGCAATTATATACCTACATGAACCAAACCATCAACATACATCTACAGACATATAAACACACATATATAAATACCATACATATATGGCTTATAATCAGAAAAAATATATATATATCCTCAATTCCTAAGTGTAAATAGGACGATAATAACACCCGCAACAAAAATAGAATATATCTAATTACACAAACAACATCAAAATCCGTAAATACATATGTAAACATATACACCCATTCATGTACAAGCACATACATACATATATACATATTTATCCATACAAATACATATGCATACATATATATAAACGTATGCACCTAAATACATACTATAAATCCATATATATTTACAAGTATACACACATACACATATATATAAATACATACACATATGTATTCATATATGTACATATATATATATATACACACATAAAACATCTACATAGGCATACACACATATGTATATATATATATATATATATATATATATATACACGCACACATCCACATACATATAAGTACATATATGCATACATGAACACATACGTACACACATAGGAAGAAATATATATGCACGCATATATATATACATACACATACATATATACACACATACACATCCATACATATATACACATACAGTATACAAATATATATGTACACACACATACACATTCATACTTACACACATATAAATATTTACATACTCACACGTACACACACATATATATGTGTGTGTGTGTGTGAGTGTATGTATGTATGTATGTATGTATGTATGTAATCTTAAATACCAAAGCACTCCACCTAATAATTAACTTATAGATCAATTCGAGGTTGATATGTTCAACTTAATTTGAAAAATCGCCTTTAAAAAACGCCCAACAAATTTCAATCCAAAATTAAAAAAGACATTAGAGACATCAAAAATTCTAAGAGATTTTTGGTTATAGCTGATAAATTAAAAAATATTTACAAAATGAAACCATCATATTATCACCAACTCATCCCAAACAAAATTATTACTACTTATAAAAAAAAAAAAGACAAGAACAATAACACCTTATCCTCAATCAACAGAGACACTGCTAAATTTACCATTAAATATGATAATGCTGATAGAGTGAGAACAAGTCATATGAAAAATTCTTATCTATTGTTTAAGGATCGTAAGCCGAATTTCGTCAATAATCCACAATACCGTTTAATAAATTCCCCCAAATCTGAATTGGGCTTAATTTCGAAAAACATACTTAAAAAAAATAATACTATCTATACAAGAAAACTACTCTGTCAATCATTGGAAAAATTCCCCAGACACTATTAAGTGGTTCCGGAACATCACTGATAAAAAAAGAACAAAAAAAGCACTACATTTATTCAATTCAATATCATTGACTTCTACCCCTTCTATTTCCGAAGTCCTATTACTAAATAGCTTAAACTTTGCTAAGAATTAGCATTACCAATTATGAACTTAAAATTATTGTAGCACCAAGACAATCTATACTTATATATAATGACTCCACTTGGGTTAAACGGAATTATGAGAACTTCGATGTTCCTATGGAAGCATACGACTCTGCTGAGATAGCTAACTTAGTATGTGTATTAAACACCCCAACTAGGTAGGTCTTTACAGGAATGATGGACTCATTGTTATTCCTAATAGAAATGGTCCTCTAACTGACAAATTACAAAAAAAAATTATAAAAGCTTTCCAGTTTCTGTGATTCAAGATTGATATATCCTCTAATCTTCAAATCGTTAACTTCCTAGATGCTACCTTTAATCTTTCAAATGATACTTTCAAACCGTTCCAGAAAGAAAATCAATCACCTATCTACATCAAAGTCTACTCGAACCAACCGAAATCAATAATAAACCAAATACCCAACACTATCAATTTTAGGATCAATAGATTATCTTCAAGTAATAAAATCTTTAATGAAAATAAATTCACCTATAATCAAGCCCTCAAGAAAAGTATGTTTACACAAGAATTAAATTATAAAGAAAAATTTGAAAAATAATACATCTAATAAATCTAAAAACAGGAAAAGGAAGAACATATGGTTCAAACCCCTTTCTGTAAGTTATCCAGTATTAATATCAGCAAATTTTTCCTGAATTTAATAGATAAGCACTTTAATAATAACAATCCATTGAAGAAAATCTTCAATAGAAAAACCTTAAAAATTAGTCATTCGTGCGTTAACAATGTAGAAATGTTATCGATTCGCACAATAGTATACTTGAAAATAATTTCTTAGTAATGAACCGCAAAGGAATAACCCTACTTGTAATTGTAGGGTTAAAGATGAATGTCCTACTGGAGGAATATGCATGTCGAAAAATGTGGTTTATGATGCCACTATCTTCTCAAAGGAAAATATAAACCAGAAAAAGTTTTATATTGGGATCTCAGCAGGATGTTGGAAACAACATCTCTATAACCAGCGACATTCCTTCAATGACAAAGCTTTAAAACAAAATACAATACAATCTAAACATTATTGGGATCTCGTTGATAAAGGCTTCACCCCGCAATTGGAATGGAAAATCATCTCTACAACTTCACACATATCTCCTTGAACAGACATATTTCTTTCTACCTCTCTTCTCTTTCCCTTCCCAGCCTTAAATGCATATCCTTCTTCTTATCCTCCACCTATTCCGTTCTCTCATTTTGAATACATATCAGTTTTTTTTTTGTTTGATAAATGTTTTTGTGTCTGGTAAAATTTTTCTCCATTTATTTTAGTGAGAATGTTTTCTTCTGATGAGTTAAAACCGTAATATCGGTTTTAATGAAATAAAATATAATATTATCATGATCTTTTAAAATTTCTGTTATCATAACAATTATATATATATATATATATATATATATATATATATATATATATATATATATATAACTAATGTACTGCTAAATCCGAATTGTTATTAGTTTTCACGTGTGTGTGTTCTTAAATATATCTTCCAAATTATAATTTTGTGGTTTTGCTCTTTCACGGAGTCGGTTTTTTTCCGTCACAGATTCGTAAGCCTCCTGGAATAGTCCTCCATTGTCATAACACAAACATTATCACATTATGCCGACAGTGCAAGGGAGATAGATCTAGTACTATGTACAAGTGCCGGCAAGGTTCAGTTGTCCCACCCACATGTACAGTGTTTATTTGTTAATGCCCACTTTTTGTTTTCATTTCTAGTGCGAGATTCGAAGTTAGGATATTACGTCTGAAAAACAAAAGTTTTCTCTACCATTTTTTTCCAGGAATAAACAAAAAAATCCTCGCTTATTTTATAAGTTGAAAAAATTCACATCGGCATAGCCATTCCAGACGGCACTTGTATTTCGTACACAAAAGTACAGTAAAAATTTTCAGACACAAAATATACGAATACACCTTACGTATTATAGAGAGATATATCGTATATGGAAAGAATCATTATATAATATTAATTGTACTTTTTTTCCTCTACATTTTCCAGTACAAACGGTGCTTCCCTCCAACAAGAAATTAGAAGGATTGAATGATGATATTATCCAAGGTGTCCTCAGCATTGCTACATGGGACAAAGCCAAAAGATCTGTTGACGCTTATATGACCAAGCATTTCCGGAGACGCTATCTACTGTCTCTTAATGATACACATACGGAGTTCCAGGCTCACGACACTGAAAGCAATAGTTTTGCGTTTGATACGCAACGATTTTTACAGATGGCATATCAAAAACGGAAAAACATCAACTCAATCAGAAAATTAAAGCTTCGTCACCGCCGTAGCTTAGTTGATGAGAAAGCAGTTGATCGAATACGTCAAATCTTTGGAAGGGTTCAAAGTGTCTCACCAACAAATTGTGCGAAGAAATCTCGCTGGCATTTGCAATTGCCCGGTGATGTTGCTTATGGCGTAGAAAATCAGTTCGAACCGCAAGCCAGAACAGCCCTACGACTTTCCCATTTTTTGTGCAATTACCTCCAAAATGCTAACCCCTTGGAAACGTTCGGGATTCACAAAGGCGGCAGAAATTTACATCAGGGACTTATTTTTGGTGAAGTGTTGGCCAACGTGATGGCTGATTTTCGGATCATGTCTTCGGGAGTTTTCTATGACCATAATCTTTTTCTTGATGATAACGGCGACTACAAAGAACTATTCGGACCGTGGGCCTTTCGTCAACAAGGTCGTTATTTTGCTATCGACCGAGCAGGAGAACCTGAGCAATATATATACACAGACTGGTTTCAAAAGGCCAAGCAACGTTGGAGGACTAATACGTCGGGTTTGAAGACCTATTGGATGAGGGCCCATATCCGATCTGATATTAATGGAACATCGAGCATTCGTTTTGATTATTATCCAATGAGATACAAAGCACCAGTCATGAGTGATGGCTTCTGGACACGCCCTTATTTTAGATGCGATGGACATGTCGATAAGTGGGTCATTACCTATGTTGTACCTTTCTTTGGACTAGATAATCTCAAAAAAGCAATCAAATTCTAGTAAGTATTCGTGTGAAAATAGCAAAACATCTCAATATAATACAATAATATACGATTGATGTAAAAGTTTGTATCACTACATTTTGCAGTCAGTTAATTACATCTAAAAAAAGATTGTAAGTGATTAAAACTTAATACAGGTATTGATGACAAAACTATACTCTTATATAGATAATTATATAGATAGTTGTGTCACTGTGTCGTGCCAGAAGACTTTTCTCGTCAGAGTCCATTTTGCACCTTTACAAATCTACCATTCGTCCGTGCATTGAATACTGCTGCCATATATAGTCTGGTGCTCCTGCCATTCATCTCTAGGTTCTTGACAAAATCCAAAGAAGGATCTGCAATGTAATTGGTCCTGACTTGGCATCTCGGTTTCAGTCACTTTCTCACCAGCGTCACGTGACTTTCCTGTGTCTTATCTAGAAATTTTTCCCTGGTGCACTGACTACATGAATTTAAGCGTGCTACTAGATTGGCATCTAGGTTCCACCCGTTTACTACTGAAATAGCTCAATGCAACCGCTAATTCTACTACAATAGTTTCTTTTCTCGCACGCCCACCCGTTGAACTCCCTTCCGTTTACTTGCTTCCCTGATAACCACATTCTTCAAAAATTTAAATCCAAGATCAATCGCCATCTTCTATCTTCTTGACACACGTTCATATTTTGTTTTTTTCTCAATCTTCCTTATACTCAGTCTTTTGTCCTACTTTCACTACCTTTATTGATAAAACGGAGCTACTATTTTCGTAAGTTGTGAAAATTTATCCCAGCTATGGGTTAAATAGCAGAGCAGAATGACTATCTAGCCGCTACTGGCAACTAGTCTATGATAATTCTGAATTCAAAACCTTATATAGCCCTAGCAAAATACATACTTGAAACGTAACTAAGGTCCGCTTAGCATAGTTACATTATAAACTAGAAGGTGGATATTTGGTTGTTGAAAAAAACAAATAAGCCTGAGGTAACAAGCATGCTCGGAAACGAGTAGTCATCCTAAAGATGAGAAATCACATCAATTTGCAGTCTGCAATCAAGATGACGGTGATGTACAAATTTATATGAAGCATTGACATTATTAATTTTTAACTAGTATTTCTTTGATCTGATTCTCTTGCTTGTTACCTCATCTCTTAAGTCATCTTGACATTTATTCTATGATCTTGAAGTGGCATGGATCTCGTAAGAAACGATTGACAGTACTTCCTCGACAATTAGGACATTCTGGAACTTGTGTTGAAAATATATTCGGATAACCAAATACTTAATTTATCGAAAAAGACTGTCGAAAAAACATTTTCTGAAATATATTTAAAATTTATCAATTATAGCATTAAATAACATTTTCAAACGCTTTGTTCAAGGTTTTGTCCAGTCAATTTTTTTATGAAAAAATACGTTAATTTTTGTCTGTTTGCGATTAGCTCCCAAACCTGAGTTATAATAGATGTATTTGCAAAGCAAGCATCTGGTTAAAAGCGCAACAAACTTAAACATATGTCAGGCATAACCACTACTCAAGCACCTTAGAGTTGTGTAAGCCATAATCTCTGGCATGACCAAACTGTCATAATTCAAATGTGTTCTGTGAAAATAACGAGGAAATTAACAAGAATTGAACTGATTTTATCAGCGTTTTTACCAAATGTTGAGTATGGTTTTATAAATTCTCAAAACGCTTGACTGAGATAAAATATTAAAATTGGTTTCGTTCGGATAATTTAAAAATCTGCGGACGATTTCGATTTTTCTCTTTATTTTACGTCCTGATAATCGAAGTTCGAAAAATCGACTACGGATAACCGAGGAAGTCCTGTATTTCAGATTCATGTTGCTTGTAGAATACGATGAACGACCTCTGATTTTCGATAAAAGACAACGGTATAAAACAAAAGAAATATCTAAACATAATAAGTGCTATTAATATATTTGATGGTATATATAATATTTAATATTACATTATTACAGTTAGGTTAGGTACAAGTATTGGTGATCTATCACACTGTTCAAATTTTTGTCTAACAAATCCGTCAATTTCGTATATAAGATACTTTTGAACCATTTGAAATGTTTCGATCTTATATGCATGTATATATCTATATATAACCCACAACGTCATAAATTTTTCCCCAATATTGTTCTTGATATATAAAAATATATATCGTTATCTCACACATATATGTATATATAATATAAAAATATAGTTTTATGGAATGCTATATTTATGGGTAAAAGTGGTGACTATCAGGAACAGTGGCGACAAATGGTTTCATGCTTGAAAGGTATCTTCAGGCCATGGATGGCCTTTGTCGGTAAACAACGAGGAAATTAACAAGAATTTAATTGATTTGGTTTAAAGATTGCGTTCAATCATGAAACAGACTGTCACCATTCAATGTTAACCCCTGTGTTCACTTATATATATATATATATATATATATATATATATATATATATATATATACATACATACTAGCCGAATTATACGCGGCTTGATGTGTGTCCTTCCTTTTTTTGTAAGAAAATGACGATTGATTTTAAATCATTGTTATAATTCGTGGAGAAAAATTATGTATTTCAGTATTACTCAATGATCGTGCCGATGTGACCTCCATCTTCTGGCTTTCTTTCTATATTTTGGAGAGGAGTCATTCCCTTGTTTAAATTTAAATTTAATTTAAATGAAAGGGAAAGAGATTTCAGTGGGATGTGCAAAAACTGCTTTATCTGATCCCTTTGATATGTATTTGATGCAATATTTGATTGAATGAATTGATATGAGGATTTCAACATTGATATAACAGTTGAATTGTCGCAACAGATATGTATTTTAAGGTGCTACCCACTGATTGGTGATTTCTTGTTCGACTTGACGACTATATTGTTTCATTTTGATCTTGCCAATGTGACCTCCATCTTCTGACTCTCTCCTTCTATATTTTGGATAGGAGTCATTCCCTTGTTCAAATTTAAATTTAATTCAAAGAAAAAAAGATTTAGGTGGGGGTATCCCCTGGAGACCCCCCTTTGATCAAAATGAAATATACTTATCCAAGCACCCTCGGCCATATAGTTTCAGAATATATAAGGTTATGGAGGGTCTATCTCCAAATTCGATAATAAACAGACAGAGAGATGCCACGACTATATATATATATATATAAAGACATTTATATATATTATGTTTAACGTTCTTTTTATAGATACAAGTATTTAAGCAAATGCTCTGTTTTATAATAAACAGTATTAAATAACATTTACCGGCCTGAATGTCCGAGAAATTTTCATAGAAAATTTTCGCTCTCCGACAGGAATCGAACCTGTATCCTATACGAAACCATCATTTCGCGTGATGTGCCTTAACCTTTCGGCCACAGAGCAGCGTCTGGTTAGCAAGGTCGATTATATATATATAATATATATAAATGTCTTTAAATAAATTGTCGGACTATGTCCAATTCTAAAATATATATATATATATATATATATATATATATATATATATATATATGTGTGTGTGTGTGTGTGTGTGTGTGTGTGTGTGTGTGTATGTGTGTGTGTGTAAAAAATTATAATTGTTGCAACTAGAAAAAAATGTATATTTAAAAAACAGAGAGAGAAAACGCAAACGTTTTGTGTTATAATGTGGATTTGTTTTAGTGTATATATTATATTTTATTCTTCATATTTTTGCTACACGTGTTTCCGGACTCGTAACATTCTTCAGTCAAATTAAAGAATCAATTTTTAAAAGGAATACATTTTTTTAAGGAATGAATTTCCTTATGGTTTTTTTAATGTTTCAGTGTTCATTTTCTGTATTTGTAGTGAGTCTTGGTTTCATTTTTGGACTGTTGGAAAAATGAATTTCTGCCTAAGTGGTAATAAAATCATTATGTTTGGTCTTGGTGGTGGCGATGACAGACTTGTCGATGATAGATGCCCCCTATACCCACATGACTCCCGAGACTGTCAAATCTATTTCCATTTTTGTGTATCCTGTGTGCGTGCGTGTCTCCGTTAGCCTGCACATAAATCAGCACACACATGTGTGTGTGTAAATATATATATATATATATATATATATATATAGAGAGAGAGAGAGAGAGAGAGAGAGAGACAGAGAGAGAGGTTTATGGGTTAATGCAATTTTAATAAATTTGTTTGCGAAGATGTATTCTCGCCATTTATATCATTAACTTCACTAATCTGCTTTTTGTATGAATGATTAATGTCATATATATATATATATATATATATATATATATATATATATATATATATGATGAACTCTCCCGTCGGTTTCACCGTATGAGGTTCCGACAACTGTGCTTATTATACCCTGTGTGTAAGTCGCAAGTGACATTTCAGTCCCGCTAGTGATTTGCAAAGAAGTCCACAGATTGTGCAAGAGTGTGGATTGTTGGAGTGTATGGCCGGTACAGCAGCAGATATTTTAGTCCTTTCCCTAGTGTGACGAAGCTTAGTGATGTTTGATGCTGCATTGTTCTTGATGCCATTGTAGTAAGTAGTCCTCCACTCATTGCGATCAATTGCTATGTCCTCAAAGGTAGCATGATCCATATTCGCAGCTGAGAGGTTACTTTTCAGTTTGTCCCTATATCTAAGCAATGGTCAGCCCACGCTTCGATGACCACTGTCAAGTTGACTATACATGAGCATTTTTGGTATTCTGTTGTCTTGCATACGTAGCACATGACCAGCCCAGCGTAATTGTGACTTCATGAGAAAGGAATCAATACCATCAATATTACACATGGTGAAAAGGTCAGCATTGGCCATCCTTTGGCTTGGGTTTATTCCCCAAATTACTCGAAGACAGCCCTTGTGAAATACATCCAACTGCTGAATTTGTCTACCGTACAGTGTCCTGGACTCTGAACCATACAAAAGTGTTGTAAGGACTACAGCCCTGTAGACCTGTATCTTGGTCTCAAGCCTAATGCCCCGGGGTTTCCAGAGTCGGTGACGAAGTTTCCCAAAGGCACTAGAGGCTTTTGCTATTCTATTGACTATCTCATCATCCAGTGTTCCACTTGAGTTAACTTTGCTGCCAAGATATTTAAAGTTCTTTACATACTTCAGATTATGTCCATCAACTTGAATTAGTATTTCGGGAAAAACATGAACGGGTGGGTTTTGCTTGACGCCTCTTATTTGCTTTGGTGCGGGGGCTGGCTGGTGAACAACTTCAGTTTTTGTAATGCTAATTGTTAAGCCGAATGCTTTGCAAGCAGCAGATAATCTGTCCATCAGGCGCTGAGCTTCGTCAAAAGAAGTAGCCACAAGCGCAGAATCATCAGCAAACAGTAAGTCACGAATTACACTGGTTCGAGTTCGAGTTTTGGCCTTAAACCTCCGAAGGTTGAAAAGGCCACCACTTGTCCTAAATTGAATTTTGACACCATCCTCGGTTTCAGCAAATGCATGTTTCAGCATTACGGAAAAGTAGAGGGCAAACAGTACTGGGGCCATAACACATCCTTGCTTTGTGCCATTTGTGACGCCAAAGGAATCAGAGGTTTCACCATTTGAAACAACATTAGCCTTCATTCCCTCATGGAATGATATTATGACTTGCAACATGTTCTCGGGTATACCGAGCTTTCGCAAAACCTTCCACAAAGCAGCCCGGTTCACAGTGTCAAATGCCTTTGTGATATTTCTTCATATATATATATATATATATATATATATATATATATATATATATATATATATATTTCTTCATATATATATATATATATATATATATATATATATATATATATATATATATATATATATATATATATATATTTCTTCATATATATATATATATATATATTTCTTCATATATATATATATATATATATTTCTTCATATATATATATATATATATATATATTTCTTCATATATATATATATATATATATTTCTTCATATATATATATATATATATATATATATATTTCTTCATATATATATATATATATATATTTCTTCATATATATATATATATATATATATATTTCTTCATATATATATATATATATATATATTTCTTCATATATATATATATATATATATATTTCTTCATATATATATATATATATATATATTTCTTCATATATATATATATATATATATATTTCTTCATATATATATATATATATATATTTCTTCATATATATATATATATATATATATATTTCTTCATATATATATATATATATATATATTTCTTCATATATATATATACATATATATATATTTCTTCATATATATATATATATATATATATATATATATATATTCTTCATATATATATATATATATATATATATATATATTTCTTCATATATATATATATATATATATATATATATTTCTTCATATATATATATATATATATATGTTTCTTCATATATATATATATATATATATGTTTCTTCATATATATATATATATATATATATGTTTCTTCATATATATATATATATATATATATGTTTCTTCATATATATATATATATATATATATGTTTCTTCATATATATATATATATATATATATATATATGTTTCTTCATATATATATATATATATATATATATATATATATATATATATATATATATTTCTTCATATATATATATATATATATATATATATATATATATTTCTTCATATATATATATATATATATATATATATATATATATATATATATATTTCTTCATATATATATATATATATATATATATATATATATATATTTCTTCATATATATATATATATATATATATATTTCTTCATATATATATATATATATATATATATATATATATATTTCTTCATATATATATATATATATATATATATATATTTCTTCATATATATATATATATATATATATATATATATATATATATTTCTTTATATATATATATATTTCTTCATATATATATATATATATATATATTTCTTCATATATATATATATATATATATATTTCTTCATATATATATATATATATATATATATTTCTTCATATATATATATATATATATATATATATTTCTTCATATATATATATATATATATATATATATATTTCTTCATATATATATATATATATATATATATATATTTCTTCATATATATATATATATATATATATATATATTTCTTCATATATATATATATATATATATATATATATTTCTTCATATATATATATATATATATATATATATATATTTCTTCATATATATATATATATATATATATATATATATATTTCTTCATATATATATATATATATATATATATATATATTTCTTCATATATATATATATATATATATATATATATATATATATATATATATATATATTTCTTCATACATATATATAGATAGATAGATAGATAGATAGATAGATAGATATACAGTCATTAACAAAAGGTTAAGACCACGTTGTAATTTTACAATCTTAAAGTTAAAAGCAACACAGTAACAAGTAATTTATGAGAGACTGACTCAGTTTTAATCACAAACTTGTACATGACAATGTTCGCTATTCATTTCAAGTGAAATGGTTCGGCGGTCAGTACTTTGCATGATCTCCTTTGATTTGCTTTACTACTTGGATACGGTGAGGCATTTTGGAGATCAAGTTTTTACAATAGTCAACCGAGATTTCTTTTATCCAGATTTGTTTAATAGCCTCACTCTATGCTTCACTACTTGAAGGTAGTTTTTCTGCACATTTTTTTTTTTTTTTGATAATTTCCCATAAATTTTCAATTGCATTCAGGTCTGGGCTGCTCTCTGACCAGTCCTATGCTGTCGCGTTAATCCAGTTCAAAAAGTTCTTTGAACGATCTTTGATCGCTGGCATTGAGCATCATCATGCATAAAAAATGTGTCCTCATGAATGTGCATATGCAGTTCCAGTTTCTCCTACAGTAGTTCATCGCTGTTCCTGGGGGCAAGTAGAGTTCAGATGTTCTAGATTTGGACACGGCGACCCAAATCATTTGGCGTGATGGGTACTTCACAATTTGAATTTTATACTTTTCATAAAATCTCTTACCAGGTGGGGGTCTTCTAATGTTTCTTTTATGCATAATGAACTTTTGTAGAGTAGATTCATCTGAAAACGTAACTTTGCTCCAGCCTTCAGTTGTCCAGGTTTGCTTAGTAAATGCCAAATGCATAGATTCCATAGCTGCAGTTAACTGTGGTTTACGAGCCGATGTGAATGAATTCAGACCAAACTCAAATCTCAGAAGACGTAAAACTGTCATAGAACTGACATTTGTGTGATTTTGACGCACGTATATTCTCACAAGAACTTGTTGGGGATTGTGTAGCAATGTGCTTCATCAAATGGTCATCACTACTACTGGTTTTCCTTGAACGTCCACTTCTCCCCTTGACGCTAAATATATCTGAATTTTGGAAATTCACGATAGCAGTAAGCACAGCAGTTTTGATTCAACCTACTTTTATACTAATTTCACGTTCAGAATCGCCTTCATCGAGTAGAACCTTAATTTGGACCCTTCGTGTAGATGAAAGTGAGGATTTTCTGACCATATTCACTGCACAAATACTATCCTGTTAATTTGGAAATTACATGTGTGAATAATGGTTGATGCATCCTCTTCTCTACTTGACGTCTTTCTTCCACTCCCTAATGGTAAGGGAGATTATCTCTCCGATGGTAGTTGATTATCATTTCTGATGGCGTTCACCAAAGTAACAGAACTTTAAATTTTGACCAAAATATCTCGCTCTGAATTCGCCTGTCTTGAATATAAGCTATCCGATCTTCTAAGTAATTTATTTTTCGGGAATTCGCTAGGTAGGACCCTGATTTTTTTATTATTATTTTTTGTGCGCCTAAGAAAAATCTCTATGCGAAAGGCCAATCTTAATTCCCTACTAGTCCTTATTCTGAAAGGGGATATTTTAACTTATTATAAGTTAAAACTTAATATCATACTATCATTTCCCTTACCCTAACACAGGCGAGAAAACTACAGACTCCTAAAAAGATAGACAGTGTGTACAAAATCATCTTTTAAGATGGTCGACATAGTTTTATACTATCAGCCTATTGAAAATAATTAAGTATACCACTTAACTCAACAACTGAACCGTCCGATCTTGTTTATTTTTCTTGGAGGTTTCTAGTTTTTAAAATTTTAAATTTGTAAATTGATTGTTGTAATTATTTAAATTCGTTATTTTCCTACGAACGTTGAGTACAAAGGAATAAAGGCACAGAAAGAAAGAAGAATAGTTTTGCATGTTCATATTTCTAGGGCTTTTTTCTTCTTACACAAATAGATAAATGCCAAGGCTACCTACCGTCAAATTAATTTTGCTTTTACGAAAATATTAAATCGAATGGGGACAGGGAATGCTGGGTCAAATCCTAGCAACATATATCATCCTCATTCTTCTAGAGGGTCTTTTAGTCCACATGTATGAACAAGCCTGTGGTCGGCACGATGTTTTTGACCCAAGGAGGGGTTCTCTTGCCTCAGTTTCTGGGTAGACGAGGCATGTACACTTGGAGTATCATGTCTGTATCTTCTTTCCTGGATCACTTGTTCCTTAATTAAGGGTGCGGAAGGTGAACATTTTCTGGGTTTTTAGCATTATGCACCTGATAGTCATGGATATGAAACTTTGAGTAACATCGAAGGAGGCTATCCTATCTATTGTGCTGCCATTTTGTGAATGAGTTCTGGATCATGCAGTAGTTTTCGCTGAGGACACTCGATGCCATGATGAATGTACTCTTATGGCTATATCTCCGGACAACTTAGTCCAGATTATTGATACATGCATCTCTTGTGGGTGTGACTGTCTTACTACCTAGTCTCCTACCAAATACACTGTTATCTACACTTGAATATAACATTGAACAAAATTATCAAACCCAAACTCACAAAAATAAAAATAGATCCCAGGTTCACCATCACCTACACCAATATGCGGGGACTATGCCGAAACTGATATTGATAACTCTATCCCACTACAGGAGCTCTTAATCACGGGCTACTCGCCCCTAATAGTTAAACAAGACCATCAGAATTGCCACGGCCACGAACTCGTTGCCTATATTAAGGACGACTCTCGCCATGGCAGAGACAAAAAAAAACTCTGACCTCCCGTATATGTACTTCCGTGTGGCACTTATCTACAGCACCACCTTCATTTTCATCTGCATTGTATTTATGATGGAACTGTAATGCTCGGCCGGATATCTGAGACGATTGATAATATCCTCACTGAATTTCCCTCATCTAGCTTTTATATCTGTGGTGACTTCGGCATTCACTAAAAACAGTGGTTAATCCACTCACACAAAGCTGACAAAGAAGACATATACGACAGAAACTTTTCCATCGCTTACGAACTAACACTCACATCCTTCTCTGAAAAATGCATCATTAAAGTTTTACCCACCCCGAAAACTTCCGACCATTCACTCGTCAGTGTCAAAATTGATGCCAAACCAAAGGCATCCCATGATATACTGTTCCCTGGAACTATTTTTCGGGACACAAAAGCAGACTGGGTCAGCTTCAGATTTTACATGGCGAAAGCTTCTCTCTCAGCCTTTTTCAAACATCCTGACTCCAAAACTGCTGTTCTTGTCTAAGAATGGATCCTTACTGGAATGGAGAATTTGATACTCCAGAAAGAATTCCAGCAAAATTGGAACAGCCAGAATGTGCTGAGGTCCTAACTCACCGTAACCACTACTACAATATCTATCACATGGAACGGTGTAGTTGGACAGTTACTGCATTCAGAACTGTCTGCAATCACTGTCAAAGCGTCAGTACCTACTATTATAAATGGCCCCGATGTCATTTTATATTCGTCAGATAAGGTGAAGCTCCTCACCTCGATCTTTGCTTCGAACTCAATGTTAGATGACAAAGGCCATCCCCTTCCTGACTTCCATCTCACTAAGCACAATCTCAGTAATATTTTCATTACAGCCCGAGAAGTCTCAAGACTAATCAAAAGTCTTGACCCTAAACAATTCCTAGTGGTTATCCTTAAAGATATTAACCCGGAGTTATCCCCGATCCTATCGAAATTATTTAACCACTACTTGAAGGACAAATTCTTCCCAAGTGTAAGGCGTCATGTTATGCCCGGTTTTCAAGAATGCAAATGAGCGCTCATTCCCCAGTATAGACCCATCAGTTTTCTCAGTTCATTAGCTAACATTTTGAAGCTATAATCAATAAGATTGTTGAGCATCTCAATAGGAACAACCTATTGAACAAAAAAGAGTACGGGTTTCAATCGGTCCGGTCCAATGCAGATATTCTAACTGCGATTATTGATAGTATCAGTGAGGCACTACAGAACAAATGCATCTCAATATTAAATATTTCAAAGGATTTTCACAAGTGTGACATAGAGGGTCCAAGCTCTCTAGTTATTCGAAGAGTTTTATCAATTATAAAATCATTCTAACAGGTATGTCCCTGAAGGTAGTTGTTAACAGCCTGTCCTCCGTAGCCCAACCGATCAATGCAAAATTCGCTTCTCGACCCAACCCTCTTTCTACTTTGCATAAATGATCTGCCTAAGTGCATACTCCGATCTTTTGTGAATATCTATGCTAATGATACAACGGTATATGCGAGCACCTCCAAAACTTTAGTTGACCAGAGCTTGGCAGCTGATCTTTCTGACCTAGCTCTAACAGCTCAGTGGGGGAAAAACTGGCTGATCACATTCAATGCCTCGAAAACCAAAGAAATTACGTTCCATTATCGCTTATTGGGTTTTAAACTCAATCCAGACCCCAAGTGGAATTCGTACATACGATCCGTCTCTAAATATGCAGGAAAAAATGTTCGGTTCCCTCTACCGCTCTCATAAGTAAGTACTCTTCCTGTTACCGTCTAACTTTACAAGAATCAGATCAGGCCGAAAATGAAGTACTATAATGTATAAAGCAGAGGTAACAGATATTAATGGCCAAAATAAAACGTACATAGGATGTACGGAAAGTGCTTTCAAACGTAAACGGTACAATCATAGGCCGTCATTTAAACTAGCAAATCTTAGGTACTCTACCAAACTGTGTGGAATTTTTTAAAAAAACAACAGGGATCCGATTGTAAGGTGATTTTTTTTTTAAAAAGGTAAAGTCTTACAACAACCACAATATTTGCAACTTCTGCCAACAGGAAGAATTTCTGGATCCAAAGAACGTTTTAAACCAGAAAACTGAAGTCTTAAGTCCTTGCTTACATATCAAAAAATTCCTCTTAAGCACGTATGAAGCTGGATAAAAAAGTAATGTACATTTCAATTGCACCCCCAGTACATTTACAATACCATTGCTTTTCTTCTCTTCTCCTCCTCCTTCTTCTTCTTAATATCTTTCTCCTCCCTTTCTATGACACCCAACGTCGTGCGTTTGTTTATTTATTTTTGAAAATAATAATACAGCTCAGCCAAAAATTCGCCGTAGACACCGTATAACACGGGGTCGAGTAGCTGTTTCCTGGGACGAGACTCTGCCCTTCGACATAGCTTCGCCTGGGGATCCTCTCTTCCCCGAGGCAGAGAGTTTAACACGCACAGCTGGAGACGAATCTCCAACTGCAGGATATCTACCAACCACCCCACGCGGTCAGATGTGGCACAATGCCAAATTTAATGTGGGGGTATCCGAGCCCGTAGGCTTGGCCAAAAATTCCCCCTAGACCCTGCATAAAACAAGGTTGGTAGCAGACGAGACTTTGCCCTTCGACATAGCCTCGTCTGGGAATCATCTCTGCCCGGAGGCAGAGAGATTAATCAGCACAGATGGAGACGAATCTCCAACTGCAGACAGTATTTACGTGAATGGGGACATACACATTATCGTCCGTGGGTATGCTACAACAGTGAGATTGACGCTGGCTACAGTCAAGCAAGGTTTTATTTACCATTTTAAAGCATGCAGATGACCTCGTTCAGATTTTTTCAAAAGCCCATATCTGCTTGGTTTCCTATGCGAAGCGGAAACAGAATAATTTCTAAAGTATTAATAGTTTTATTTTTAATCCGATATTTTATTACTTCAAATGCTATTTTAGTTAATACTCGTATTTTCTCGAATTTTAAACGGGGAGATGAACATTTCTTAAAAGGGAAAATAGGACATTACTGTGGCCTTGTTCTGACGCCCTCTATGCCCGAGCGCTCTAAAGCAAGCCGGATTAAACGATGGTTTCTCTTACAAAGGCGGACGCGGGATCGAACCCTGATCTATCCATGTTGATCTCTAGAAAATAATAAATGAAATAAAATCTAAATCATAAATTTTTTAGGATTAACCGTGAAAAATAGACTAGTAAACAGATACAAATTTCGTTGTTTGTGCCCCTCTTTATCTGCAAGTCCATTTTCCAGTCTCAGTTACCCAACTGTCAAAACCACAGTAATGAACAATTTATTAGTTTCATTTTTAAAAAATGAACAGTTCTAAAACTTGACTTCGGAAACATAAAATATTGAACATTGTTTCTTTTCTTTTTTTTTCTTTTTTTTCTTTTTTTTTGTCTGTGAAGAAAAACATTTACTCTAACACTTTCGCCCCAGCCCCTCAACCTCCGACGTCTTACTCTCTGGGTTGAGGTGTCTACTCGGTCTTAACCGAACCTAAGGGAGTGACCGTAGGTCCCCTGAGCATCCGTAGATCATTCGACCGGTCCACTGGTTTAATCCTGCTTCCTGCCCACGTTGTGTTTGGTTTGAACCAGAAAGCAGAAGTGATGTTCATCCATTCACGGTCGACTGAAGATGTAGACACGGCTGGAGAGTCTGTGCTAAGAAATTTAGAATGCACCAAAAAAAATATATGTCCACAGAAAGCCGGACAAACAACTATTCAATGGTTGATTTGTTAATGTCTTTCATATAGCAGAAAAGAATAGTATAGAAAAGAAACGGGTTACAGAAAAGAAAAGTAATTGACGTAAAAACTCATACACAGGATTCTAGACAGAGAGAGAGTGGGTTGTGATTAGTTTGTTGTGAAATCGTCTCAGAACGATATATGACTCTTGCGATGGAGAGATAAAGATTTCTGTTCGCGACTTAAGGTTTATAGTTGCGTTCCTCCTCGGCGGTAGTAACAGTAGTAGTAATCTTCGTGGTAGCAGAAGCATCAGTACTTATATTAACAGTCATGTTAGTGGTGGTTTTGTTCCAAATCCCTGGCGTCACTTCCAGTCTCCGATATCTCTCCACCTAGCTCAACTGCACTCGACGACAGACGAGCCCAAAACAACCTTTTGATTATTGTAGCTTGTTTGACGTTTCTGTTTCCAGTGGTAGTAATAATAATAGCAGTAGCAGTCTTATATTGCTGGTGGAGTAATTCACTTCTTCGTACTTATATCAACAAAATACGTTAGCGGGCGTTTGGTTCCAATCTCTGACGTCACTTCCAGTCTCCAACCTCTTTCTACCCAGCTCGACTGCACTCGACGGCAGACGTGTCAACCACTCTGTCAACAGATTTCTGTGCGCGTTTATATAGAAAAACTTGTCTGATCATAAATCGACCCTTGGCCCGCACACGTTATCACGAGCGCTGCCTTCAACCCAAAATCATGTGAATTTCAAAGTTCCTCATAGCCTTAGTAAGCTCTATTTCAAATTTTAACCGATAAAAATTATTTCGATCATCTCTCATTGTCTTCCTAATCGCCCAATTCCAAATGGGATAGATCAGATTCCCATCTGTAAACAAAATTGTTCTGATCTAATTTCGCTGTTCAAATCTACTCCAGTTTCAATAAAAAATATGTGTGTGTGTGGTTCCCAAACTCTCTCTCTCTTACATTATTTGTTTAATGCAACAGTTTTATTTCTTAATATTGAGCACATTACTTACAAAAACCGCTTACCTTAAAAGCGTTATCCTCCAGAAATACACCCGTCCACATCTTCATTTTCGAAACACAATTTTTTTTTTGTTATTATTATTATTATTATTATTATTCCCTAGTTTGAAAATACTTTAGAAGCAAACAGATACTCAATTCTAAACAGGGAGTATATGTGAGTCGGGCGATAGGCGAACATATCTATCTTGTTAGGGATAAAAAGTAAATAAGAAAATAAAAGTTTAGAGTTCAGTCGGAGAGGTTAAAACTATAGAGTTGAAGTACACTTCAAAAGGAAGCAGAAAACCAATTCTAAATTGAAACAAAGGATAAAACTCTACTCCTGTTTGAGAGACCTTGAAGGAGTGTCAACCGGATGATAGGCAAACACACACGTGTGTGTGTGTGTGTGTGTGTGTGTGTGTGTGTGTGTGTGTGTGTGATTCACATTGCTCCCCGGTATTTTGAAAATGAGTAGAAGTTTATCCCTTGTTTCCTGTTTAAGATTGGGTTTCCGGTTCCTTTTAAAGTATTTTCTTCTCTTTCACTATCGTATTGCCTGATTTTAACCCCTTGCTTGATGTGGTCCCTCTTACTCTATAATTCTCTGCCTCGAGTGACTCTATGGTCTTGTACAAGGTGAACATCATTGTAATATGAGCGTTTTTAAAGAGCAAGCTGATTATCGGCTAAGGGCCGAGGAACAACACCCTGATATTCGATTGAGTGCACAGATTCTCTGGTCATAAATAATCCCTTTATTTTTTACGGGTATTATGCTATTAGCTACATATTTGCTAAACTAATCTTATTAAATATACAGATATTTTTCAATAAACAAATACATCATAGGAACAGTGTCTGGGTGGAGTTATATAAGTTATTTTGTAAAATTCACCATAGGTGGGTAATTTCTATGAGATATATTATTACACAAGCTTACAATAAAGTTGTTATTGGCTATAAACCCGGTTCAACCTGCTTTTCAAACATTTTATTTTCCCTCTGGAGACAAAAATATGTTGTTTTTGCTGAGTTTATTGTCAGAAATGAGGTAATGTTTAAACAAACACCTTATTTTCTAACCAAGCTTCGTCCATCACAAAATTGCAGTTTTGGGGGCATCCAATGAGCATTGAAGTCGATGCAGTAATAAGTTTTCTAGTCTACCTTCTTTTGTTCTCTCATTTTTTTTAATCGATTGACCCCAAGCAAGGTGACACTGACATTAGGATGCAGGGGTTACGGGGAGGGAAAAAGAATGAGAAGACTTTAGTGAGGACAATAAAGTAACTGGGTTCAGTTAGACAGGAGATGGCGATTGACGTTGCATTTAAATTTCTTAAGATTGTAGACGACAGGGGACCAAAAAATTGGAAGGCAGTTCTACAGCCGAGAAAAGAAATTATTAGAATAGAAATGGCGGTTGCATCTAGTTTGTTCAACAGTAAAACGGTGAGACCTAGTTGCCAATCTTGTCGTATGCTGAATTTAAGGTCGTCGTGGCACTAAAGAAAAGAGCTCCCTAAACATTGCTTCACGGCGAAACGCCCTTAATTTTCCGCGATTTGAAGTTATTATTATTTACATTCGGACTAATACACTCATCTTTGTTGTTATCGCAAACTTTCGGTCATCATGCCTTTCATTAAATCTATTATTTAATCTATTGGGGTAGACTAATTTCCTTCCATGGTCCATTTCTAGGGATATATCGTCTTGTTCCTATTTAGTACTGCTTAGTTATTGCTTGCTTCGTTTCCACTGAGTCCAAGTACACACTGCCCGGTCCAGGGATTGAAGTCACAATTAATATATCACTAAATTTACGAATCAACGTTTTAACCCACAAGGCTATTGTCTCGTAAATTAAATACAGTGTTCAGTTCGAAATCCCATCAAGGAAACCTGGATCAATATACCCCTGAATAATCCCTTAGTATAGTTTGACACTAGACTCTGTGAGACATTTCGAAATCACTACACTAGCAATTGGCTGATGAGACAGGGCGTCACTGAACTGTACAAGGCGCTATTTTGGTATTTTTGATTCCATAACACTTTTTATGAGTATTTTTTTTTAAATTAAGCAGAGTAATTTGTTTGGCTGTTTCATAATACTGCTGATGTAAGTGAAGAATACTTTTGTTATGTCCTCCATCACCAAAATATAAAAATATTAACTACATTTTTTTATCTGTCTATATTTCTGAGATGAGGTATTATGTACATTATTTACATTATTCGGACTATTGTCCTCATCTTTGTCGCCATATTTATTACAACGTTCTGGCCGTTGTACGCTCTGGCCTTCTTCAGGTGGTTGGAATGTCGAACTGAATCCTTTATTTCGCTCACTGGGGTAGACTGTTCTAGTTCCATGTGCCATGTTTGATGGATGTCAGATCAGTTATCTCCTGCTAATTTTCCCTCTGAAAGTTCTCCACTACCTTAACAGGGTATTGAACTCACACTCTTTGGGTCGTGTCACTGAATCTAACCAATGCCTTTATCCACTGGGCATAGGAATTAACAGATTCATGCTTCAATGCGATTGTCATTGGTTTTAGGATACCAATACTAGATTGGCGGCAAGGTCTCATCCTTTTATAGTCGAAATGGCTAGATTTAACCGTAAGTTCTATGGTAACAATTTCTTCACTCGTACAACTCTCTTTCGGTCCTTGCTTCTCAATCAATATTGATCTTCATAAATTTAAATGCAATCGTTATCTTGTGGCCCTATTGCCGCGTACTTCGCTGAATGCTACTCTTGCTTTTGGTCCGTCTCCGTTGGTCAGTCTCTGGCGATCCCGCTTTGTACCAATCCTGTATCTCCACGTTGTCTTTTATTATCCGACGGAATATCACTGAAGAACTGCCAAAGATCAGGCTTGACAACTCTGTCCTGGCTATGCGTGTGAAAGACTAAAGTCACCGGTGTCGCCGGCAAACCTAATTAACTTCAACAACATTCATTAACAAGTGTAAACATAATATCTTTTATTTATGGTGCTATGATAGATTAAGATCATAAATACATAAACAAAAAGGATTTAAAGAAGTTTCCCCGTATAAGGATTTTTTTCAGCTGGGAGGAAGTGGTTGACTGGCGGCTGAAGTTATGGCTAAACAGCCCAGATTCATTCGGAGGGGAGACGAGAAAGTACATGTCAGCCTTTCTCTCATTAGAGGACCAATCAGATTCTTTTCGTATTTTTACACGTTCTAACTCCTTGCGTTTGAGTGCCTTTATTGCCTTGCTTGAGATGAAAAGATTTTTTTAAAGTTGCTATAGAGAAATAAATATTTCACAGTTTCGAAGTTGATAATGAGTTCTTCCTTTCTTAGATACTCCACTGCTGATTCAATTTTGAACAGGGAATATACACCTATCATATATATATATATATATATATATATATATATATATATATATATATATATTATATATATATATATATATATATCGTGGTCTTATATATATATTTAAAGACATATTTTATGTTTAACATTCTTTTTATAGATACAAGTATTTAAGTAAATGCACTGTTTTATAATAAACAGTATTAAATAACATTTACCGGCCTGAATGTCCGAGAAATTTTAAAAGAAAATATTCGTCCTCGACAGGATTCGAACATGTATCCTATACGGAACCGTCATATAGCCTGACGTGCCTAAACCGTTTCAGCCACTAAGGAGGATCGTTCGGTTGGCAAGGTCGAATTTACTGCTTATAAACTTCAATCTTCCATGAATCACTAACGTACATACATAACAGCTCATGGCGTATCAAATGTAAACAAATGACGTCACACATTATGAAATGGACAAAGTCCGACAATTATTTAAAGACATTTTTATGTTTAACATTCTTTTTATTCTTTAAAAATATATATATATATCGTGGTCTTATATATATATATATATCGTGTTCTTATATATATATATATATATATATATATATATATCGTGGTCTTATATATATATATATATATATATATCGTGGTCTTATATATATATATATATATATATATCGTGGTCTTATATATATATATATATATATATATCGTGGTCTTATATATATATATATATATATATATCGTGGTCTTATATATATATATATATATATATATCGTGGTCTTATATATATATATATATATATATATATATCGTGGTCTTATATATATATATATATATATATATATATCGTGGTCTTATATATATATATATATATATATATATCGTGGTCTTATATATATATATATATATATATATATATCGTGGTCTTATATATATATATATATATATATATATATCGTGGTCTTATATATATATATATATATATATATATATATATCGTGGTCTTATATATATATATATATATATATATATATCGTGGTCTTATATATATATATATATATATATCGTGGTCTTATATATATATATATATATATATATATATATCGTGGTCTTATATATATATATATATATATATCGTGGTCTTATATATATATATATATATATATATCGTGGTCTTATATATATATATATATATATATATATATCGTGGTCTTATATATATATATATATATATATATATCGTGGTCTTATATATATATATATATATATATATATCGTGGTCTTATATATATATATATATATATATATCGTGGTCTTATATATATATATATATATATATCGTGGTCTTATATATATATATATATATATATATCGTGGTCTTATATATATATATATATATATATATCGTGGTCTTATATATATATATATATATATATATCGTGGTCTTATATATATATATATATATATATATCGTGGTCTTATATATATATATATATATCGTGGTCTTATATATATATATATATATATATATCGTGGTCTTATATATATATATATATATATCGTGGTCTTATATATATATATATATATCGTGGTCTTATATATATATATATATATCGTGGTCTTATATATATATATATATATCGTGGTCTTATATATATATATATATATCGTGGTCTTATATATATATATATCGTGGTCTTATATATATATATATATATATCGTGGTCTTATATATATATATATATATATATCGTGGTCTTATATATATATATATATATATATCGTGGTCTTATATATATATATATATATATATCGTGGTCTTATATATATATATATATATATATCGTGGTCTTATATATATATATATATATATATCGTGGTCTTATATATATATATATATATATATCGTGGTCTTATATATATATATATATATATATCGTGGTCTTATATATATATATATATATATATCGTGGTCTTATATATATATATATATATATATCGTGGTCTTATATATATATATATATATATATCGTGGTCTTATATATATATATATATATATATCGTGGTCTTATATATATATATATATATATATCGTGGTCTTATATATATATATATATATATATCGTGGTCTTATATATATATATATATATATATCGTGGTCTTATATATATATATATATATATATCGTGGTCTTATATATATATATATATATATATCGTGGTCTTATATATATATATATATATATATCGTGGTCTTATATATATATATATATATATATCGTGGTCTTATATATATATATATATATATATATCGTGGTCTTATATATATATATATATATATATCGTGGTCTTATATATATATATATATATATATCGTGGTCTTATATATATATATATATATATATCGTGGTCTTATATATATATATATATATATATCGTGGTCTTATATATATATATATATATATATCGTGGTCTTATATATATATATATATATATATCGTGGTCTTATATATATATATATATATATATCGTGGTCTTATATATATATATATATATATATCGTGGTCTTATATATATATATATATATATATCGTGGTCTTATATATATATATATATATATATCGTGGTCTTATATATATATATATATATATATCGTGGTCTTATATATATATATATATATATATCGTGGTCTTATATATATATATATATATATATCGTGGTCTTATATATATATATATATATATATATCGTGGTCTTATATATATATATATATATATATCGTGGTCTTATATATATATATATATATATATCGTGGTCTTATATATATATATATATATATATCGTGGTCTTATATATATATATATATATATATCGTGGTCTTATATATATATATATATATCGTGGTCTTATATATATATATATCGTGGTCTTATATATATATATATATATATATATCGTGGTCTTATATATATATATATATATATATCGTGGTCTTATATATATATATATATATATATCGTGGTCTTATATATATATATATATATCGTGGTCTTATATATATATATATATATATATCGTGGTCTTATATATATATATATATATATATCGTGGTCTTATATATATATATATATATATATCGTGGTCTTATATATATATATATATATATATCGTGGTCTTATATATATATATATATATATATCGTGGTCTTATATATATATATATATATATATCGTGGTCTTATATATATATATATATATATATCGTGGTCTTATATATATATATATATATATATCGTGGTCTTATATATATATATATATATATATCGTGGTCTTATATATATATATATATATATATCGTGGTCTTATATATATATATATATATATATCGTGGTCTTATATATATATATATATATATATCGTGGTCTTATATATATATATATATATATATCGTGGTCTTATATATATATATATATATATATCGTGGTCTTATATATATATATATATATATATCGTGGTCTTATATATATATATATATATATATCGTGGTCTTATATATATATATATATATATATCGTGGTCTTATATATATATATATATATATATCGTGGTCTTATATATATATATATATATCGTGGTCTTATATATATATATATATATATATCGTGGTCTTATATATATATATATATATATATCGTGGTCTTATATATATATATATATATATCGTGGTCTTATATATATATATATATATATCGTGGTCTTATATATATATATATATATATATATCGTGGTCTTATATATATATATATATATCGTGGTCTTATATATATATATATATATATATATATATCGTGGTCTTATATATATATATATATATATATATCGTGGTCTTATATATATATATATATATATCGTGGTCTTATATATATATATATATATATCGTGGTCTTATATATATATATATATATATCGTGGTCTTATATATATATATATATATATCGTGGTCTTATATATATATATATATATCGTGGTCTTATATATATATATATATATATCGTGGTCTTATATATATATATATATATCGTGGTCTTATATATATATATATATATATCGTGGTCTTATATATATATATATCGTGGTCTTATATATATATATATATATATATATCGTGGTCTTATATATATATATATATCGTGGTCTTATATATATATATATATATATATATCGTGGTCTTATATATATATATATATATATATATCGTGGTCTTATATATATATATGTATATATATATCTCGTGGTCTTATATATATATATATATATATATAATTATTTATTTGAATATTACAACATAAATATGTTATAAAATCACGACAAAAGTAGCCATTTTGTTTCAACACTTCTTGTGTCTTGTCAAGTGATAATATAGAGTATAGAATAAATGGTTTCAAAAGTTTCAAATTAATCAACGATCCTTAGCTAAGCGTAAACGCTGTTACGTAAGCCAGAGTGGCCAATCAAAAAACAAGTATAGGATGATTCGAAAAATTTGACAACTAAGCAAGGCTATCTTAGATATTAAAAGATTTATAAAATTTGAAATTAAAATTAAAAGTAAAAAATTAAAATTACCTATTTAGAAATCTAAATCAGATCTCTATTAAGTTTTAAATTGTAGAAGTACTAAGGAGAAAAAATAAAAAATAAAAAAATAAATAAATAAATCTAAAAATAAAAATAAAAAATATATATGCTATTTAATTTATATTTTCATTGAAATTAAGTTGAAAGTTGTATTTAGAGTCCCAGACATAGATGTATACATTTTTCGTTACATTTCAGCATGTTAGTCGCCTCTCACGTGAAATCACTCGAACAACGGCATGCCAACCGCTCGGACGCATCTAGATATATACACACACATACAAAAAAGCAAACCACACATAGGCAAATGCACTACACCTACACACATACATCGATACACACAGGCACACACATCTACATTCAATATGATCCAGACAGTCAAATGTCGAAGCTATTCGTGGCTTAATATGTTATTAAACGAATTTAAACTTGAAAAATTTAAACAAATAACCATATATAAATATATATATATATATATATATATATACATATATATATATATATATACATATATATACACATACACATACACACACATACACATATATATACATATATACATTTTTGAAAACATATAGTTTTCGACACATTTACAGACAAAAGTAAATAACCACCTCCACATATAATTGAACACTCGCACATCCGCATATAAATTAATACATGCACCCGCATAGACACATATAAGGATAATAGGTACGCATACAACGACCTACGTACATAAACATACACATAGATAAGCACATATAAATATATTGACCCATACGTCGACGCAGAAAAGTAAATAAGGCAAGTGAAGAAATACATATAAAGATGCAACCATATACAAGCACACACATACATACATACACATCTAGATGTACATACATAAGCACGCATGCATATATGTATATACACTAAATATATATATAGACATTTACAAATACAAGTGTATACATGAAAAATTAAACAAACGTAAATTAAAACGACATGAGTATAAAAATGCATATACACATCCGCTAGTACATATATATACACACATACATACGCAACTACACATAGATATACATACATATATATCTACAGACATACATATACATACATACATACATATTCACAAATATAGATATACGCAAATATACAAATACATATATATATATATATATATATATATATATATACATATACATACATATATAAACACACATACCCATATACATACACACACGTACACATATACGCACACACATACATATACAAACACATATACATATATACATAAACATATAGACACATGCATAAAAAAGGAAAAAGAAATAAGCATACATAGACCAACTTATATTCTAATAATATTCCAACAACATTATGATAAAATATATTAAAAGTTAATCATAATTTAAGAAAAGAACAACGGTCAGTAAGCAATTAAAGGTACTTTATCAACAAAAGTAGATTTTAGTTTGTATCTATGATACACTCCAAGACACTAAAGCCTACATACAAATACACATACAATGACACACCAACATATATATATAAATATCTAATCCTATATAAATACCCATATCGACACATCCAGATAAACAATACAGAGACAGTCGAGCTCAACCATATAATCACCCACACATACATATAAATATACACCCATATACAAACACATATACATAAACATATACATATTTAAACATACATATATATACATATATATGCATATATAAACCTATACATACACATAGAAACATACATACTACATATACATACATATATGCACACTCACACATACATATACATACATATGCAATAGGCATACATATATCTACACTCACACAAGTACACATAAATATCCCCATATACCCATACATATACTCACACATTTAGTGGTAGACACTTACCAGAATTTACTCCCTTACTCATAGACATAAACAGGTTAACCTATGATAGAAGCCAATATACGCAACGATATACCTTCATAAAAAAAAAAAAAAAAAAAAGAAAAAAAAAAAAAAAAAAAATCATATATATATCCCTATATACACATATATATATCCTACAGTAGAAATAACTCTACATAACATACACATATATACATCTAAATACAGACACGTATGATACTTTGTAAGTACCCAGTACACATTCATATCGATAAGGCGACTATCATGCTAAAAAGGTAATAGTCTATTAAGTTTCATTTATCATTATCATAGAAAGTATATGATTTCTATACTAAGTTAAATTTAAGACGGTGCTTACAGTTAACTGTTAGTTCATATCTTTGATTTAAAAGATCAGTCTTATTTTTAAATCTAATTATTTCAAGTTTCTCGTTAAGGCATAAGTAACAGGGGGCATATAGTGAGTTACATGTCCGGGCCTTTCTAATTAATTTCCATTTAACCTTAGGTGTTTTATTTTTCTCTTTTAGACTCCAAAAGTATTTGGATAATGAAGTCATATATTTATATATCGTGGTCTTATATATATATATATATATATATCGTGGTCTTATATATATATATATATATATATATCGTGGTCTTATATATATATATATATATATATATATCGTGGTCTTATATATATATATATATATATATATCGTGGTCTTATATATATATATATATATATATATATCGTGGTCTTATATATATATATATATATATATATATCGTGGTCTTATATATATATATATATATATCGTGGTCTTATATATATATATATATATATATATATCGTGGTCTTATATATATATATATATATATATATATCGTGGTCTTATATATATATATATATATATATATATCGTGGTCTTATATATATATATATATATATATATATCGTGGTCTTATATATATATATATATATATATATATCGTGGTCTTATATATATATATATATATATATATATCGTGGTCTTATATATATATATATATATATATATATCGTGGTCTTATATATATATATATATATATATATATCGTGGTCTTATATATATATATATATATATATATATCGTGGTCTTATATATATATATATATATATATATATCGTGGTCTTATATATATATATATATATATATATATCGTGGTCTTATATATATATATATATATATATCGTGGTCTTATATATATATATATATATATATCGTGGTCTTATATATATATATATATATATATCGTGGTCTTATATATATATATATATATATATCGTGGTCTTATATATATATATATATATATATCGTGGTCTTATATATATATATATATATATATCGTGGTCTTATATATATATATATATATATATCGTGGTCTTATATATATATATATATATATATATATCGTGGTCTTATATATATATATATATATATATATATATCGTGGTCTTATATATATATATATATATATATATATATCGTGGTCTTATATATATATATATATATATATATATATATATATCGTGGTCTTATATATATATATATATCGTGGTCTTATATATATATATATATATATATCGTGGTCTTATATATATATATATATATATATATCGTGGTCTTATATATATATATATATATATATATATATCGTGGTCTTATATATATATATATATATATATATATATCGTGGTCTTATATATATATATATATATATATATATATATATCGTGGTCTTATATATATATATATATATATATATATATATATCGTGGTCTTATATATATATATATATATATATATATATCGTGGTCTTATATATATATATATATCGTGGTCTTATATATATATATATATATATATATCGTGGTCTTATATATATATATATATATATATATCGTGGTCTTATATATATATATATATATCGTGGTCTTATATATATATATATATATCGTGGTCTTATATATATATATATATATCGTGGTCTTATATATATATATATATATCGTGGTCTTATATATATATATATATATCGTGGTCTTATATATATATATATATATCGTGGTCTTATATATATATATATATATCGTGGTCTTATATATATATATATATATCGTGGTCTTATATATATATATATATATCGTGGTCTTATATATATATATATATATATATATCGTGGTCTTATATATATATATATATATATATCGTGGTCTTATATATATATATATATATATATCGTGGTCTTATATATATATATATATATCGTGGTCTTATATATATATATATATATCGTGGTCTTATATATATATATATATATCGTGGTCTTATATATATATATATATATATCGTGGTCTTATATATATATATATATATCGTGGTCTTATATATATATATATATATCGTGGTCTTATATATATATATATATATATCGTGGTCTTATATATATATATATATATCGTGGTCTTATATATATATATATATATCGTGGTCTTATATATATATATATATATCGTGGTCTTATATATATATATATATATCGTGGTCTTATATATATATATATCGTGGTCTTATATATATATATATATATCGTGGTCTTATATATATATATTTATATCGTGGTCTTATATATATATATATATATCGTGGTCTTATATATATATATATATCGTGGTCTTATATATATATATATATATATCGTGGTCTTATATATATATATATATATCGTGGTCTTATATATATATATATATATCGTGGTCTTATATATATATATATATATCGTGGTCTTATATATATATATATATATCGTGGTCATATATATATATATATATCGTGGTCTTATATATATATATATATATCGTGGTCTTATATATATATATATCGTGGTCTTATATATATATATATATATATATATCGTGGTCTTATATATATATATATCGTGGTCTTATATATATATATATATATATATATATATATCGTGGTCTTATATATATATATATCGTGGTCTTATATATATATATATATATATATATATCGTGGTCTTATATATATATATATATATATATATATCGTGGTCTTATATATATATATATATATATATATATATATATATCGTGGTCTTATATATATATATATATATATCGTGGTCTTATATATATATATATATACATATATATATATATATATATATATATCGTGGTCTTATATATATATATATATACATATATATATATATATATATATATATATCGTGGTCTTATATATATATATATATATCGTGGTCTTATATATATATATATATATCGTGGTCTTATATATATATATATATATACATATATATATATATATATATCGTGGTCTTATATATATATATATATATATATATATATATACATATATATATATATATATATATCGTGGTCTTATATATATATATATATATATATATATACATATATATATATATATATATATATCGTGGTCTTATATATATATATATATATATCGTGGTTTTATATATATATATATATATATACATATATATCGTGGTCTTATATATATATATATATATATACATATATATCGTGGTCTTATATATATATATATATATATACATATATATATATATATATATATATATATATATATCGTGGTCTTATATATATATATATATATATCGTGGTCTCATATATATATATATATATATATATATATATATATATATATATATCGTGGTCTCATATATATATATATATATATATATATATACATCGTGGTTATATATATATATATATATATATATATATATATATATATACATCGTGGTCTTATACATATATATATATATATAAGTGGTCTTATATATATCTATATATAAGTGGTCTTATATATATATATATATATATATATATATATATATATTAGTGGTCTTATATATATATATATATATATTAGTGGTCTTATATATATATATATATATATATATATATATATATATTAGTGGTCTTACATATATATATATATATATATATATATATTAGTGGTCTTATATATATATATATTAGTGGTCTTATATATATATATATATATTAGTGGTCTGATATATATATATATATATTAGTGGTCTTATATATATATATATATATATATATTAGTGGTCTTATATATATATATATATATATATTAGTGGTCTTATATATATATATATATATATATTAGTGGTCTTATATATATATATATATATATATTAGTGGTCTTATATATATATATATATATATATTAGTGAATGAAATTGAAATATATACGAAATGCATGTAGCAATTGTTTTCAAATTCGTACAGCCGGAAGTAGGAACATCAGACGTTATAAAAAACTCGGGCACCGTGGTGCCCGGCCATCAGTTGTAAGCTGGGCAGCTGTGTGACGGATGGAAGTGTCTAGAGAACTCGTTCGGGGCTTTTTGCTTTACGACTTCAAAGTGGGCTTATCAGCAGCTGCATCAAGTCGCCGCATATGTCAAGCATTTGGGGATAGTGCTGTGGATGAACGTACTGCAAGGCGTTGGTTTCGAAAATTCAAGTCGGGAGATTTGTCTCTCCGTGATGAGCCTTGCACTGGACGACCACAGGTCTTGAATGACGGAGTCCTGAAGGTGGCCATTGAAGAGGACAGTAGTCTAGCGTGTGATGAACTTGCAAGACCGTTCAACGTTTCCGATGAAACAGTTAGACTTCACTTGCACCGCCTAGGTAAGACGTACAAATTGTGCAAGTGGGTTCCGCAAATGCAGTTGGAGGTTCACAAGGGACAACGAGTGGCAGCCTGCGTATCGGTGCTTTCTCGCCACCGTACCGCATCCTTATTCAATCGAGTGCTTACCAATGATGAAAAGTGGGTTCTGTACGAAACTCCCAAGCGTTCCAGACATTGGTTGTCTCCTCAGGATGCTGTCCCTCACACCGCACGACCGCCTATGCACCCACACAAGATTATGCTTTGTGTCTGGGGGACAGGTCGTCAAGTGGTTCCTTATGAACTGCTACCAACGGGCCAAACGGTCACTGGAGACCTATACTCGCAGCAATTGAAACGTATGCTACAGGCATTTTGCCAGAAGGAGCCAGCATTGGTGAATCACAAAGGTGTGCTTTTCCTCCATTACAACGCCAGGCCGCATGTCGCGAGATACCATACAGCAACTTGGGTGGGAGACTTTGTGCCATCCACCTTATTCACCTGACCTTGCGCCATCCGATTACCACCTCTTCCACTCCCTAGATAATCATCTTCGTGGAAAATCCTTCACCAATGAAGCAGACTTGCGCAAAGCCCTCACGGACTTCTTAGTGTCAAAACCCCCAGAGTTCTACCGCAAGGGCATTGAACAGCTGGAGACACGTTGACAGAAGGTGTTGGATGCCGATGGCGATTACTTCGAAGACTAAATATAAGTCATACATACTGTGAAGCGTTTTCTTTTTTTCCTTTAAAAACGGACAGAACTTTTTTGGTTACCTTGTATATATAAGACCACGATAATTCAATACATGATTTACAGTCTATTACAAAGGACATCACTTTGGATTAATTTTAACTCTAATTCCAACAATTGAAAAACGCCAGCATTTACTCAAATAAATACTGCTTGCCATACCGATAGCACCTATTCTTGACAATGAGTGATAGGCAAAATTATTTGAATATGATATGAAAAAACATGAACTTTGAAAAGTTTATTCATAAGTTCAATCCCGATGTACAACACCTCATTCAGAAATTGGAAAGATATAATAAAAAGTTGAATAGACAGACTTTGTAGGTGGAATTCAATAAAAGTTGTTTGGATGAACTCTTATTGCTAAAATACAACTCAATACAGGCTTCACCAGCTAAAGAAAAAAACTTAGACTCAGGGAAAACAGACCAATGGAAATGTGATAATTTTGTACAAATTTCAGTTACTGTTACAATATAGCTGACAGGTTTTATAAAAGCTTAACATTAAATGCTTTGTTCGCCTTTTGCTCCAGTTGTCCAATAAATAAGCACAGTGTCAAAATTCTACTCGAGGCAATGAAGCATCGTCTTCGAATTTGTATATTAAGATGAAATTCTTTTTTATTGCCGCGTTTCTTCATATACACTTAATTGTTCTCGGTTAACAGCAACAAAAAATAAATAAATAAACAAACAGAAAGAAAGAAAGAAAGCGAACATTCTTTCCACAAATGCTTTTATTATATATTAACTTACATTTCTTTACATTTTCTAGCGGAGTGGTTACTGTGGATATTCCGTTGAGGCTTCTGAAAATTAACCAATGTCCTCAGCCCTTTTATATTGCGAATGCTTTCAAGAACACTGCCCGGTGTCCGGAAACGAGTAATGTAAGTTAAAACATTTTTTTGTCTAAGTTAGATTTGTCCGGAAAACGGTTATATAAAAGAGTGCCCAATGCACAATGTAAAAAAGAAGAAAAACCGAATGGGCAATTCTATTAAATACTAAAGTCAAGGAATATGTTACCATGGTTTCCAGCGGTAAGTTTTCTTCAGACAGTAGAAGTTAATTGTGTTTCCCGAACGATTTGTTTATTTATTTGAACATTCTAACAGGAATTACGGTTGAAGGGGAGGGACAAAGCAAGCGTATCTATCTATATCTCTGAAATGAGGTATTATGATTATTTACATTATTCGGACTGTTATCCTCATCTTCATTTATAAATGCGTTGGTTAAACCCAGTGACTAGACCCAAAGAGTTTTGAGTTCAATACCAGGCTACAGCAGTCGTGAATCAAAACATCCTTGGAGAGTCGAGTTAAATGGAAATAACAGAGACATCCGGAAGAGGCATGGCATGTGGAACTAGAACAATCTACCTAGGTGGATGAAATAAAAGGTCCAGTTCGAAATTCCAGTCACATGAAGAACATGAGCGTACAACGGCTGAAACGTTGTGAACATGGCAATGAAGATGACGATAACAGTCCGAATAATGTAAATAATGTAAATAAAGCAAGAGTAGTTGGAATGCAAGGGATGGGGGAAATAATATTAATAATAAAATTAATATTAAAAAGACATATTAAATATCAGAAGGAGGGAAAATTAATATTAATAATAATTAATATTTTTTTAAACTAAGGAAAGAAACAATGGTAGAGAGAAAGCAAAGGAGGGGCGGGAGAAAGATATATTCATAATAATAATAATAATAATAATAATAATAATGAGGGGAGGCGCAAATCAATATTGAAAGAAATGTTAGTTAAACAATGGTAGATGGAAAGTAAGGGGGAAAGTGGGGAAAATTTAATAATAAGGGAGAGACAAATCAAGAGTGTAAGGAATTCATGCAGGTGTTGAGGAAGAAAAATGTTAACAATAAGGGGAGGGGTAACCAAAGTAGAGGAAATGTAAGAAAAGAGGAGTAAAAATACTAAATTTCCATATTTGGAGCCAGCAATGTTGATCCTATTTAATATGTAAAGGCCTATCAATTCAGAAACCTCAATCCCATCTACGAACCTTGGGTTACAGCAAAGGCACTTTTGTCTGTTATTTTTTTAGCTATGGTTCGCCATTATGGAACAGAACTGATTTTCGACAATGTAGAGTTATTTCTACTTGCTTGGAGGTTATTTCGACAAAATCCTCTTCAAAGTTCAATGCTTCAAGTAGCCCTTGTTTAGATATTGAGGACTACAAAATGGCAGCATCTCCCCATACATGAAACCCAAACAAGATATTGAAATACGTGAATGCTGGATCCAACCACACTAAAGCTGTAATTAAATAAAACGAAAGGAAATATCATTTGGTTTAAACGCCTTCCTTTAATTTGGAAGTAAAGTCAAACATAGGGAACAGGTTTTTTAAATTTCTTGATAATCACTTCGCCAAAAATTCTGAAATGCATAAAATCTTCAAAGAGTTAATAGAAGAGGAGCATAAGACTAAACTTGAATTCAAACCCCATAAACATCAACTAATGGGGCGCACCAAAACGAAAGGAAATATCATTTGGTTTAAACGCCTTCCTTTAATTTGGAAGTAAAGTCAAACATAGGGAACAGGTTTTTTAAATTTCTTGATAATCACTTCGCCAAAAATTCTGAAATGCATAAAATCTTCAATAGAAACACCGTGAAAATAAGCTATATTTTTACCAGCAATTTGGAAAATACCACCAAAAAAAAACAGAACGCCAGAAATTTCAAAGATAGCATACCAAAACACGATATAAACAACAAAATGTGCAACTGTAAGGATATAAACGAATGTCCAGTGGAAGGAGCTTGTAAAACAGAAGGGGTGGTCTACAAAGTAGTTGTGGAGAACGAAAATGGTGAAAGTAAAGTATATGTGGGATGTACTGAAAGTAGTTTTAAAAAAAAGGTTCAACCGCCAGTCATCATTCAAACTGGAAAAATATTAAAACTGCACAAAACTAGCTAGTCATATGTGGGAAATGAAAGAAAAAAAATGGAAGCCCAATTGTGCACTAAGACATTTTAAGAATATCCAAACCTTACAACATTGGTAAAATTATATGTAGTTTGTGCCAGGAGGAGAAATTGGCAATCATGTTGTATCCAGGCCAAAATAAGCTGTTAAATGAAAGGTCTGAAGTGATATCAGACTGTAAGCACCTTGAAAATACATTCATCCAACTCGGATGAAAATACATGTATTTTTTCATCCCCCTCCCTTCCATTCCCTATACAGAGCAAAGATATGTATTAATTAGTACATAAACGCGTACCTACGTTTTTGGCGTGCGACTATAGTTTCGCTGGATGGTGTTCCCAGTTCATCAGGCACGGTGTCTATGTTGCCGGAAGTAAACAAATGGCTCATGGGAGATTCGCTGCTACGTAGTATATAAAAATAAAGTTGCACAGGAGTGTGCTAAATTCGATGATGGTGGTTTACATTTCTTAGAAAAAATTAGCGGAATGTGAGGCATATAAAAACGTGTGAGGGAAAGAAAAAGTTAATTACTAATTTAAAATTTGAAATTAAAGACGTTGTGTTCGCGTGGTCAGTAAACCGTTACGAGTTAAAGGGAGGTAAAAAAATATGACTGGGGATAAAATTAAAAAAAAAAACGTGTGGAATGGAGGTGTCTGTGGTTAAGGGAGCCTAAAAAAGTGGCTCATAAGAGTATGACTGCTACGTAGTGTAAGAAATAAAGATGCACGGCGGGGTGTTAGGTGCGATGCTGGTGATTTACATTTCTCAGAAAAAATTAGCGGAATATGAGGAGAGGTAACAAAATTTGAAATTTAAAGTTGAAGACGTTGGGTTCGCGTAGTCGGTAAACCGCTACGTGTAGGAGTTGGGTAAGAAATGGCTGAAAGTAAAAATAGGATAAAATGTGTGGAGTAGGGGGTGGCCGTGGTTAGGGGGAACCGATATTCTAATAGGGTAGGTGTGTTGGAGGAAAACTAATTCGTTAGGTTTCCAATATTTTAAGATGTAGGATTCCTTATGCCTACATGTTATTATTAGTTCAACCCGTTTATTCAGCACGCCCCGTTTGTTAATATTTTTGAGGATAAATCTTTTCTCTAATAGACATAGGTCGCATCGTCACCGTTCCTTATCGGAAAAGGATTTGGTTTGTGCTATGAGTTCCCATTTAACATTAGGTGTGTAGTCATTTGTTTTAAAACTTTTGTTGTGGAGATTCATTTTGTGGTGGTAAAAAACGTTTTTTTCCAATTAATAGCAGTGGATCCGAAATAGAATTTGGTCTGGTCATTGTGCTTGATGTATGGCCTTATATATAATTCATTTGTGCGTTCATGGGGCAAAGGTCACGGTTGCGGCAGTTGCACGTGTGCTTATCGGGGCTACCGTTTCTATTAGTGTTGTTTAGGTGTGTGCTAAGGATTATGTTATTATGCATGGCTATATATTGCTCAAGACTTTTTATGCATATGCAGCTAACTTCGATGTTGTTCTTGTTGATGAGTTTTTTTTTTAGTAAAGGGATATGGTTGAAAAGCTTGTGCATTAACCTGAGGAAAGTTCTACTTATGTTGGTCCTAACGTTACTACTGAAAAATGTTCGTGAACTGGCCTCCGATTTAAAAGCTGTTGTAAACCATGTGGAATCTCCAGTAGAATTATATGAAGACAGTGTAATCTCCTAAACGCAAAGATCCTACTTGTAAGTACACATTTTCGATAAGTTGCTGTGGCGTATGAAGATATGGTTTTTATTGGACAGGTAATTAAAGTAGATGACGAAAAACAGGCTGCCATACAGTTTTTGAGGAAAGATATCACAGATATATTCAAATGGCCACTAGTTGCTACAATTGAATCAAAATTTCTCTTTGCACATAACTTTGATGTACAGGGTAGAAGTCGGACGAGAAGAACTTCGGTAGTGCCTGAATTAGATTATTTGGAGGGATTGTATGTAGAGTATGCTAAGACTTACTTTTCACTACCCAATGAAGAGGTATCCCAACACCCAGCCTACCATTATTGAAAGCCTTCAAATAAACAGTTTTATTTATTTTTAAGTGTATAATGTGAGAGGAACATTATAGTTTAAAAACTGAGAGAATTTGGTGATTTCATACAGCTTACGTAGTGATCGGAACTCATCAACCTTTTGATCAAATTGTGATAGATGAAATATTTTTATTTTAATGACTTCAGTTACAGATTTAGTGGCTGAATACCACTTTATGATATATATATGAGTCCAAATATTGTATTTTGTCCTAATTCATAATAGACAAAAAATGGCTAAGTCGAACACATCTGTAAAAATAAAAAAAAATCTGCTAAATTTAAACTAGGTATGTCCAATTTTGACCTTTTTAGCGTTTTTTTTTAGTTGTTTTTTTGTCAGTTGAAAGACACATTAATTTCGAAATTCTTGTAAAAATTAACTACTTGTTGGATTTTAATGAAAACTTCAGAACTTATTCAGAAATGAATGAACTTATTTTAGAAATGTTTGTCTCTTTGAAAGTCATGGTATAAATATTTTTCTTTTTTATCTGTTACCCCCCTCGAACTTAATTTTATGAAAACACAAAAAAAATTTATTTGCAACCTGAATTTTTTTTTTTAATTAAATGCACAAAACTCTGAAAAATCTAAATCATCGAGTTTTTTGTTAAAAAAATGTCCGAAATTGTCCAAACTTTTACCTCAATTGTAAAAATACAAAACCCAATAAAACTAAGACAATATTTAATTAAGAAAGTTTTTAATGGCTTTTCTGAATAATATATACGAAGGTAATTATTATCTGAAAGAAAAAAATTTTTTTGATGAACAATGAATTTTTACTTTAATTTTCTTTTTTTTTTCAATTTTAAGTACACAATATGACAAAAGGTTGTTATATATTTATACATTAAGTTCTTTCTGCAACCTTATGGAAATGATATATTATGTTCTCTACTTTTTAAAGATCATAAATTTGAAAGCTTATTAAAATCTGACAACCATAATTATTTTAAAAATAATTTTTAATATTCCAAAATTGTATTTAAAATCGTCTACAACGAAAGTACGGATGCACATTGTTGAAATAATGTCACATGAGTAGTTTCCTTTGATAGAAGCAAGTTTTTTTTTTACTTCAGAAATGGCTTTGATTCGTTCAGTAAGAAGAAAACAACGCTTGTCAAGTTTTCTGAATATCGTCGTATTATTTTCAATTTTTTTCTTTTTCTATTCAAATATAAATCGAATAGTGGGATAAAAGAAAATATCGACTATTTACAATTACAAAAAAAAAAAAAAAAAACGCCCTTGGAAGTCCACCCAAATTTTCAAGTTTGAAATCGAATGCATAAATTCATTGTACATTACTTTGGAATTATTATCCACACGACAAATTATCAATTAAAACGATTTTTGGAGTTTAAATTTTCTGGAGTTAGCGCGCTACTACTCAAACTAAAAAATACTTATTGAGTCAAAACAAAACCAACATAGCATGTTAATTTTATTAATAAATAAAATAAAACTCATATTACTGCCATATAATTATTAATAAATAGAAAAAAATCTGCCTTAATAAAAAAGAAATAAAATCTCATTTCATTAAGTTAACCCGTTTCAATTAATGGTGTTTCATGTAATTTTTATATTCTCAGAAAAATATTTCATGACTGAAATAATAAACCTCAATTTAAAAAAATGTATTTTTTTTACTGTTTTATTTTTACTTGTAAAATTTGATTTTCTTTCATAATTTAAATGTTATTTTCAGTGCAGAATTCTTCCTCAAACGTAAGGTAAAAAAAAATTTGAAAGTGAATTTTAAAAAAAAAATCTAACCAGATTCACTTAAAATTAGAACGAATTATATCACTTTGGCGCTACCATCCAATAAATTTCCGTGCAGTAAGTTGTGAATATATTGACGTACATCAATTAACGCCTGTCAATTCCTTAAAAAAGGAACGACTACGGTTGGAAATATCTCTCTTAAAAAAATTTCTGCTAAAAATGTAAGTAATGTTTCTTTCAAATTACATTAAGTATACTTTAATCATTCTAAATTTCCTAAGATAACAAAAGAAAAAGGTGTAATTGATTTTTCATGATTTTTTAACTAACAAACTATGATCTTTCCGACAGAAATGTCGATAAGTTCCATTTTACGAAATTTTTTGACTCGAAAAAAAAACAAGATTTGTAATAAAATTTTTAACATTTATAGGAAGGATTAAAAAATCTGAAAAAATATTCAGAAAATACTTTGGTCTTTCCTCTTTAATAACAACATAAATATTTAAACGTTAAAAATTGTTTTATCAATTTGGGGACATTTTGTCGTCAAGGTATACCACTTTTTAGCGAAATATTGGACATACCTAATTTAAACGGATTGAGATATCTTGATGAAATAAAAACTGCTATGTTTCTTTAATTATGTAGATTAAGAAGTTGCTGCCCATCTCCCTCTCTCAAACCCCAACTCTATGGCGAGTAGTGGCTATCCCAGAATTTTCACTTTGTTCAAAAGCGCTGATAATAGAAACTTGCCGGTCTTAAAATGGGCGAATTCAATCACTTTTGAATGTAATTTGTTATTTGTTTTAATTTAATATTTTTTTCTCTTGATTCTCTTTGCTACCTGTTACTGACTGGGGATTTTCAACCATAGTTTAAAAGAGTTGGTATTCGGACTTATACCAAGTTAAAATTTAATTATTTTATATTCTTTTTTTAACACCTTGGCGCACATAGGTTTGTATACATGCTTGTACTGGTGCATCTATGGGCCACAGCTCGATTCTCCAAATAAGTTATCTGAAAGAAAGCTCATTCTTTGAAATAATTTAACTGGAAGTCAAACCCGGGATTGTTTTCTGTTGATTTTTTTTAAATAATAGTAGATAGATTCTCCTATCACCCGGTCCATGTACCTCCCCATTCTCTTGAACAGGAATAGAGGCTCATCCCTTGTTTCCTGTTTAGGAAGGGGTTCCCGGTTCCTTTCCTTTTCTCAGGCCTTAACAGTGGTGATGTCATGAATTTTTTTGTGATATGTGTGGATGGTGGCAACGTCTCTTCATATTGAGGGTACCGGATTGGCAGTTTTCTAGTTGCTGTTCCCGACTGGTAGTTAGGCGCCCGAACTCTTGCGTAGCATCTTGTGAGACTGCTCAGATCAACAGTTGCATAATATCGGGGTTCTCGCATTGCCATGTCGCGTATGGAAGGGTGCCCCTGTCAGCACCTCTGGTGAGCAACCCTGAGACTACACTATGCTACAGTCTGCGCCTGTTTTCTTTCTGCATATATTACATTAGATGATCGACAGCTACTACTACCCTATGCCTTTCCTTACCAATATGATACATCATGACTATTAACAACCAAAGATATAAACCTAAACCAGCTCAACAAAAAACTCCTAAACCCCTTAACCTTCCTTTCTGTAACATTCGCCGTATTCGTACCAATTTCTGCAGTGTGGAATCGTTCCTCTTCGAAAAATCACCGGGCATCCTCGCTCTCTGCGAAACTAATCGTAACTCCTTTGATTTCTCTTTTCCTAGCTACCTTCCTCTCCTTAGAAATGACTTTAAAATTCACATGCATGTTTACGTCCGCGACCATTTCCCGCTGGCTAGGGAAGTCTCTTTTGAATTTCCAGAACATTCGTACAGGTGTCTCCGTTTCTTTCTAAACTCACTCAGCTATCTCGTCTTTCCCTTCCTCTCAAGACTGCTACGTGCTAGATAGTATTTCCGATATTATAGACAAGGCCATCTTCCTACATCCGTTTGCAAATATACTCGTGTTCGGTCACTTTAAAGCCCACCATACCATGTTGCTTAAACACTGTCACTGATCTCGCTAGCATCCAAACCCTTAACTTCTCAGTCACTCTCACACAAGTGGTTGACTTTCCTACGCGTTTCCCCAGTACTCCTGACGGAAAAGCTATTTTCTCAATCTCTTTTTTTTACCTCTATCCCTGACTCTTGTACTATGCAGCTCTGCCCTCTTGGCAACTCTGATCGTGCGGTAGTGTCTGTAAACATCTCTTTCTGCTTTCCCACCATAGCCACATCCTACCAACAGAATATTTTTCTGTTATCAACAAGCTGATTGAGACTCGTTCCATGATTTCCTTCGTAACGTCCCTTGGAATGAAGTTTTTAATCATCCTGTTCAAAAATGCGCACTTGAAATATCCTCCTGTGTGAAAGTCAGCATCGATGCTTTCATTCCGGCAAGAAAATATCAAGTTAAATCGCGTTCATCTCCTTGGTTCTTGTGTCCGTTACAGCACACAGGAACCGCTTCTTCCGGCTGTACCAGAGGGACACGTCTGATTGCAACCTATGTTTCTTTGTCTCTGCTCGTAACGAATGCAAGCGTGTTCTCAATGAAGCTAATTTACTGTTTTTTGATAGAATTAAACAACGTATAAGTTCGGTTCTAAAGATTATTGGCGGTTCTGCAAGAGTGTGCTGAACAACAGAAAATCCTCAGTCCCTCCTGTATTCAAATGGCAAGTCCTGGCATCTTCAGTAGATAAGGTTAAATGCATTGCTCAGAAAGTCTCTTCCAACTCAACACTCAATCAGCTGGAGTACTCTTGATTTCCCCTCTAGAACTGAGGCTATACTAAGTGATACGTGCATAACCCTGTCAATGGTCTCGGACATGATTTCTAAATTAGACTCCCATAAAGCAAGCGGAGGTGACGGTATCCCAGACATCTTCCTAAAGAAATGTGCTCCCGAGCTGGCTCCAGATCTCTCCAAACTCTACAACTATTGCCTCGTCGCTTCCTGCTTTCCAGCTTGTTGGAAGTCCTGTAGTCCCGGTTTTTAATAACTCTGGAGAACCTTCTGACCCCTCTAACTATCGCCCTATTAGAACTCTTCTTTCTGCTTACTTGCTTCCCTGATAACTACAATCTTCAAAAATTTAGATGCAACGTCAACTGCCATTTTGTTTTGTCCTGAATCCCGTTCATCTTTTATCATTTTCTCAATCCTCCCTATACCCAGGCTTTCCTCTCACTTTCACTCTCTAACCCCTGCGTACTAGTGGCACCCCCGGCTTGCTTTGGGTGAAATCATTAATATATATATATATATATATATATATATATATATATATATATATATATATATATATATAGTGATTTTCCAAGCGTAGCTTAGATGTGGCACAAGACCGAAAGTAGGGGAAACCCAATGAGTATCGAACTCACTACTGTTCTAGCGAGAGAATCTTACTAACCATTACACCGCCTCGAGGAGCCCAAATATATATATTTCTTTACCTTCTTTTTATTTTTTTCATTTATTGACAAGACTGAATACACAACTGAGAAAGACTTTTTTTAATAAAGGAGGCGGAAAAACTTTGCACACGTCTTATATAAACATATATGAACTGGAATCAAATATAGATCAAATATGGATTAGAACTCGGCAGAATGATAGGATGATGAACAAATAGGAACCGTTTATAAATGTTTTGCTTTTATTAAAGCTTCACCACAGAATTAAATATGGAGAAGAAAAAGAAAAAAAAAATTCTGCTATTTTACATTTTTGTGTTGTTTGTTTTTTCATTGGTTAAGCAAACCTCATGTGCATCTGTCATGACAAGCAGAGTTCGTGTGTATAATTCATATGTGTATCATAATTCTAGTTTGTTTATGCGGGGTTCAGATGATAATGTATATTCGTGTGTGTGTGTGTGTGTGTGTGTGTGTGTGTGTGTGTATTAGGCATTTTTTAAAATCTGGTATTTTTAATTTTTTTGTTCTTTGTTTTATAGATATATATATATAGAGAGAGAGAGTGAGAGATGTATTGGGATCAAGTATAGACCAAATATGAATTGGAATCCGACAGAATGATAGAATAAGGAACAAATAGGAAACGTTTATAAATCTAATATTAAAGCTTAATTAGAGAATGAAATTTGGATTTTCTTTTTCTCTTCCATATTTATTTCTCTGATGAAGCTTTAATAAAAGCGAAATATTTTAAATTTAAAAATGTTTCCTATTTGTTCTTCATCCTATCATAGACGTATATAGACATATATATATATGTGTGTGTGCGTGTGTGTGTGTGGAGAGAGAGATAGACTGATAAGGAACTTTGATGAATATATAGGATAAAGTCTAATTTTAAACATATATTGAGTCTTCAAAAACGATTAGGATTACTATCAATTACTTGCATGACCAGCATGATACAAAAAAATACTTATATATTTACATATGTTAGCCTTGCTGAGTAAATAATTAGTCGTGAGGCACTAACTGTGGATCGAACTCTCTCCAATAGCAATGGCCTGTAAGACCAGCTTACTAACCATCAATCTCCAATAAGCGCACTTATTTACTTATTAAATTTAACTTGTCTAGCACAATCTGGGAATAATACGACGCAGCGGTGTTGAAACTCAACAGTTATTACTCGCATGACTTGACAGTCCACAGCACAGCGAAAGTGTATTTTGATGGCGGAAGGCGGTGAGAGTTGCAGGTCCATTCAAACAACGATTTTATTTGTAGCGCAATATTGAAAACTGTTTCTTCATGGCGCGTGATCTAAATAACGATTCGACCGAAAAGGGAAACGACACTGCTGCCCGCCTTCCTTAAAAAGAAAGAAATCCGGTAGAAAGAAAACAAACCGACTTCTCATCGAAGCATAAAATAAGAACTGGCTTTTACTCTGTTCTATTGCAGCTGTGTTAGAGTAACGAAGCCTAAGTCCTGCAATAAAATATTTTTTTTAAAAAAACACATAAACAGAGAGGAATTAGGCCATGATAGAATGTAGGCGCACTTCACAAAGAAGGACATCATAATTGCAGAATTAAGATTTTAAAAAATCAATAAAGAAGAAAATATAAAAGGTCTTTTTTATTGAACCATTTCAAGAGAGAGTGCGTGTGTGAGAGAAAGAGAGTGAGTTGAGTGAATGCGTGTGATGGAGAGTGAGTGAGTTTGTTTTTGTCAGGAAAAGAGAGGTATGGGGGTGAAAGAGCTGGGTCGAGGTGAATCCTGGAAATATATATCCAGTTTGAATATCTCCAAAACCAGTTGGCCAGCCTTTGTTTTAACTTTAAAGGGAAAATGATCGTGCAGGAATGAACAGATAATCATCCTTGGAGCTATTCGGATGGTATTTGACGTCAGTTATTGAGCTTGCATACTGTAACAATGTCGCATTCACATTGACGATGGGATTTCTCAGACTTCGTGTCTCGTGCAGGGATTTTGGCGAAACTTTGCCTTGTCTGTGTGTGTGTCAACCCCCAACAACCTGATTTGTCTCTTTGTGACTTTTGCCTTTTTCTAAGGCTTAAATAGCCGCCGAAAGTGTGAGATTTCAAAGCTTGGACGAGATTAAGGAGAAGAGCAGGATACAACTGAGGATAATCCCCGAAGAGGATACCGAAGATCCTTTTTTTTTCGTATGAGGACCGTAGGGATGTCAGGGTTTACAGCCAACCTAGAAAACAAGGAAATCGGAGGATTATCAGAGAATCGAAAAGTAGTGACGTTTTTAAAAGAAAACCCTAGGAATTATAAAGGAATTTTGGTTTTACGCCAGGAAAATCATGAAATTTTCTAATACAACGTGACATTAATCGAATGATATGTTTATTATATGCTTTTGCAGATTGAAAATTGTTTGAAAACAGTTTCTAAATGTTATATTTGTTTCCTAGAATTTATTTAAAATATCTACGTCCTTCAATCCTGAATAGATGGACTGAATTCTTAAAATTGAATTTGCTTCATGGTTCATGCCTGTGGAAAACGAACTTAGTAAGACGATGTGCTACTTTAACCAAAAGACAATTTTCTTGAGTAATATAAGGAGAGGAACATAATCACATGGGCAGTAAAAAAAACGTAGAAAATATAAGACTTATTGGTACACATTGTTATTTAAGGCATGCTCATCAAAAACTAACTTCATATCTGATAATTAAGATAAGGAATGCAATGTCTGTCTATATTTCTGAGATGAGGTATTATGTACAGTATTTACATTAGTCGGACTATTGTCCTCATCTTTGTCGCCAAGGACACATGGTACAGTGGATAAAGGCGTTGGTTAGATCCAAAGAGTGTGAGTTCAATACCCGGTTCAGGCAGTGGAGAACTTTCAGAAGGAAAATTACCAGGAGATAACTGATAACTGACATCCATCAAACATGGCTCGTGGAACTAGAACAGTCTACCCCAGTGATCGAAATAAAGGGTTCGGTTCGAAATTCCAACCACCTGAAGAAGGCCGGAGCGTACAACGGCCGAAACGTTGTGACAAATATGGCGACAAAGATGAGGACAATAGTCCGACTAATGTAAATACTGTAAGGAATGCAATATAGAGATTATATATGATGGAAAAGTTTACATTCTAAAATATGTGTTAATTAGTTCATTCGTTTTTTAGCTGTGCGCCACAAGCTATTGTCTGTGTCTGTCTCCCTGTTACACGATGTTTCCAAATCAAGGAATTTCAGCAGAATCTTTCAGGAAATTAAGGAATTATTAACGAATGTTATTCAATTATTAGACTGGGAACCCTGGATATATATGTGCGATCCCAAGGTAAATACTTTGATAACAACTAAGATGTCATTGCTCTAAGTAGGCTATTTTTTTATTATGGCTCTTAATGCTTTCCGAATAGACATATATATAACAACAAGTGCATAACTACTGGTATATACCACCCCATCCATTATTCACTTATTTGTTATGTATTTGCTATTTTTATTTACATGTTCTTATATTTATGACCGACCAAAAAATCCTTTTTTCAATGTTTGTTTAAATTAATCAATTAAAAGCTTAAAATTTTAACTTATTTCTTGATAAACTACATTTTTTTATTAAATGTAAATGTTTCGCAAATATATTTTGATTAAAGTAACAGTATTTTTTTTATATTTTCTAACCCTTTTGTATCTGGTCTTAAGATTTTGACCAGAGGTGTATAACTATATGATTGGGTTAGTTGTAGATGGTTTTGATTTGTATATTGTGTATATATTGTATATATATGAGTGTGTGTATATATAAAGATACATATGTATAGTGCTCATATTTTGTATTGACCATAAACCATGTGCATTATGTATTTATTATTTGCTTGCGCTTTTAGAAATCTCTTATTTCCACTGTGACGGTCATTAATGCAATGTATATATTAAGAATAGAGCGAGGTTAAATATGTTTGACCAATTTGGGTCGTACATGTTAATTTATATATAAATTTTCTCATATAGATAAAGATACAGATACTTATTGAACTTAAATCTGTGAACTTTTAACCTTAGTAGAGATATAGTAGATAATTCTGATACGATTAACTTCATTTTTTATATAAAAATCTTTTCTTTTTTTTTTTTAAATCTCTTTATATCCCGTTAAACTTTAATAAGTTTATTTAAATTATAAAAGTTTGGGATTATTGCCTATTTTATAGACTGTATATAATATATCTAATTGCTTCTTTACATAAATAGATTTTATCTAGATATTTTCTTCTATCATAGTATTATTTTATTATTTTTTATTATTTATTTATGGAGAATGTCATAGATAATTATATTTTTAAACGCACAAACACACACACACACACACACATATTATATATATATATATAACGCCTGACGATTGCACTAGCATGAAACAGACTGTCGCCTCTAAGTGCTGACTTCCATGTCCACTTTTATATTTACACACGCTCTATCTCTGATATTGAGCACTTTACCCCATAAATATAGCACACTTTAAGACTATATTTCTGCATATATATATATATATATATATATATATATATATATATATATATAATATTTTTTTAATGTTCTTAGCCTATCATTATTTTTAATATAAATTATAACAGGGTTTTTCAGTTGAATACATACGTGTCAAAATCTTAACGGGGAAGGGATCCAGACAGATTTTCGAATTTATACTTAAAATCTTTTTCAAAAGTATTCTCAATTGCCAATTTAATATAACGATTTTTGTCTACAATCCGGATGTTATTTTAGGTCACCATGTGTGTTAATACAACTGAGACCGTTTTCTTTTTCCCCCTTCCTACACGATGATAACAATATCTTTCTTTCCCCTACTCCCTATATGAAAGCACTATTCTTAATTTTTAAATCTAAACTTAATATTTCCATCTTCGTTTGATTTAAAGTCTGAGGATTTTAAACCATATTTTATCGGCTTCAATGAAATAAAATATCACCTACGGCTTTTTAAGTGTTTGTTTGTCATTATATATATATATATATTCATTTAACTGAAATTGATAACTACTGGATATAGAAAATCTTATTAAAGAAAATATGACTCTAGAAAAAAAAAACAGGAATGTAGTAACGGCTTTCCTGGGTTTTTTTTATATTTTTGTTTTGTTAGTCTTATTTAAATTTTTGTAGGAAGGAGTCCTGTCGAGTAACGTATTTTCTTTCGTAAGACTTTCGATCTCTCATACGGTAGGTATTATTTTCAGTTTAAAAGAAAATAGGGATGTCTGCTCAAACACGTGTACCCACTAAATATACCGATTATATTTATTGATTAATGAATTGTTACCGTAGCATCTGAGGAACGATGTTTTTCGTAAATCTTACAGTAACTCCAAAGACTTCATAAAAACTGGGATTTTAAACGTTTTAAAGGCTTTTAAAGACACCTTTAAGCATCTCTCTCTCTCTTTATCTTTCTCTACATATATATCACCTAAAATATGCATAAATTTATGTCATTTAATATATTTCAAGGTGTGCAATATTTTTCAAGAAGAATGCTCAATAGATATGTAGAGCAATGGATATTATTAATGAATAAAAACGTCAACGATACTTATCTATGATTGCCTAAAAGTTTCCCAATGCTCGCGTATTTAATAAGCGTTTATAAAAAATATATGCTCTGTAAACTAATACAATTATTCTTATCTGACCCTTAGGAGTGTTAACATCGCGAAACTTATAGTTGGTCATTGATAAGTATCGTGAACTCTTTATAGATAGATAGATAGATAGATAACATGAATATTGGTTGATTGACTAATTCTACGGCTTATCAACTCTCTGAAAGTTATTTAAAGCCAGAAAATATTTTTAGATTGTAACAATTTTTTTTAAGATAATAATGATTTGGCGATACAATTCTTACTAATTAACTCATACCTGGAGAAAATGTTGAATTCATGTCTTTACCAAGGGTATTTGCGCATATATAACGAACCCTACTGAAATTGGAACTCGGCTCTTCGATTAATAATCCCTAGCCATTATCCATGGCACTTCTCGCGCATCCAAGTTTACAGCACCTGTTATTCCCAAGCGGTCACTCATCTAGGTACTGACCAGGCTTAAATTGCTTAAATGGTGATCGTACGGGAAATGGTATTTCATATAAACATACAAGTGCATGCATGCTCGTCCCCGCATATATTCTTAATTCGACCTATAATTATTTTTTTCTCTTTTTTTAGTGTAAATTGTTACACGAGTTTGGATTTAGTCTTGGGGGTTATAAATGCACCTGTCGACAAGGAACCGAATACAAGATAATCGACGGCAAATATTGGCTTGAAGGAGTCCTCTTGGAGGTGGAATATCTCAAGAAGAAACGTGGCATGGCTAACAGGTAAGAAAGAATTTCTTCATTCCTCGCGCCGGCACGTAGTAGACTCCGTTGAAAAGAATCAGCGATGCGCTAATACTTACACTCTTCTGGTAATCATGACGCACTTTCGTTGCGCTTGATGTCATCTGACAAAATTTTTCTTAAAAACTTTATTGACTCAAAAGGAACAAATCAGTTTTCTCACCAATTTTGCCATTGAATTCATCGTAGAATAATTTGAGTTCATTCTGAACAAGTTGTTCTGATATAACTGTATGCAGCGTTCATCGTTTCGATTTATTATCATTCCACGTGATCTAATTTTAATTAATTTTAATTCCCTTTTTAGCCTGCTACTATTTGTGATCCATTCGCATTTTGGTCTTATGTTTCCACGCCTGATCTCCTCTATTTTACTTAAGTTCTTTGGCTAGTTTAGTATGATATCATTTTTATTTCTTTTGATTTCTGGTGTGTACACATTTCTTTTCCGCCGAGCAATTAAAAAAAAGGCAGCAACACGCATATTTTACAAAGATAAAGCCCTTCGTAAGGTATGGGCTGTACTTGTGAGAACAATATTTTGTATTTCTTTAAGGTATGGGCTTCCAGCAATCCCTTCAATGTGTCTACTGGAATCTTTTCCAACCTGAGGGCTCCACCTATAACAGGGATTGTTGATGTTCCCATGTGCCACATTTTTGAGATTTCGATTTCGAGGTCCTTGTATTTTGATAGCTTTTTGAAGATCTTCAAAGATACATTGCAGTTTGCAGAGACTGCCATATCAATAAAGAGGCATTTATTTTTTTGTTGTTTGCGGCTACTAACAACAATGTCTGGGCGATTAAGTTTGGCTGTTCTGCTTGTATGCATTGTGTAGTCCCATAAAATTGTTACAGGTACAATCTCCGTAACCGAGTCTGGTTGGTGTTCATAACAGTTTCTTACAGTTTCATTTCTGTAAATGTTGCAGATTTTCCAGTGCAAATATTGGCCCACTCAGTCATATTCAGTGGGTGCCAATACCTTGCAACCTGATACAAAATGATCAATTGTTTCTGGATATTTATCCCAGAAGCTGCATTTTGGGCTAACACAACATTTTAGTATGTGTGCTTGATAATTTCAGCTTGTTTGGTACGGGCAGAGTATTGATCGTGAAGCGGTTTATCTTGTTATCATTTCTGTATCTGGTCGGTTGCATTTGCTTTTGCTTTCTTTTTTTAAGTATTTTGCAGCTTCAGTCGGTGTATTGTGTTTTACTTGTATTTCTGCACCCATTTGAAACACCATTTTGAACTTGTTGGCTTCCTTTATTACAGAATAAATTCGCTTGCTACTTTCATGTTCTTTGACACATTTCATCATCCAGTCTACTGTAGTTTCCAGATATCTTTGAAGGCCAATTGTTGTAGCTTTGTAAGACAGTTCTAGTTGAACTAATCCTCTGCCTCCTTCGGATCTGTACACATACAGACGATCAACATCAGCTTTGGGATGATGCATGTGGTTGGAAATGAGAAGATTTCTCGTTTTGGCGTCCATTCGCTTAATGTCACCTATGGTAAGTTAGGGATGTTAAAACTGGATTGCACCACAGGAACAGGCTGATATTGTTTTGTTTTTTTAAATACAGTTCGGTATTCAGTACCAGACGCACACGCCTGTAGTACTCTTTTCTAACCTTCTCCTTCATTTGGGGATGTTGTATACCATCTCCTTCGTTAATTCCTAGGTACTTATAGGCTTCATCTTGTTCCAGTTCCTTAATCTTTGTAACAAAATCTAAATCTATTGAGTGTGTGTCTGCAATTCTCCCTTTCTTGAATGTTACTTTTGCACATTGATCTAATCCGAAATCCATACCTATGTCGTCACTGAAACATTTTACAATATTGAGAAGGCCCTTCAACTCATTGTCGTCTTTGGCAAAGAGTTTGAGATCATCCATGTAGAGTAGGTGACTGAATACATTCTTGTTTCGTTTGTAGCCATAGCTACTGTTGTTTAGTTCATGCATAAGGGGGATTAAGGACAAACAAAACAGGATGTGTGACAAGGAGTCTCCTTGAAAGATTCCACATTATTATTATTATCATCATTATTATTTCCTTTTATTTCTTTTGTATACACATTTCTTTCGGGGTCCCAACCTGAGACCTAAAGTCTAAAATGGCATCATGATATTTTCCACTGGTCATTTGAAAAAAAAACTAAGATCACACACAATTTACATAGATAAAGCTCTTCATAATGCGTAAGCTGTACTTGTGAGTACAATTTTGTGTATTTCTTTAAGACATGGGCTACCAAGAATCCCTTCGATGAGTCTATCGGAACCTTTTCCATTAATCCATTAATCCGAGGGCTCCAACTATAATTGGAATTATTGATGTCCTCATGTCCCACAATTTTAGATTTCCACATCAAGATCCTTGTATTTTGATAGTTTTTTTTTTTTTAAGATTTTCAAAGATACATTACAATCTGCAGGGACTGCCATGTCAATCAGAAAGCACATTCTGTTCTTTTGGTCTTTGATCACAATGTCTGGGCGATTAGCTTTGAATGCTTTTACTTAGTGTAATGTAATGTCCCGTAAAAGTGTTATATGTCCGATCTCTGTAACTGGACCAGGGTGATGTTCATGCCAGTTTCTTGCAGCCCCACCGCGTAAAAGTTGCATATTTTCCAGTGCAAATATCACGTTGAATTTTATATTTAGTGGGTGCTAACACTGTGCAACCTGATACAAGAGGGTCAATTATAGATATACTATTCCAGATATTTATCACAGATAAATTTATTCATTATTATTATTAGTAGTAGTAGTAGTTCTAAAATCCTTCGGCTTCATTTCATTTTCATTTTTTTGCAGGTTCGACACTCTTCAATGCCGTATTTCAGCTTCTCCACCATCTTCAAAGTACAGCTTCTTCGTCGTCGTCATTTTGCTTCTTGTCGCAGTTTGATGTAATGGCTGGGATAGTTACGCATTTGCCATTGGCTCGTGTCTGTTAACGCGTAAATTTTCAAGTCGGGAAGAAATTCCCTCGGAAAACAGGTGCAACAGAATTTTACTTAATCTGGCTGTGTGCTGGACTGAATTAAATCTAATAAATATTTAATCGTTATTTCATGTTAGAATTAAAATTAATCTTTTCACATTTTATTTTAGTAACCTCATTTTAAAGCATTATAAACGCCGATTTTATCAGACATTCGGGTTGGCGAAATGGTTTAAAAAAACAATTTTTTGCCCATGTTTATCATTTAACTTTCATAGAATTGTAACAGAGAGCACCTGAAATAAAATGAAGACCAATCAAAATTTATTACGATAACACTTCATCTAAGAAATTCGTAGACTATTAGATCAAATACTACAAGTACAAATATTCAAGCAAAATGGCAATGCAGTTGCAATAGGGGAATTATCGCTATCCGGCTTCTTGGAACAAGGCTAAAATGTAACCTAATCTCCAACGTTGCTGACACGGAATGTCAGGCTCCCAAAGATAATGAATGCGAGGGAAAATTACACTTGATGTTTACTCTTTATTTGCAAAATAAAGCAACAAAAATAAGATAAAAGAGGAATTTTCAATTATTAAGAATAAAGACAATGCTTTATTCTGGAAATTCGAATACTGTGAAAGTCTCCGATCGCTAATACGCAAACATATTGTTTAAGGATCTGGGAGAAGTAAGATGAAGAACTAGTTTTCTAGATTATTAATAATAATAATAATTAAAATGTTTTTGGATTACAAGTCAAAACTACGTAATAATGACCAACTTATTGTATGCACTGTGTCCCTTTAGGACATGGGCGATCATAGCTTTCCACAACCTTTGTAGGTCTTAGCAACATTTATCCCTTTGCCACTCCTTTCAATTCTGTTCTTCAAGTTCTTCAGGTCGGTGGCTTGCTGCCTTCCACTGTCCCTTTTGTCTCCGATATGTCCCGTGCATATCAAATTCTCTTTGCCACTCCACTCGACTGTTTCATTAAGTGACATTACTTGCTTCAAAAAGTTGTGTCTTCAATAAAAAAGAAGTTTTCTTTTTAATGCTTACTTTTCTTTAAATCTAATTTGATTCAGATTAATATGTTTCTATCCATAATTTTATGAAATAAATAATTTTTCATAAACGGAAATTTTGTTCAAGAACAATCGATAATTACTCGATATTCTGAATAGGTTCGAATGATTTATTTTTCTATGCGCAGATTTTAACATTTCACTGACATCAATTACACAAATAACATTTACGTAAGTTAAGCTGTAAGTTGCGCCGACCATCCTTGCAGTAATAGGATAAATTGCACATGTTTGGTAAATGAACCAGAACGACACATTCGTGTAAGCATGTAATTAAAATACACAAATATACGGCAGTTGTGAATAACATGTATCATAGCTTATCATAATCAGATAAAGATTTTTTTTCTTTAATCGGTATCACCCCATGCAAGGCAATAAAGCCACTAAGGTACAAGGGATTATAGAGTGTAGAATAATTAGGAACATAAACATTAATAATGAGCGGGAAGAGGAAAGAGTAACCAGGAGGACAGTAGATAGCGATGGATATTGCATTTAATTAGATTAGAGTTGGCTGGAAAGAATGGAAGTTCCACAAGAGAGAAGAGCGAGAACAAAAACTGTTAGCATTGAATTTACGATTAAATCTAGACAGCTCAACTTTAAATTGATGAGATCTTGACGCCATCTAATTCTGCGCTTAGATTCAAAAAGTCTTGGCAAAGTCTAGTGAAGTGCTCATCCGAGCAATTGCCATGAAAGTTAATCTGTTTTCAAATTTTGTTTTCATAATGTTATGGTAAATTACCTAGACACGGATGGACTCTTCCAAGTTACAAATAAAAGCAGGTACTGCTTTTGTCAGTAGAGTCCCCCCCAACAGTCAGAATTTTTCTTCAGCAATTCTTTTTCTTGAATCCTTCTGGCTATTCAGACGTGAAACAACGAAAATTCGTAAGTGCATTTTTTGTCTCTCGTCCACATACAGTCTTGTAACAGTCTTTCGTTTGTTATGTTCTTTTTGCTTTTGTGTACACTATATCTGCTAGGTGGGAACCCACCTCTACAATGGCGGACTGTCCCCAACAGCAGCCGGACACGACACTCCCATGTGTGTTGGCATGGGCTGCTACGAAGCCAACGAAAAAGAGCCCCGAGGACTATGTAGAACTTCGGGAAAAATATGCTCCTTATACTAAAGGGAATGAATTTTTAACGATTCTCGAAGCACTTGCTGCAGTGACTACTCGGACAATCTCGTTCGTAACGTCGGACGTCGTAACAAGGTGACTCGTCGGATTTGGAAGAAAGGCCATGGAGGAGGCTTTAAATAGCCTTAACATACGTCACAAAATTCTCACTAGGAGAAATGGGTACAATTGAAAAAAGGATAAGAAATATGGTTTGCATAATCAAAGGTCCACAGTTTACACACAAGACATTTAAACCAAATCAGGAAATGCCTGTCGGACGATGCTGACAGCAGCCCTCCTGAAAGCGAAGAAGGAATGAATGTCAGTTATGACACTTTTGACATAAAATACCTCAAGCGGCCCCGGAGCAATGCCGTTTAAAGAGGAAAAGGACGGACTTTATCATCGTTAATCCTCAGAGGAAAATATATTAAGACTCCTGCGGAGTTAAGATTTAGGAATGGGGTGTTATTACCCATACACGGATGGATTCTTCCAAGTTACAAATAAAAGCAGGTACTGTTTTTGTCAGTAGAGTTTTTCCCAACAGTCAGCTCTGACAGTTCGGACTTAACATTCTTGCTCATATGTATATTATTTTATTACGGATTTTCGTTAATATTTGTTAACTCAAATCCACTCTTGTGTCTTTATTCTGGTCCCAATAAGGCCACAACACATAACCACATACGAAGCCACAGAAAAGCTAGATTCGAAATTATAGCGACTCTCATAATGCGCCTGATTACTTACTACCCAACTTGAGAGTTCTTAACACCCCAAAAGAGCATTACTGCCCACATTAAGAATCACTGGTCGAACAATTATACTATCAACTTTTGACAATTTCGACAAGATAACTGAAATTATAACTGAAATATATAATACTGGATACATATCGGAAGACCTCAGTAAATCCATCTTCAAAGTGCTACGTAAGAAGCAAAGGAATGCGAACTCCATCAGCCAATCAACTTAATGAACCAAAGAACTAAGCTTATCTGATTTCTGATGAGTTGAACGCTAAGCAGAATTAAGCCGGAAATAGAACAAGAACAGTACTGTATTCAATTTTTTTTTTTTTCTTTTTTTAATCATTTTAACCCAAGCAAGGCGATAATGCCACTAGAATGCAGGGGAGCAGTTACAAGGAGTGAAAGAGAGTGAGGACTTTAATGAGAAGTGAAGAAAGGGAACTGCTTTCAGGAAGACAGAAGATGGCGATTGACGTTGCATTTAAATTTTTGTAGATTGTAGGTAGCAGGAAAGCAAGAAATCGGAAGAGATATCCACAGTCGAGAAATGCGAGAAAATAAACTATTAGAATTGAACAGACAGGTGTATCTAGCTAGTTCAACAGTAAAATTATGCAGTTGATGTACCAAGGAGGAAAACTCATCATAACAATTGCCAAGAAAATACAGTAAAAGCTCGAATTAACGGTACATGAACCAATGGACTCCGGATTTAAATTTAAAACTTTTCGAACTTTATTTAAAGGTATATAAAGTAATAAAATGCATATACATATATACTGTATTTACATTTATTTACAATAATTTTGTACTGTACTGTGTGTTTTCAGGTCACAAAAGTGCTTCAAATTAACGGACAAACGGTTTTAACGGACGCCCCCCCCTATTATTCCGTTAAATTGAGGTTCCACTGTATTTATAGAAAAGAGACGCCACGTCACGGTAGTGGGAAATTAACTAATGTCGAGATGCTAAGTCACAATCGATTATATTACAGACCCTTCTTTAGATTTTTTTTCGCGACCCTCGAGCTATAAAGCAGGAGTACCAGATTAGATATTGCAGCAATATTCGATGCACGGACGAATGGTAGATTTAGAAATGTGCGTTGCTCTGCAGGAGTTTAGCATCAGCCATGCAGATGGCAGACAATATAAGTTGTTTGTGGTTATGAAATGAAAGCAGTTTTGTTTTAGAGACATTCAAATTTACAAGCTATTCCTTGCCCCAGTTAACCACTGATTGGTTTTCCGTTTCGAAAGCATTTGTCAGATTTACTTTGTCGGATCTTTGAGACAGGTGCAAATAGTTGTGCAATCTGCATAAATAACTCGTTGGGAACTGATGACCCCAGGATGGTCGTTGATGATCAGAAAGCGCAGATGTTCATGGTCTAGCACGACACAGTGAACCACTTTGCCTAGCAATTGTTTCAATACAATCTTTCCACATCAAGTCAGTAGAAAACGTTAAATAAGAGGACAAAAGACATTCTCCACAACAGGATAAATAAAATCTAAAAAAAAAAAAAGAGAACTCTCATAATAGAGAAAGAAAATTCAAAGATGGAAGGAATATATAGGAGAACTCTTCCAGGTTAGTAAAAGAAAGCGAGAAGTAACCATCAATTGCATTGGAAGAAATACATCGGAGAACTCTTTCTTTGTCTATGAAGCTGGGTATAAATGAATGCGAGCTCCATCAATCAATCAGATGGAGCTTAATTTAATCAAATAAAAGACCCACAAAACTAAACTTATCATCCGGACTCTAATGAACAGAGCGCGTAGTGTATTAAGACTGGAAATAGAGAAAGAACAGTGTGACTTCGTTAGACATTGGAACAAGAAATACGATCTTTCTTATCCGAATGCTATCAGAGCGAGCAGAAAGAACTATAGCTATGTTTCATAAGCTAAGCAAATGTATTTGATGTACGACACAAAGATTTACTTTAACTGCTAAAAAAAACTCGATATATTTGGTAAAGATATTAGAATAATTTATAATATTTACTGGGGGAAAATAAATGCATACGGAGAGGAAATGAATTGAGCAAGAACACAAAAATACAAAAGTGGCGAGGAACAAGGATACGTATTCTAGCTGTATTTATTCAACCTTCAGCTCTCCTAACAGAACTGCAAGAACTCCAAGACAAGCTAGTAAAGGAAAGCGAGAATCAATTGTAAGAAGACAGTTTATGGCATTAATCAAGAGGGACACCCTAAGATGCGAGCTATGAATGTGAGATATAAGAATCAACAAAGTACAAAAATTTAAGTACAGAAATCTAATTACAGAAATCTGGAAATGTGACACAGAAGACACCTTGGAATAGCAATAAATGGCTTCCAAAAGCTAAACAAAATATTAATAAACGTGAAAATTGTTAAAAACAAAGAGCGTTGAACGGCTATAATTTAGCTCTTGAAAATATATTTTCAATTGAGTACTGTTGAATGACAAGCTAATTTTAAAAACAACAGCCACCTGCGTTCATGCGAAGCTCTTCAGTAAAATGAATGGAGCACTTCGGTTGGTGGGCGTTTGTTTACATTCGTAAAAATAATGCACTAGATTTGGCTGACACAATTTGTCGAGTGAAGTAGCTCAGTGGTAGAGACTGACCGACACCAAATCGGTTGGATTTCAACCCGGGCTTGAGGCATTCGGTTGACTGAAGAGCTGTGATACAGCGAAATAGTACTGTCTGCGAATGACATTATATATATATATAAGTGAACATTGAAGTCAACACTCACAGGGGACACTGTTTCATGCTAGACGCAATCGTATGTGTGTAATCGGAGAGAAATTGCGAATTTTGTAAGATTAAATAAAAAACTGTAAAAACACAATCATGTTGTGAATGACAAAAGCCGACTGCAAAATGTATTCTTTGTTAAAGAATCTGGAATTAGCGAGAAAAATATTCTGATAGTGTAAAAGTGATCCTGGAATCGAATTAAAAAGGAATTTGAAAAATGTAAATCCGATGGGATTATGATAATACTGTCAAATAATCCAAACGATTTGATCTCATTCTGAATTTACAAGGGTTGATTGATAAGTAAAGTCTCTAATCCTATAAAATAAGATTTAGAACAAAGAGAAGGTTGAAACTAGTATCAAAATTAAATGAATTATTTTTTTTATAACTTATTTTAATACTTATAAAAAAAAATAATAACTTATTTTAATACTTATTATTCATTAATAGATTTGATGAATCATCCAACAAAGTATTCTTTCTGCTTCATATTGGCATAATGATAACATCTTTCGTCTCCAGGGGTAAGACGGTAAAGGAATCTTTCTTTGTATCCACAAGCTGCCTGGTGTTGAGCGAGTAAACTGGCAGCAATGAAGGAACGTTGGAGATTGTTTCTTTTGATCAATGCGTGTGGTACCCATACGCCATGATTCTGGACCTGACCTACTGAGTGAAGATGACGAGCGACATTAACACGAGCCAATTCCTTAGTGGTCTGGCGCGGTTCTTCTTTAATCATGACGTCATATTCGTACGCAGCACAAATGTTTCGAGGAGCTTTGGCAATTTGTGACCTTGATTAAAAACAATGAGAAGATGCCAGGCATACACAGTCTTGTCTATTTCTGCCTTCCATCTGAAAGGGATGTCTACACTTAAGTAAAATTTCAATAACGTTGACCAACAGTTTCACAGGATGACCAGAGTTGCTAAGAAGCAAAAAATAATGCCACGAAAGATTATTCTTCGAGATCATTCACAGAACATCAGAAAAAAAACGAAGGAATATATGCAACACAATATATATGTATAGATTTATCCACATTAACACGTACGTCTTTATTTAAATGATTTTAAAATATTTAATATTTTTTAATCATGAGACTAGAGAAGTTTTCGGAAAAATATTTTTCAGTCTGTTTTTCTATTTATAGGTAATATCAGTAAAATTTGTAATTAATAAATGCACGTGGCATTTTCTGTTAAAAAATATTTTAATTCAACCCGAAGAAAGTATATGGAAATATTTCAAAACCCATTAGATCACGTCTCCAATAAGATCATAAAGGAGAGATCGGTATCTTGTTTTACTTTTTATTTATACTTAATACCCGATTCAGTTTACTTATATTAAATGCAATATTTTCGACTCCGTTTACCTATATTAATTGCAATATTTTCGATCTAAAAACAACTTTATCGTTTTTATATATATATATATATATATATATATATATGGTTGTGTGAAAAAATACTACGCACAAACAAGATGAGAAAGAACGAGTTATGAAACATACATGCTATTTCACATAATATTCATCCATGCAGTTCAACACACTTGGCATAGTTTATAGAAATATCCCCCAAAAAAAGAAAATTGATATTTGGATATCGATATACTGCTCTGCAGCTGCTATCATCTCTGGATCATTCGAAAATTTTCCTCCTTTTTGATTTCCTTTTAAGGCTTGGTTACTGGAAATGGATAGAGTAATATCTGTTGAGTAGCGTGGATATTATGTGCACTCACATCCCAAATTCTTCGAAGCGTCTACCTTGCCAGTCCTATGTAAAGATGCATTGTTTAGGAACGAAAGAGAACGACTTCTTTCACCGTATTTTTTCAGTGTCATCTTTAATCGGCCGGCAAGTTAAATATTCTGCATTAACTTTTTGAGCTTTCTGAAGATCAAAAAGTTATCAAAATGCATTTTTAAAAAACAAAAATGTGGCTACGATCTTTCCTAGTGGCTTTTAGACACCGACTCTTTTCAGTAGTGGAGAACACGACTACCACCATTGCACAAACTTATTTGGTTTCTGGGCCATTTTAACACTTTCTTCTTCTTTGTACCGTGTCCCTTCAGGTTGTAAGCGATCATGGCTTTCCACAATTGCCTGTTCTCTGTAGCTCTTAGTAAATTTTGTGTTTTTGTCATCTCTTCTAAACCTTGTTCCGCCATCCATTTACTCAAGCTCACTAGGTAGGTTATGCACTGCCTTCCACAGTCCTTCTTGCCTTCAGCCTGTCCTGTGAGTATCAAATTTTCAAAGTATTCTTTCCTCATTATGTACCTTAGAAATTCCAACTGTCTCTTTGTTTTGAATTCAGAGTTGTCCTTCTCCTATATTGGTTACAAACTACGGCTAGAGATTCCAGTCTGCCTTGCCATTTAACCGATAGGTATTTGTGAAAAGGTGAATCTAGACCGGAATTCAAACTCGGATCATCGATTTCTCGTTCCGAACCACTCACCATTACACGACTTGCACATCCAACCAGCTGATTGTGAAAATTCAGTGTTTACAATAATAACATTTATTGTTATTTTGAGCAAAACAAAGAACGTCTGTCAGATCATAGGTGTACCTCTGCTGACAGATCTGAAGATAGAAATTCAATAAAACATAGAAAAACACTAGAATGTCACTCGAGAACTGTATAGGTTGTGTGACATGCGTCAAGGACGTACCTATACAACCGTATGCGATACTCCCTATTTAAATTTAATATTGCATTTATCCTAGGTACAAGTAGTAGTCTACAATATCTGGGTATACATTTATTTGCCAAGTATATCAATGTCATATATAAGACGCAAAAAATATTTTTGGCTAATTTTGGAAAAAATAAAAAATAAGAAAACGTTTATAAAGTACAGAATATATGTGTGTGTATATGGCCGAATTATAACCTTTTGGGGCTCCTAGGCTAATACCTGATCATGAACAAGAATATATACATGGAAAAAAAAATCAACTTACTACTCTACGATACCGACAAATACGAAAAAATAAACGAAAAAATAACTACTGAAACAAAAATTTTACAAGGAAATCAGGAAACTAATTAAAAATGAAAACAAATCTTGGTATAACTCATAGAATATCACCCTAGAACATCCAAACTAAACTCCGCAAAACAGGTATCCCAATGGGCCTCATTATCTCAAAAATACACAGCGCGCCAATAAACTGCCGAAAGACATACAAAATTTCTAACCCCTCTCCTTGGAACAATCAGTCCATCTCGTATAAAGAAGCCAGGCAGCCTAGTTGAAAAACTAAGGGTAATTAACATGATTGACAAACGCATGGCCAGACTAGATGTAAAATCACTTCACACCAAGATCCCAGTTGAAAAATGCCGAAATCTCATAAAAAAGCATGTAAAACAGTCGAAGATAAAGCTCTCTCTACCAACAGAAAAAAAATAAAAATTTGCCATATTATCACCAATCAATGCTATTTCACATTTAGCTATGATTTTTACAAATAAAATTTGGATCACCAATAGGATCGCCTCTCAGTAGAGTGATATCATGTATCTTCTCAGAATTTCTCGAATCTGGTCCTTTCCAAAATATTTTACCCAAACAATCAACATACTTCGGTTATATTGATGATGCTCTACTTATATATCCTCGTGATACTGATTTACCTGACTTAGTAGATCAACTAAATAAAGTCGAACTCACAATGGAATTTACATACGAAATGGAAGAACTCAATTCCTTACCCTTCTTAGATAGCTACACTACGTTAACAACATCTGAAAACACGGTAACCACCGGAAATTAACCAACAAGAACGACCTAATAAATTTCTATTCTCATCATCACAACAAAACAAAATCCGGCATAATCGTCGGATTCTACTTAAGAGCACTCAGAATATGCAGCCCGCATTATTTACACGAAAATGAGAAATACATTGAAAACGCTTTCAAATTTATCCAACACCCTAATTATTTTATATTCAATGCGAAACAAAAGGCCCATAAAATATTCCAAAACAAAAATCGACCACTCCTGTAAAACCAATGAATCAAAAAAATATATTATGCTAGCAACTAACTCTATCCTATCTACAATCGAAAACTCAACATAAAATTTGTTACTACTACATCCAAAACATTAAAAGTCAATACTAAACAAAACAATAAGCTAAAAAATTGAAGGACGAATTTACTCCATCGCCTGTAATAATTGTAACAAAAAATACATAGGAGAAATCTCAAAGAATCTAAAAAGATTATATGAATGCAAAAGGGACATTTTACAAAACAATACGTCAAATGCCTTGTTTGCCCAGTGTAACGAGACTGACCACAATTTTTATATTAAAACGCTACTCTGATCAAAAGAGAAAACAATTCACGACGACGTAAATGTCTAGCGAGTGCCTTGATCGCAAGGTCATCTACAATAAATTTGCACCCTGGTTCTTACAGTATTGACCATTCCTGTCGGATCTGTTATTATAATGTTGGGGTCCCTAATAACAAAAGTGATGGAAAGAAAAAGAAAAAGACTAGATGAATTCGGCTAGATAAAATAATAATAATAATAATTCTAAAATACCCAGTACAAAACTAGTCGCAACACATTACATTGCATCTAGGCATATGGTTCTGTTGTTAATATTTCAGTCTCTCACTTTGTACGACGTCATAGAACCGCATCACGAATTTACGAACTGTGTCTGCTATTCCGCGATCGTTATCGTCGGATAGCAATATCCTATGTCAACATAACTGAATATCGTCTTTGATGGTGAATATCTTTGTTTAAATGTCCATATAACCACTCTGAAGATGCCTCATATGAGTCGAAAGCCTAGATCAGGAAATAAAAAGATAATAAAAAATATCCAAATGTTCGACAATTTGTCTTTATTTTCTCCCGTTTAGAACGGCTCATGATCAAACATAATAGACATTCGTTGTCTGTTATATGTAACAATTTATATAAAAAAGAAAAATTGAATACGATAATAGGCGAGGTGTGTTTAGAACCTTCCCAAAGACACTAGTGGTGAAATTTGAGAACTGAGGAGTGTTTATATCTGTTGGACCACAACAATGCTGAAGTAATAAACGTTTTAAATCTATGAGATTCCATATGATGTACGTTCAAAAGGAAAAAAAAACACGCTAAATTAAAATTTTCTTGCCACTGGAAAAAATAAAATAATGATGCCTGACGCAAAAACGAACAAATATTCACAATTTCAAAAATTTATTAAAAATAAAGGATGACGCAAATCCATAAGCAATTGAAAGGTAACAAATGAAAAGAATGAAAAGGTTACAGATGTATTTTTTCCTTTTGAAACAACATTGAAAATATCTTGCGTCGAAATCAGAAGTAGAGACAAAATGGTTACCCCCGAGCTGTTGCAGTTGAAAGAGAAGGAGACACCAGAGATAAGACAACGACACCAGGAAGTTATGCCAATCTTAACAGGGTTGCAGAATATTGCGAAAGGATATTGCCATATAATCACCAATCAATGCTATTTCACATTTAGCTATGATTTTTACAAATAAAATTTGGATCACCAATAGGATCGCCTCTCAGTAGAGTGATATCATATATCTTCTCAGAAATTCTCGAATCTGGTCCTTTCCAAAATATTTTACCCAAACAATCAACATACTTCGGTTATATTGATGATGCTCTACTTATATATCCTCGTGATACTGATTTACCTGACTTAGTAGATCAACTAAACAAAGTCGAACTCACAATGGAATTTACATATGAAAACACGGTAACCACCGGAAATTAACCAACAAAAACGACCTAATAAATTTCTATTCTCATCATCACAACAAAATAAAATCCGGCATAATCGTCGGATTCTACTTAAGAGCATTCAGAATATACAGCCCGCATTATTTACACGAAAATGAGAAATACATTGAAAACAAAACACCCAAACTAAACTCCACAAAACAGGTATCCCAATGGGCCTCATTATCTCAAAAATACACAGCGCGCCAATAAACTGCCGAAAGACATAGCAATATTCTGCAACCCTGTTTTTTCTATCGCAACACAGACTCAATATATATGAAGTATAAAAATTCCTTCTTATTACCAATCAATGGGATTATTCTACGTATCTATGTATAATAGCTGCATGACAGAAAATTATAAAAAGTTGTTCACTTAATTTTCAAAAAATAGAGTATCAATGCGTAACGGTTTTTTCTTGACAAGCGATGAGGGCGATATTTACACACATATTTTTTTTCTTTAGAGTTCATTATTTCAAAAGTCCACAAAAAGATTACAGTTCGTGGTTGAGTTCTTTCTGAGATGAAGAAATATAAAATTTCAGATTTTATTCGAATAGCAGAAGAATAAAATGTAGTTCCCTTTCGCAATATTCTGCAACCCTGTTAAGATTGGCATAACTTCCTGGTGTTGTTGTCTTATCTCTGGTGTCTCCTTCTCTTTCAACTGCACCAGCTCGGGGGTAACCATTTTGTCTCTACTTCTGATTTCGACGCAAGATATTTTCAATGTTGTTTCAAAAGAAAAAATACATTTGTAACCTTCTTGTAGGTATCTACGTATAATAGCTGGATTTAAAATCTATGTCGACAATATGTGCCAACTTCAAGAAACAAAACGTTTTCAAATCAAACTCACATATAATATATCCCTTTCTTCTCTGAAGCTACGAAGTCTACGAAGACATTTTTATTTAGTCTCAGACTAAATATATATGACGTATAAAAATTCCTTATTACCAATCAATGGGATAAATTATGAAATGGTTTTAACACCGAACTTATCTCAAGTTCTTAATAATTTTCAAAAAATTCCTTCCATTTCAAAAATATTCAAATTCTAAAAAACATACGTCATTTAAAACGACGGAGAAATTTTTAGACTCCCAGCTACCACGAGATTCCAACACTTTCAGCTTATAAAGCGCCTATATCCAAAGATACCCAAGAGTTCATAAGTTACTATCAGAAAGTTCTCATGTTGAACATCTAAGTCCTTTAGCATATCAGAGAGAGAGAAATGAGTCCTTGTAAATCTGTATGTATGTATTTCTTGATAGTAGTAATCCTTCCTACTCTCGGTAGGATTTTTAGGTGTCCGAAAATTTAGGGCATGGGAGAGCGAATGAAATTATTTCACCGGCTGGTTCCTTTGCCTGGTCATCAATGTCTGTCTTTTCACTTTTTCCGAGACAATAGAATTCATTCCAGAATTGTTTCTTCATTTTTTATTGGTTGACAGATGTGAATTATGAGTCTTGACTAGCCCTTTTTCTTCACCTACATTTAGGAATTATAACCTTTTTTTATTTTTTTTATCTATTTGTTTTTATTTATATATGGCAAATCAAAATGGCTTGCCAACTTTTAGTTTTCTATTTTTTCTTTTTTCTTTTTGAAACAGTAAACTTTTTATTTTTCTATCGCAACACACACTTTCTACCTCGTTTGGAACAATTATGTATTCACTGTTATAGTGTTAGTTAATTTCCTTTGTTTGAATTCATAACTTTCATAGTATGTGTTTTACTTGGGCACCTCAAGGTGGTGTAATGGTTAGCAAGCTCGTCCCGCTAGCACTATTACGACTGAGTAGTGAGTTCAATACTCACTGGGTGCCTCTTACATTTGGCCTTGTGCTACATCCAAGCTACGCTTGGAAAATCACTAGTATGTGTTTTACTTTTTCCATTTAATCCTTCTTCCAGATTTGGATTTGACCGATTTATTTTGTTGTTCATTTTCATCAGTTCAGTTTGAATTCGAAAGAGTGTCAATTCTTTGTGGTTGGTATTCAACAGAACTTCTGTCGATTTTAATTTCTGGAATTAATGCATGTTCTAACCTGTCAATTGACATGGTATTATTTACATCGTCGGAAATGTTTATAGTAAAATATTTTAACGGCGATCTAATACCTTAAATGGACACATGTGCGGAGCTTCCAGAGGTTTTCGTACTCCGTCAGTCCGTAACCACACATATTTACAATTTTTCAACTCTTTTGAGACATATAAATTCGGTAAAGAATGCAGATGACCGTCAGATAGTTTGCCAGACTCAAATTTCTGCATCTCTTTAGCCAAATTCTTTACTTGTGAATTTGTTATTTGCGTGTCGTCACTGTCTTTGTATTTATTAATATTCTAGGGACTTGTGCATTAACTCTTGTTACAGCAGTAAATGGCGAGTAATTCGATTCATTGGGATTTATTCTGATTCCGAGTAGGAAAATAGGTAGAGCTGATAACCACGATTCTTTACTGACAATAATTGCAGCTTTTAGAGTGCGATGTGAACATTCAATTAATTAATCCATTTATTTGTGGGTAGTAGGATGTCGTTCTCAGTCTGTGGAAACGTATTATCTTCGAGAGTTCTGAAAACAATTCTGGTTCGAACTGACTACCCCTGTCTATAACGACATGGAGTGGGACTCCGAATTTTTTTCATTCCTGACACTACTGACATTCTTTATACCATGTTTTTATAGATTTGCTCATTTGGGGCCAGTAATACCTCGGTCTGATCATTTTCATCGAAGCTGGTATCCCGGGATGTGATAGAGTATGTAGACTTTCAAATAGTGATTTCCTGAGCTTTTGCGTCACAAAAGGTCGTGAGAAGGGTAATGACCCGTCGCACAGGATACTTTGATGCTCCTTGACAGGATGTGGCTTCAGCTGATCCCGAAAGTGCTTAATTTCTTCATCAGTAGTTTGGCGTTTCACTATCTCCTGCAAATTACATACATAAGCCGTCAGCTGCTATATTATGATCATCTTTTATATACGGAAAATCAGTAACATATTTACTTATAAAACAGAGGTGACGCTGTGTCAGATTTCAGTGGAGTTTGGCTTGTAAAAGCATTATAAAGAGGTCTGTGGTCGGTTAATAATAATACATTTCTTACTTCTATTTGGTGTTTAAAATGCAAGACTGTCAGGTAAGCAGTTAGTAATTCCCCGTCGAAGGTAGAATATTTTTTGTTGCGTCAGCAACGATTTCTTCGAAAAGAAACCAATCGGTTGGTCGTCCACCATTTGGTGCAATGCTGCAGCTACAGCATAATTATAACTGTCTGTTACAAGCTTAAAGTTATTAGTTTTTGAGTTGGCGTAGGAAAGGGCAGTAATGTCTGACAAAGTTATGCTTGGCTCAGTCTCCTCTTTTTTAGTTTTTCGTTTCTGGGTTCATACGTATGCATTCTGTGAATGGCAATACCTTATCGCTAAAACGTGGGACCAGTTTCCTATAGAAACGCCAGTAAATTTAAATTTGGCACTTGGCATCGATCTGCTTTTATCATTGTATTCTGTTGCCTGTAGTCACTTATAGGTCGGTATGTGCCAATCGAGTTCGACACCATATGTAAGGCTGAACTCCATTCCTATTTCAAAGGGGATATTATTCCTGCATTTTGGGGTTTCCTACATTCCTCCTACAATGTCGAATATCTGGGCTGACATCTGTCGTAGTTTAGAAAATGCAGGATGATTACCAGTCTCAATTCTATGAAAAAAGTTTTTTTTTCTCTCTCTCTATCTCTCTTTTTGCATTAGGATTGCCGTGGGGTGATATTAGGTTTGGATATTTTATAATTTTTCGTACCACTGTATCAGTAGATTTATTCTGATTCACTGTGACGTTCATAATTTCTGGTATTGGTGTCGCGTTGGACTGTCTATTAGTTGTTGTATCTTTTATATATGAATATCAGTAAATATTTACTTATAAAACAGAGGTGAAGTTGTGTCAGATTTCAGTGGAATTTCAGTCTATTATTATTAGTCTTCAAACCGAAATGATTTAAGAAAGCTTAACTCAAGAGAGGTTTTGTGATATCTGCAATCACAAAAGTCCAGGTGAATTCGCGTCTGAGGTTGTGCAACATGAAATTTAATGTGGCTTGTTCTGCTCATTCGATCTTTTGGCCGTTAGCCGATACAACGGAGACATTTGTATATATCTATTTGGTATGATCGACACAGCTCCTGCGTTCACAACGAAATTAATTTTTCTAGCTCCTAGTCGAGCAACTACTTCAAGAAGCGGCGGTTGGTTGGAGGCTAACACGTCCGCCGATTTAGTTTTCCATCATCTACGTACAGGCGAAGGAGGGCGGAAAACTAGGCTGCATTTTAACGTTCTTTTTATCCGGCCACTTGCATCACGTCTTGCAGAACTTCGCGCACTCCGCAAAGTATAAATGTTTCCTACAGATCTTTGGGTTTTTTTTATCCTCATTGAATGATCGGACACAGGGCGAGCAATAAATATTCTTCGGTTTTGCTTATTCCTTGTATTAGGGACACTTTCTTGTTGTCTAAAATAAAGAAGATCGTCTGCCATTTTACTCAATCGATTTGTGCCAAGGACGATTTGAGCTGCTAAAATTGGTTTGATCGATGCTACTAGTGCCTGTATGAAATTATGTCGAACTATATCACCACTGACACCAATCCGACTCGCTAGAGACATCAGTTCATTTAAATATATAGACAGAGGCCCTGTGATCAATTTATCCAGCATTTCTAGTTTGGATTTTTCATACGAGGTAATGGCGGCTTCCTTCAATATCTCGTAATTTGATTGTTGTTTTAATACTGCTGATTGCAGTTTCCCGACAATATCTGGAGGTAAAGAAGCCAATATGTGGTAAAATTTCTGTTTTGTCTGCATTATGTGTGTGATTTTAAATTGGGCTTCCATTATGGAAAACCACGCTAGCACGCTGGATTCGATAAATGCATGTGGTTTGATTGATATCGCTTGTATGGAAACAGTTGGTTCGGTTCTACTTCACTGTCGGACATTGTACTTTTTTCATGTGTCTACATATGCGTCAAGTCCGGAGTTAGCAATGAGCGTTATGTGTTTACAGGGGGTTATCTTCGGTTAACGTCTTTAATCCAAATATACACCTTTAAAATGGCCTTTTAAAATGCATGCAAAGATAATTAATACAAAGATATATATTGCATGTACGGATAAAAATTTAAAATAAAATATACAATATTCAAAGCGTTCATAAGTTCCTATCAGAAAGTTCTTGTGTTGAACGTCTAAGTCCTTTAGTATATAAGAGAGAGAGAGAGAGAGAGAGAGATCCATCCATCCTTGTAAATCTGTATGTATGTATTTCTTGATAGTAGTAAGCCTTACTCTCTGTCGGATTTGTCGGAGTTAACTCCTCCTTAATTTCCTAATTGTTCACTAGGACACGCTCTTCCTGCACTATAAATACTGGGCGATTTCCTGCCTCGTTCTCTTTTTCATTTCTTCATTTTCAGCGAACACATCATGTAAGCTCTCGCAGAAAATTGCGTCTTCCCATTTGTGGGAGACGCCATGAACATTACACACACATACACGTACGTACAAACATTCACCAAAGTACAAACTCTTTACGTTCACACACAAATGTTAAGGTCTATTGTAAAATTGTGTTATTTAATTCATATATTTGTTATATATACATATACATATATATCGGTCTTGTTTGTTTTCTTTATACATCAATATGGTGGATTCAATCAGAGTACGCCATGTTCTTGTAGTGGACCTTCTTCTAGCAGGAAAAAACGCACATGTTCCTAATTTAACAACATGTAAACCTACGGTCCGCCACAGAATTTTTAGGTGTCCGAAGATTTAGAGCATGAGAGAGCGGATGAAATTATTTCACTGACTGGAAAATTGTTAATGCAATATTCACTCAAAAAAAAGAATTATTCTTAAAATCTAAAATATATTTCGGCTTTAAATAACCCACAAGGAGGTTGATAAACCGTAAAAATAAACATAAACAATCAATTCTGTGTCGTCCACAATTTCATTGCAAAATAAAACAAAAATGCAGTTGCTCTATATTTTAAGGGAAATAATACATTGACGTTATTTTAAGTTACTTCCCTTAATACATAAAGCAATATATTATTTTGTGGGTTTTCCTACATTTAACTTTTTAAAGAAAACAAATAAATTAATTTTTATATTCATTTATTCCACTATTTAAACTTTTTCAATTTTTCCGCTTTAAAAGTGTAATGTCAGAGACTTCAAAGCTTAGTGTTTTATATCAGAGTTGAAATAATTGTTTAATTCATTCTGCAAGGTGATGAGTAAGTTAGCTCAGATTTCGAAGGTAAGAAAGCTCTCTCTATTAGGCGCAATACCTTCTTCCTACCTTCATATCCATTTATTTCGTTATGTGCTGAACTTTGGTCCTATAATACAAGTTGTCTACTGTTGGAAATTTCTGACTACATGTTCGTTTGTTTGTTTGTTTTTATAGTTATTGATGTTGAGTTTTTGTTTTTCTTGTAGCAGCTAAACGACAATCTGGCAAAATGACGCCCAACATGAAAGTAAGTACAAATACTATGAAAGAGATGTATTATGTAATTACCCAATACGAAAAATATATAATGAAAATATAATAAATATGCACCTCTTGATATTCATCGATACTTTCTCAACGTTTGCAGAAAGTAAACAGTGGATGCGAGCACAGTTATACTGTGTTTTGTTAATGTTTAAATAGTGGTGGTGTATGTGATAAGCCTCATCCCGGAATAACCCTGACAGTTTTCACCCCATGAAATATTCATCGCCTTAGAAAATGCATAACTCTCAATAGTGGCTATGTGAAAAAATAGTAATTTGTATCGAAATACTAACTCTATTTAATGGTACTGTGCTCTTTGTATCTGTTATAGTTTTCGTTGAAATAAACATTACTTTTGGAGTATTCCGAGTAGTATATTTGAAGCTTGCTAAAAAGTTATTTACAAAAACAAAAATAAGACAGATTAATTTGTCAGAGGAGATCGAGTAAGGTATTAAAAAAATAAAAAAGAACGTAATTCTTACCGGTTTTCTTAAATAATATGCTATATTTTAAATTTTATTTCGTTTTTAGTTCTTTATATTATTTTATTTATATTATTTATATTATTTAAATTCCTCACTCCCAAAAAAAAAAAATAGGCGTTGTCTTCGCTGACTTTTTAAACCGAAAATGTTAGCATTATTGTTTCACAAAGAAATTCTAAACAATATTTTACTTGAAGTTTTAACCCAGTTGGATTAGTTTTATTATAAAATGTCCGATACAAACCGATATATTTCATTTAGACTTTTATGGCACTTTTCATAGATACGCAATATTTTCAAATATTTATTTTCTTTTTTTTCTTACTTTCATATTTCTTTCCTTTTTTTTTTCTTTCTTTCTTTGAACCATCATTCACATGTTTTTGTTCAACTTTTAAGCAAATACTGGAAACACTCCATTTTATCGGAGATTACAAATTCTTACGTCAAAGTTTGATTTCTTACTTCACCACAATAAATACCAATAAGATGAACGCTACAAATATTTTCATACAATGAAACACGAGATGAAGAGGCCTGAATTATAATTGCGTCATTTAGTTCTTCGTATCCGTTACAAAACTCCTTTCAGTCTTAATACTAAGTGGACTTCTTTTTCTATCTACTACTATGTCTGTTCAGGACGTTGATGATCATGGCTCTCCACAACTTCCTGTCCTTTGTCAATCTTAATAAATTTGATCTTTTTGCTATCGCTCCTAATCACTGTCCTGCCAACCATTTATGAACAAGTTCCCTCGGTAGGTTATGCGTTGTTTTTCGCTGTACCTCTTACCTTCAATATGTTTGTCCTCGTATGATGATAAACTATGATGGTAGCATCTGTTAGGGTCCCAGCTATGTACAAATGGTGAAACCCCAAATTAAAAATAAAATACTAGGAAAGCATAAAAATACGTTTTTTATAGTAGAAATACCAGCAATACATTTTTATGAAAAAATTTAACATATTTCTGTAGAGAAATTTTACCAGCAATACATTTTTAGAAAAAAGAAATGACAAACAATACTTTTATTTAACCTTCTACAAATTATATATATATATATATATATATATATATATATATATATTGAATTGGACAAGGTCCGACAATTTATTTAAAGACATTTTTTATGATATAAAACAGAGCATTTGCTTAAATACTTGTATCTATAAAAAGAACGTTAAACATATCATAAAAATGTCTTATATATATATATATATATATATAAGTATGAATGTACAAAATTATGCACAAAATATCTGTAGTTAAAAGCATGCGTTCAAAATATATTATGTAGCTGGAGCCATACAATTCCATATAAAATATTTAAATTTCGGCATTAAATAACCCAAAGATGTTCATATGCGGCTAAACAAAAACAACCAAACCAAACTTGCAATATGTTCTGTGAGTATCAAAAGCCCTCTTTTCTCATTATATGCCCTAGAAATTTTAACGGCTTCTTTCTGATTCAATATCAGAAAGAGGCCGTTAAAATTTCTGTATGTGTTCTTTTTTGCTTTCATTTTCTCTAAAGCTTCGTCGTTACTCACGTGTTCAGCTCATGGTATTCTCAGCATCCTTCTGTAGAATCACATCTCTGTTGGCTTAAATATCTTCATCTGTGAGAAGATTGTCCAACATTCACTGCCATATAGAAGGATCAATATTCCATAACAGTTTGTGACAATAATACATTTAACCGTAACTTTTGACGGTTTTTTTTACACATATTAATCATTTTTGTGAGTTTCTTAATTTATGTACAGTATTCCTTCAGGATGTGGCCGACAATGATTCTCCACAGCTTTCTGTCCTTTGTACCTCTAGCAAATATGTCCCCCTCACTGTTTTGCCATCCATTTACACCTGCTCGTTAGCTAGGTTGCCCTATGTTTCCCTCTGCTCCACTTGTCTTGTGAATGTAAAATTCCCCACCCTCTCCTTACTCATGTATCCCAGAAATTTCAACTTTGTATTTCTTATTCTAAATATGACTAAATAACAAACGCATAGTATTTTCTAATGGGCGAGAAAACACGAAAATCAAATTTAAATTATATTTTGCTATGTCCCTATTTGTCAAGTCCAATAATATAACAAATGTTTCTTTTAAAATTAAACCAAAAAAATTATATTAGATATTTTAAAATGCTAGTGAGATATACAGAAAAATTTGCATATAAGTTGAACGAATCATGTGAAAACTTTGAAGGCGATAAGTATGAATTAAAATAAAAAGTCAAGAATCTAACAATGGATAAGATGTATAACGCCGATTTGAAGACAATGATAAACTTCTAGAATTTCGAAGCATAACATATTCAATGCTTCATTATATATTTTGAGATTTCGTTGAATACCCCACCTTTAAAAAAAAAAAAGAGAATTTCTCATGTGAAAATATATTAGTAAATAGTAATACTAGATTGATTGTATATTCCTCTTTTCAATATAATCAAGTTTTTTCTATTATGAATGACATCTACCTGATATGAAAACCAATTTAATATTTTGCGTTCTCTTTAATAATACAAAATACTTCAAAATAGATACAATACCTGATTTATAATACAAAATCTTATGGCGTTATGTAACTTCTAATTAACCAAAATGGTATCTTGTAACCATAAGCAGTTGGTTAAATTACACCTAAATGCTTCAAAATTAATACAAAAAACATCTGGGTGACGATAATGTTGTGGCATCTGTTCGCTTTCAACTGCTAAAAAACTGTTGTTGCTTATTTTCAGGATGTATCCTCGAAAAAAAAAAAAAAAAAAAGTAGTCAAAAGGTACCACTAAAATACGCTAACTTATGTATAATGAAAAAAGGTGATTTACGAGTGAATAATAATATTTTGGACTTAACATTGGCCCCGAAAAACAATTTTCTAAGGGAGGTAACTACGAAATGGTAATTATAGAGTATAATCCCATAATTATTTACCTTTCTTATTATGAGTAAGAAAAAGAAGAATAGAAGAAAAAGGAATTATCTCAAAATTGCGCGCATAATACACGGCCGATAATGGAATCTGCGAGTGAGTGAATTCAATGATAATATTTGGTTACATCATAAATTCACAAATGGTGATTTAATGGTTAAAATAATGTTATAGAAGTACATATTAAAATCGTCGTAAGTTAAATAAATTACAATAATTACATATGCACACACGGGCATACTACACATAACATTTATAAAATTCTATACATACATACATACATACATACATATATATATTTGTGTGAGTTTAGTAGTAGTTAGAATGCTGAAAGGATTGTCTTTAATACACTGTTAGAAATTGGCAATGCTATCGTATCGTTTTAATCACAATCCTAAATTAAAAGTGCACCATACGGAAATAGATGTAAACAGACAATTTGTCTGTCAGACTTTCTCATCATTATATTTTAGTATTTCAGTCTCAGTAAATTTGGATAGGTTCGAATTTTTACTAAATATAAAATGATAGATAGATAGATAGATATCTAAATCTACTGTGACTGAAATACGAAAATATAATGATGAGAATGTCTGACAGAGAGACAAATTGTCTGTTTATCATTTTATATTTCGTAAAAATTCGAATCTATCTAAATCTACTGAGACTGAAATGCAAAAATATAATGATGAAAAAGACTGACATAAATATAGAGACAAATTGTCTGGTTACATTCAAATATTTGTCTATCCTAACATTTTATTTTTAGTAAAAATTGGAACATATTTAAATCTACTGAGACGTAATTACGAAATTATATGATGAGAAAGACATGAATAGAGAGACAAATTATGTTTACTTCTATCTATTTGTCTATCTATCTTAGTAAAAATTCGAACCTATCTAAATCTACTGAAATTAAAAAACAAAAATATAATGAAAAAAAAGAGACATAAATATACAGACAAATTGTGTTTACATCTGTATCTATCTATCATTTTATTTTTAGGAAAAATTTGAACCTATTTAAATCTACTTAGACTGAAATACAAAATATAATGATGTAAATGAGTGACATAAATACACAGAAAAATTTATATTTCGTAAAAATTCGAACCTATCTAAATCTACTGAGGCTGAAATGCAAAAATATAATGATGAAAAAGACTGACATAATTAGAGAGAAAAATTCTATGTTTACATCTATTTGTCTATCTATATTTCTCTATCATCATCTTTTTCATCATTATATTTTTGTATTCCAATCTCAGTAGTTCGAATTTTTATTAAATATAAAATGATAGATGTAAACATACAATTTTTCTCTCTAGTTATGTCACTCATTTTTATCATTATATTTTTGTATTTCAGTCTAAGTAGATTTAAATAGG
>OZ038478.1:62446083-62543583 GCA_964036315.1 Acanthosepion esculentum
TTAATTGGTAATCCGATTTTACAAAAAAAGAATGATTTAAATTCTTCAAAGACTTCAGCCAATAAATAACCAATAAAAATAAGTAAGAGGCAGGGTAACAGATGTAAAAAAATACATATTTTCACCAAGACTTTCTAAGAGAAAACATTTCTAAAATAATTTCAATAATTTGTGAATAAGTCCTGAAAGTTTCATTAATATCCAACAATTATTTGATTTTAACAAGAATTTCTAAATCAATTTCCGCAAAAAAGACGCTAAAATTTATTTACTATGCTAATTTATAGTTCATCCGCCGACGTAAGAACAACAAAACTGTTAAATGAATTCTGAATGTTCTAAAAAAAAAAAAAAAAAAAAAAAAGAAGGTTTAAAAATAATAAATACTTTGGTCTTTCCTCTTAATAATAACAACGATTTTGACAATAAAACTTAGTTTTCCACAAGTTTGGGGTATATTTAAATTTTTATATTTATATAAAGAACTATTTTAGGAAAATCTTTGAAAATAAAAGACTTAATTAATGTAAAACAAAATAATAAGTTAAAACTTGATGGTGGAATTCACTCTTTACCTGTAATGATCGCCACAAGAAATAAGTAGGAGAAACCTCAATGAATTTAAAAGATGAACACAAAAAGGATCATTAACAAAAACAATATACTCAGTGCATTGGGTGCATTAAGTGCTCACCGTAAATGTGTCTGACCATAATTTTGATTTAAAAATGCTACTGTAATTAAAAGAGAAAGCAATTAAGATGAAAGTGTAAAGAAAAGTGTTTTAATATCTGGAGCATCAACATTAAATTTTCTGCCACTTTGCCATAGATGTTTATATATATATATATATATATAGTTGTAGTATCATAAAATAACATGTATATGAATCCGTACTTGGAGTTTCATTAAATATTTTATAATCAATTTTCGGCGTATTTCTTAGTCAAATACTGCTATAGATAGATAGATGGTGTGTAATAGCAAGCTTATCTCGCTAGATCAATTACGATTGATTAGTGAGTTCGATCCTGAGTGGGTACTTTCGGCCCTGTGCCGCATTTAAGTCACGCTTAGAAAATCATAAAATCAATAAGCTAAATGACATTTTATTTGTATTAATCCTAAATATATGGACATTAAAGTTATTTTTTTAAAGTGCAAACGAACTTTATGGACACCCTGTATTTACACATACACACACGTATTACATCAATATATGCATTTATCTAGGTAGAGAGAGAAATATATATATATATATATATATATATATATATATATAAATTTATTTTGATCTACATACGCTCTATCCCTGATATTGTGCGCTTTTACTCATAAATATAGCATACCTTTTTTAGAGAGAGACTGACTATAACGCCTGGGTAAAATATTATTTTACACGTATTTATTTTAACAAAATACAATAAAGAAAAACTTTCAAAGGAAGGAGGAATATAACTTTCATAAAAACCCTGATGAAAGTTTTTTCATTTGTAACACAGACGGTTCCCTATTATTTCAAAGATGATTTCTGCCAATCTTTTACTGGGAATGTTTAATGCTTTTGCCGCTAACCATTTTGGCGGCCTTTAATAACTTAAGGGAAGGCTAAATTAAATATTTTTGGCCCCGTCAAAATATTTGTTTCTGTTACGGCTGATATAATAGTAGGTAATTCCAATAATTCACTGACAAAAAGCATAGCATGATGTAGAAGGCTCCAAACTTGCTAAAACCTAAGATTTATGGTCAAAATGTTTGTTATTATTAAAAGGAAAGGCCAAAGTATTTTTTTGATTATTTTATTCAATTTTATAATCCTTTCTAACATATTCTAAATTTTTTTTGAAAAGTTTTTTTTGTGTGTCAGCAGGGGTAGCAAAGATTAGTATTAGAAATTTTCCGATAAAACCACATTGAATTGGAAATGCTTGCAAAATTCGAATAATTAATGGATTTTAATCTAACTTTCAGAATTTATTCACAAATGACTTAAATTATTTTTTAATTTTTTTTTTCTTTTTTAGATAATCTTGGTAGAAATGGGGTTTTTTTTGTTTTGTTTTTTTACACCTGTTATCCTCGCCTTAATGAAATTTCAAGAAATTAAATTTTCTCCGGCTTCATATTTTTATTAGTTAAAAGCGGGAATCAATTTTTTTTTTCAAACAGTAACTCATCTACTGATAATCTTCTCTGAATTGTAAAATAAAAAATGCAATCAAACTAACACACTATTTAATTAGAAAAGCTTTTAATTGTTTAATGAATAATTTATATTATGGACACTATTTTTTCGATAAATAATTAATTTTTAGAAGAACAGTTTTCGTTTTTTTTTTAAATTTTATAAATAATTTTTAAAGTTTTAAAATTCTATATTAATTTGTACGGATTAGGTGATATTGTTATTAAGTAAAAAGTATATTTACTGATCATAAATTAAAAGGCTTAGTTCAAATCATCACATACCGATATTTTTAAAAGAATTTTATGTTTTTTTTATATGTATAAACGTGCCGATCGACCACACACGATATTATCAGAAAATAAGAGCGATAACTATAGTAAATTTACATCCAAAAATATTTAAAATTCAATAAAACATTAGATTACGAAGAATATTTTTCTTAAATTTTTCACATTATTACACACTTAAAAATTATATATAAAAAGGTGCTCACGTTAATTCAGTTACTTTTTGAACACCGAAAGCACCCATAGAACAACATTAGATCATCAATATCAATCTTTCATTAAGGTGTCAAACCCGCGAACGACTTAAACCTACTAATCAGTTATTTTAGCAAAAAATAAAACAAAGCTAAAACTCCTTCCAGTCAATTTAAATTAGTTTTTGAAATGCATCACACTATTTTGCTTATTGGAAAGATTAGATTTAAATGAAATTAAAAACCTAAAAAAAAAAATTAAAACTAAAATAAAAAGATTTTTCATTTTTAAAAATTCATTTTAAACATTAGGTACTATTTTTGATTGGGGGTGACGGTGCCTATTTTAAGCCGCAAATATTCATCCCAAAATGTTCTATTAATAATAAAAAGAACCGTCAAAATCTGATTAGTTTTCGAATAAGGAAGACGGTAAAATAAAAAAATAAAAAATAGCTCCAAATTATTTCTTTAGTCAAAGACTCTCATAAATACAATAATAGTTTATGCAGTTGCCTCGTAATTATAATATTTAAAGGACAAAGAATAAAATAAATATTAATTATAATTTTAATAAGTATAACTTGAAAGAATTGAAATATGTCCATTTTTGGGGAGGGGCAAGCACTGACGTTAATTTTTTTTTTTCCGAAATGCTTAAATTTAAAATAAAACTGTTCATTAAAAAAGTTTTTGGAAGGTTAAAAATAACTGCCAAATTATTTCAGAAATATAAAACTAATACTAAGCAAAACTTCGGGGTAAAGTTACTTAAAGTGTAAAAATGATATAGTTTCCTATAAATAAAAAGGTAGGTGTGTGTGTGTGTGTGTGAAATAATCATTAAAACTAAAATGTTTTGCCAGAAATATCTAATCCTTACTACGTAACTTCATATATATTTTAAAACAAATTAATCCTAAACGCCTTTAGATATCAACGTAGATAGATAGAAACGATAGGTAGAATTGTCTACTGTTAATATAGTGGGTACGTACTTCACAGCGTGCCACATTCAATGTACCCAGATTCCAGCTCAACTGGAAAAAAGCAAATCACTCTCTACTCTTATGCGACATGTTTCTTGAACGTGTAATAAACAAATTACTGTGCTCCATCCTTTTTCTTAATTGAAAAATTCAGTTGTCTTAAATCTAAATGGTAAACTTATTTAATCTCCAGCTTACGACTCTACTCAAACGATACAGTGTAACCCGGATATAAGAGAGATTTTCTCTGGTCCCAAATTAGAGCCTGTGTTAATGTAAACAAAAAGACCAAACCCGGATATAAGATAAACCCGAATATAAGAGACCTATCCGGTCCCGACAACTCTCTTATATCCGGGTTACACTGTACTTATAATTTAATAATCATTTTGGCCACTTCATCGTTGTGTTTTGGTTAACAAGTTGTTCGATCCTCATTGGGTGCTTTTCGCCCATACTTGTCAACTTAGTAAAATACCCTGTCCCGTAGTAGTTGCTATTGACTAAGGTTAGTTTTCACAAGGCCAAAAGTGTTGGGACACTCGTTAAAGATCGAACTCACTACTAAATGATCTGTAAGCCTAGTTTGCTTACCATTACGCCACGACTAGATGTCCACAGCTCTCTTAGTTGTAAAAAATAATATATGTAATGAATGTGTAAGCCAATGCAACAAATATCATTGTATTAATTAAATCTGTTTCTATGGTGTTTTCTTCCTGGTATGTCTTTCCTCGACACATGTACCCAATAGCAAAATAAGGATTTTATTGTTTCTTCGAAATTATCTCAAATGATGAACTTTTTTTTATTTTTGAAATAGTGATCTTTTTATGTTTCTATCACTACAATTTAAAAGGCTGAACGCAGATGAATTTACTTCTTAACGTAAGCTATTAAATATTCGTTTCTTAAAAGCCAAGTTAGTATTTTCAGACGGCCGTAATTCTACAAAATAACCTGGTAAATCCTGACAAATAGGAAATTAGTAATTATTATTTTCATTTTTAAATTTCAAATTAAATATATTAAGTATTACGAAACTCGAAAATTAGTTTAAGATTTACATTTTATGGAAATTTATTTTAAAGACTAAGTCCTTAAAATAAATTTCCAATTTTCATTCCAGGGGCGGCTTAATAAAATAAAAAGACGGCTGGCCAAATCAAGCGTTAAATGTAGGTACCTCCAAATATTTTTTTTTTACAGTAAGGTTCACCCTTTACAAGGCTCGGGGGCCACTGGAGGTAGAGGTATATGTTAAGAGACAATTTATGCAGATAGGAGTGGTAGATAACGGTTAACCATAGCCTTGTGCAAGTTAAGATTGTAGTGATCGAGGAAATATCCAGTTGGGAGTCGGTTCCACAGGGCAATGGTTCGTGGGATGATGTTGCTCGAGTAGAATTTACTTCTCACCGATGGAATACGGAGGGAATGTGGGTGGCTTGCTACTATGTAAATAGCCTGGCGTATTCTTGCCGTGAAGGTTTAAACTTGGCGGAACCAGGGAGTGTAGTTCGTAGAGCGCTTTCTGTGGAAGTCGCTACAAATGAGTATACATGATGAAAAAATGCCCCAGACTTAATAGAAAGGGTTTATCGTCAAAATCTTTGTTATTATTAAGAGGAAAGATCAAAGGATGTTTTGATTATTTAATTATATTTTTAATCCTTTTAGAACCTTCGAAATTTTGTTTTTCTTGCGTCAACGGGTCACCATAAATTAGTATAATGAAATTTAAGCATTTTATTATCAATTATTTCCCCCTTACCTAAATCTTGCAATCGTCAGGTAATTGATAAATGTGTCAACACCTCATAAAAATACACATTCCCGTGTTAAAAAATGCTTTTTGTGATATTTTAAACTAAAACTAAGTAATATTGTTTTAATTCTGATTAATTAAACTTTTAATCAGTTAATCTTCCTCAAATAAAGTTTTAGAAAATTTATTTCATTTTGAAAGATTTTTAAGAAAGAATATTATGTTGTGTTGGCAGATTTATCAATATGGCTGATTCTAGCTATTAAAAATAATTCCAATCAATTTAAAAATTTGTTCTGAATCGTAAAATAAAAATGTAATAAAACTAAGACTGAGAGATTAGTAAGTATGGTTAAAATTAGCGATTTTTAACAACTTCAAAAAAAAAAAAAAAAAAGAAAAAAGGTTTCCAATAAATTTAAATTCGGTTTGAAATAAGGCAATGTATTTTGCTTATTGGAAATATTAAATTTAATCCTTTAGCTTGAAATTAAAACTATAATAATTGCTTCATGTAAGATTTTTCATTTTTTAAATTCATTTTAAACCTTAGGTATCGTTTTTTTTTGGGGGGGGGAGGTACCTACTTATAAGTGTGGGACTAAGTCAGATGTTACTTTTTTTAATTCCTGATTATATATATTTTATATATATAATTTTTATTTGATCCTCGCATGGAATGATTTTTTTTTTACAGATGTATTATCTGCTGCTAATGTATTTTCTGTTTGTTTTTATTGCTTTGATTTTAAATGCACATTCCTTCTCTATTTTTATCTTCATGTTCCACAATTTCCTCAAAAGTCAAGAGAAGAAAAGATAAAGAAAAGAAAAAACAGTGTTTGACAATGTTCAACAATATTTCAACAGAATGTCTGTCTTCAAGTTATATTTAAACAGTTTTTTTTTTCAAGTATAAAAATATATGAATCTACAAAATTTTTATAAACGTTGCTTGTCTACGATTTAATACTGATTAAATGCAGTAATTGTAGCACAAGGTCGAAAAAAAGGGAGGAGATGGGTCAAGGCTGGTGGACAATAACTCTCTTATATCTAGCTAATCAGATTCACGACACATTCATTGTTTACAATTTACTCATTCACCATAAAGAATCTATCCATCACCATTCGCTCCCCAATACGCCAAAATACCTCACTCACACACACAGGCCCCTGCTGAAAAACACCCGATGACTCAAAATTTCAATATCTGCAATTGTATAAAAATTCTATAAATGATTTGAAATGATGGTGGGAGGTGATGACACCGAAAACAAACTGAAAAAAGAAAGATGTTAGTAATACCCGCCCACCCCTCAAAAATAACAGTTGCCGCTGTATTCTGTCTTCCGACAAAAAAAAAACCTCTCTCTCTCTCTGAGGGGGAAGGATAAAAAAGTTATGGTCATTAGAATATTTAAAAAAACTGACCCAGTCGAGATGAAAAGCGCAGGCCAGATCGAACTGGAACGATTGGGAATCTTTATTTAGATCATGGGGAGAAGCCGGACACAGGACGGGAACGACACTTACCCACATTAACTAGGTACACAAGAGTCTATTTTAACCAGGAGGGTAACAGGTGGACTTTAAAAAATAAAATATGGCTAGCCCCGTTCATGCGAACAAGGCTTGCCACAGTTACCCACCTTTCGATGAAATCTGTCAATATCAACCGACTTCTATCAGTTCTAATATTCATCCTGACCTGGTGCTCAAATAATCTGATCAGATCCCGATGAGAATAGCGATCACATCGCAAAATTTCCCCCATCCGCGTCGTCCAAATCAACATTCTAGCCGTGGCCAGCACCGTCATAAACACCATCCGTGTCACCTGAGAATACAGGAGGAAACACATTGTCCCGCGTGTATGCTCGATCAATGAGCACGAGCTTTTCGAGAGCAATACGAGCCGTCAACTCGCCGGCACACCCGAGGACAATGCTAGAAGGCGTGCGAATTGATTCCTCTAAGCCAAGGTCACATCGATGACAGCCAAATCCGCCAAGTCACATCTGAAGGCTACGTCAATGAGAGGTAGCTTATTTCTAACCAATCGCCAGGTAAGCGAAAACTCAGGGTTGCTGAGATACTCCGTCGCTGGCGCCCAAGATCAGACAGAGCGCAACTCGGTTGCCGACAAGCCGAACTGGTCGCAGAGCGGGTTCTTCGCGACCCGCTCCACTAATTCTCGATACAAGACTCTCCTAGGAGACTGGACCGAGGAATGACCCTCAAGGCCGATCAACACTCGATGAGGAAACTCGACTGATCCCGGGACCTACATTGGCACTCAGCTATAGAATCGGGAAGAATGATGGTAAAGTGAGGGAATGGGCCCTCACACTCCCCTTCAAAATCCAATCCTCTGTCAACGCGCGGCGTAGGAAAGCCAACTTCGAGGCGTCTGGGTGACTCGCCAAGTGTGGCATTCCCAGTCCCACAGGTCACGGGTGTTGGGCACAAGCATCTCTGTCGACCTGATGCTTGTGACTACACAAGAGGAAGGAGAGCAAGCGCTCGATCGCCATCTTACGTTTCTTATAGAGAGGAAGTTCAGCCAGTAAACTCACGCCTCAGACCTACCCTTAAAAGACAACCGCCTTCGGCGCCAAATCTCGATCGACTCGCCGACCTTTGCCTGTACTTCTGATCAATTTTTCACCAACTAGAGTTCGAGTTCGAACCAAACTCCGAGGATGCGCAGAGCCCGTCAGTCTGACCAAAGGGCCCCGTTAGATCGACGCCTTCCAGGCACTTAACCGCAAGTCGAAAGTCATGTCGCAGCTAATCATGGCCCCGTCACCTTTTCGTACCGTACAAGCGCCTTCAGGACCAACTCAATGTCGCTATGGACACGTAATCGGCGTACGCAGAAACCCTGGCTCGAGCTCCATCAGGGACAGCGATTTCACGTAGGACCGGACTGAACGCCTTGTCCTTCAGCCAGCGAAAGAGAGGCTCTAACGCCAAAGCCTAAAGTAGATCGACAGTGGGAAACCCTGACGAACCGACCGAGTCAGCACAAAAGCATGCGACCGCTTTCCGTTCACCTGCACCACACCACTGGGGGAGAGATACAGTGAGTTAATCCACCGGCAGACGTAGAGTTCGATTTCGGCGGCCTGCAGGTCAGTAGCCAGGTACCGATGGTCGACCCTATCAAATGCCTTGGTATTATCCAAATTGAGCAGTGCGGCTTACTCGTCGTCTTTTACACTCTAGGATCGTGCGGATCAAATGCAGATTGCCCTGAATTGTTCCGCCCATCACAGCAAAGGTTTGCTCAGGTCCCAACAAACTCTTGGCAATTGTTTGCAAACTCTCCGTTAGGATCCTGGACTAAATCTTTAACTCTGTGTTTAGCAGAGTTATGGGCATGTAATCATTTAAATCCTGCCCAATACTCTTGCCCTTTTTCAACAGCGTGATCCTACCCTTGGAGATCCGGTCGGGGACGGAACCCTGCCGGAACGACTTGTTGAACATAACAGTCAAAATCGAAAGAAAAGATGTGCAACAGCCTCAAGTACAATTCATAGGACAGACCATCAAGTCCCGGAGACTTGTCAGTGCCAACCCTCTTCAATGCCAAGCGAAACCCACCCTCTGTGAACTCACCCTCGCAGCTAGCCTCATCAATCAGCTCAAGCCGAGGAAAGTTAGCCAAATAGCTGTATATCTCATCGCCTCAGAGACCAGGCTCCTTGGTAAAACGACTCTCGAAATGCCGCCGAAACGACTCGCTCATGTCTTTGGTCGACCTCAGAGTACGCCCCTCTGTGATAACGACCTTCCGAATGTAACGATCGTAACCTCGACGGATCTCTTATTTGCGCAATTCTGTGCCCATGTTCACAGCTTCGTTAGACATCTTGTTTAACCTATGTCTAACCACCTGAACCTGGTAATGCTTGCTAGCATCACACTCCAGTGTCTAGATTGCTAAACCTATCTCTCGGGAATGCATCCAGCCTCCGGCCGGTACAGATTATCCTTAAGAGACTTCACCTTTTTAGCCTTATCTAGGGCGAGTCGTTGGTGAAACTCCTAATGCTATCCTTAAGTCACTCCCACCACTTATTCCCAATAACCGCCCCACTAATTCCCGCTGTACTAATCTAGTTAGTTGTTGCCAGAAGACCCGCCTGTCCAGATTAAACTTCCTAGATCGACTTTTCTCCTTAACATTCTATCGAGGTAGCTGGCTACCCGTGTAGACGGCCACTTAAGAGCCCACGTCCACATCTTACGCCCCGGATGATCGACCCGGTATCTATCGACGAGTCTAAACTCGCCAATCAGATCGACCAGGCTATGATCGCCCGACCTCCCGCTAGCATCCCTCTACCTTGGGGTCCAGGATGGCATTCCAGTCGCCCATCAAGGTTAAGCGACACAAATCTACTAGGAACGGCCGCAACCAACGAAAAAAGGCGACACGCTCCGTCTGATCGTTGGGCGCATAAACCGCAACGATACGAAACGAACTATTGCTCACGGAAATATCGGCCACAATAACACCCCCACCTCGCATCAACATGGACAAGGTCCACCCTCACATCCAGGGAACGTTTAACTAACAAGGAAACACCTCTGGCCAGCGGGCCCCCGTATGCTGAAGAGACGACAAAGTCGCTAGATCACACACGAGCATCAACGTCGCAAACAAAGTGTGTCTCCTGGATCGCAGTAACATCTCTGAAGGAAAAGAGATCACGAAGCGGGCGGGCGGGCGGGCAGCCTTAACCCGATCTCTCAAGTCCCTCGCACTCAAGCTGGCTAACTTGATAGACATTTTCTATGCGGATTCCTTAAACGCTGACTGGCCGGAAATCTGCACGAATCAGAATGCCGACGACTTGTCCTAGTCTACCAGTACCCAGGTCGGATGTAATCCGTTAGTTGATGACAATCCCGCCAACGTCCGTAGGAAAAGTTAATTTCAGGACCCTGTATAATGAGGAGTGAACCAAAACTGGGGCCCTCCCTAAACAGGTTTTTTTTTTAATATTCAGATACTCCACTTGAGCCATTCTTACAGCTGTTTTTTTTTTTGTTTTGTTTTAAGCAATTCACCCCAAGCAAGGCGGGAGTGCCACTAGCACGCAAGGGTTTACAGAGGATTGAGAACAAGAGTAAAGAGGCATATTTGGGGAAAGGATACAGAGAAGGACGGGGAACAATCTCAGGGCATCAGATGTCGATTGACATTACACTTGATTATTTGAAGATTATAGTCATCGGGGAAGCAAGTAAGGGGAAGGGAGTTCCACAGTCGGGAAGCTGTTTTTGTTGCTACTGATGGTGCTTCTGTTGTTGTGGCATTTTTCTCCTATTAATGATGCTTCTGTTGCTGATACTTTTATGGCAACACCTGCGACTGACCTGTTTCTAGATTCAAAATAAGCAAAATAGAAATAAGTCAGTTACAAGTGTTGCCATAATTGTATAAACAGCAGCAACAGAAGAAAAAATGCATCAAAAACAATTTGAACGGCTATGAGGGTCATTCCTCGGTTAAGTGACTTTCACGGCCCCGTAGGCTATTGTATTGGTTGAGACAGTCGCGAATGATCCTCTGTGTGGGCGGTTCGGCTTGTCGGCATCAGAGCTGTACTCTTTCTGGTCTCGAGCGCCAGAGGCGGAATATCTCAGCAATCCTGAATATCGCTTACCTGGCGATTGATTCTGAACGGGCTATCTTTCAGTGACTTCGCCTTCAGAGGGGTCTGGGCGGATTTGCCCGACTGTCATCGGTGTGACCTTGCTTTGCAGGAAACGGCTTCGCACGCCTTCTACCATTGTCGTCATGTGCACCTGTTCTGTCAGCGAGTTAACGGTTCGTATCGATCCCAAGCAGCTCGTGTCCATTGATCTCGCGATAATGTGTCATCCTGTTCTCTGGGTGATGTTTTTCACGTTGCTAGCTGTGGAAAGGACGGTGGTGTTGACGTTGCGGATGGAGGAAATCTTGCGATACGAACGATATTCGCATCAGGACCTGGTTGGATTCTTTGGCATCAGCTCATGATGAAGATCAGAACTGATAGAAAACGTTTGTTATCGACAGATTTTCAGCCAAAGGTGGGTAACTATGGAAACCCTGGTTCGAGTGAACGTGGATATCCTGAATATTTTTTTTTTTAGTCCACTTTGACACAACGGGGCGGTTTCCTCTGAACACTCCCCTGATGAAGTTGGACACGGTTTATCTAGTTAATGTGAGTAAATGTTGTTCCCTGCCTGTTCCCAGCACTCTCTTTTGTTATGATCCATGACAAGATTCCCAACCTCCCCAGTTTGTTTTTGTCCCCCTTCTTTTTATTTTTTTTTTTTTTTTTTAATCCCGGATGGGTCAGTGGCCACTCTTATTTTTGAGGGGTGGACGGGTCCTACTAAACTCCGTTATGTTTAATTTGAGGTCCCCCCCCTCATTTCATGATTCATGAAATTTTTATATATTTTTGTAGAAAAAAAAAAAAAAGACATTGAACATAGAGAAATTTTACATTATGGGGTTGTTTTGTAGGCTCCATGTGAATATGTGGTATTGTGGTACTTGTAGGATTGAATGATGGTGGATGAGTTTCTGTGGTGTAAATTGTAAAGAATGAATGAGTCATGTGTCTGATTATCTAAGTCTAAGATAGAGATGACCAGCCTTATTCTACTACCCCTTCGGCCTTGTGCCACAATTATGTATCCAAATGTATAATAAACAACTATTTTTGTTATTTTGTCTTCGATATATTGTATAGAACGCACGTGCTCTTTTTCTCGGTAATTGGGTTTCTCTTTCGCCACACTTAATCTATTGAAGTTGCTGACATACCCTCATCCAGTGTAATTATATCTGTTGCATTAAATGTCATGCCATTGTATAAAATAATTCACTTTAATTGATCGAATAGGAGTTCTTCGCGCTACAATAATTAGCACTACATTATCGAAACAGTATAATTGTTACCGAATTAGGATTGTTCTTTGCATTTTTTTTAAATTTTATATACAAAACATATGTGTGTGTATGTGTGAATAAAGATAAATGGAATTTTCTCTTTACAGATATATTATTTTTCTATCTGCATATATATATATATATATATAGCTCCAATACTTACCCAAAGAAGAAATATACATAAAAAACACTTTCAAAAACCTCTAATATCCTAATTATTTCATCCACAATGCTTTGGATCTAAAAAAAAAAAAAAAAAAAAAAAAACCAACAAACTTATTAAAAGAGAAAGTAACTTACATAGAAGAAAAATTAGAACATGAACATTAGAACATGAATATATATAGGTACCTCCAAGAGATAGCTAAAAAAAGAGCATAGCATGAACAAACAGGGCCTTAAACTTGATGAAAATAATCTTTTATTGTCTAAACGTTTATGTTATTATTAACAGGAAAAATCAAAGTAATTTCGGGGTATTTTTTACATTTTTTATTTATCCCTAGTATACCCGAATTTTCGATAAATATCTTGTTTTTTTGAGTCAGCAAAATTGACAGATAATTAATCATGTCAACCATTTTTGGCATTTGATAAAAAAATGAAAATCTCATTTTCAAATTCTTTTAAAAATCAATTATTTTAAGAAAATTAGAAATGATAAAGTTTATTTAAAATATTTTGAAACAAGCATTACGTATTTTCTGTGCCGAAAAATATGTAGTTTTAAAATAAGACAAACCAGGTCATAACATTTGGTGTCACTTGACAGGTGATGTGTGATGATTTCATCGCGTATTGACAGCTTACGTGAGGAAAAGTTATCGTACGGAAGGACGGAAGTGACATAATTATTTACCTCGTAAATTTTAAGGAAAACTTTCAACGCTCTATTTTTTGTACTTAGCTTTCACCTTTACGTTTACGATGCTTTATGGAAAATATAAAGAAATTAAACTAAGACTGTTGTGAGTGAGATTAAATTTCATAAGGTATCTAATTAATTTATAGGTAACTTTATGAAATTTTATCAGAAGTGTACATAAAATACTATAATTTTATGCACATTTATTACATTTTACTGTGTTATTTGTATTTCCATTCATTTTATTATTAATTTTGATATTTCATTTATGGAAAAAATTCATAACAGTGATTAATATAAAAATAAGATCGTATAAATTTCATGAGATGATACTAATACTTGTAGGTACCCTTCTCAGTTGAAATTGAAAAATCAAATTAAATTCTCCATATGTGTTTCGCAAAAATAGTGTTATTAAATAGATCTTTTAGCATTATAAGTTGTATAAGCTTATAATGCTAAAGGATAGATCTATTTAATAACACCATTGACTAAACTGAATGCCGTTTTCACTAATTTTAGAATATTTTAACTTTAAAGTAAAAATACTAAAATAATTTAAGAAATAACAAATTAAATTTTCATCGAAAAAGTTTTTTGCTTTCAGACAATATTATCCATATTCATAAAAGCAACTAAAGGCATTTTAAATTAAATCTTTGTTTTATTGAGTTTTGTATGTTACAATTCAGAGCTGATTTTCAGGATGAGGGGATCCAATTAAAAAATATACATGATTTGCTTTCCTCAAAGCTTTGTGCTTTTAACTAATATAATCACTAAACTCAATGGTATTGAATTTCTAGAGTTTTCATAAAATTAGTTGGGGAGGGGGTTAATAAATATAAAAATATTTTTGCTGTGACTTTAAAAAAAGAAAACATATTTATAATAATTTCCATTTTTTAATAGTTTCTGAAAGTTTCATTAGTATCCGACATTTTTTATTTTTGCAAGATTTTCCAAATTAATGTGTCATACAAAAAAAAAATGTGCTAAAATTTTTTATTTAGTAGTTCCGCTGATTCAAAGAGAAACAAGGTTTTTTTTAATCAAAAGTTAGAATGTTCTAAAAAGAAGGAAAAACTTTTTAAAATAATTAAAAAATACTTTGTTCTTTCCTCTTAATAATAAACATTTAGACGATAAAATTTTGTTTTCGTCAAGTTTGGCGCCTTTGTCATCATGCTATGCTTTTTTTTATTTTAGCGATCTCTCGGAGGTACTTAATATATATGTTAGGTCGGGTCTTTCGCAGTCCTATCATGTTACCGTGTAAGTTTGATAGAAAATGAAAAAGTTCCCGTGGGCAGACAGCACTGTTATGTATAGTCAAAATGCAATCACTTGCACGGTTCCCAATCGACCTTCTTTTCTTACCTAATCAATTCTACTTTTGTTTTGTTTTTTTTTGGGGGGGGGTTCAGAAATTTGTTTAAGATTTTCCAGAACTCACGAGAAGTAAGTCTTTTTCTTTTCACCTTAGGCTCATATTGAGTGCGCATAGTTGCACTTTGAATTTTATATTGCACTGGTTGCGGGGAGTACTGAATGCGTCAAGAGTTTTGCCACATCGTTTCCGCTGATAGAGATAGTATAGATTATAGTGAGTTATGGCTGTGTCACATTCTGGCGCGAACCGACTCTGGCTGCTCGGGTTCTGTTGACACTTTTGTACAGGATAAAACTTTCCAAGTCAGAAATAATCAATTTTTTTGCAGATGAGGCAGGTTGTTTCGGAGACATTAATTTTTTAAGAATGCTGTGAGAGAAGCTTCCGCAATGTAAGATCTGAAATGACCTCTGTCAGTTTTGGTGTACCGAAAAATCGTCCTTGCACAATTTCCAATGGATCAGCTCTTCCACCCATCCATGTCCATTCTTGTAATCTTTCTGTCTTTGTTTCATGCGCTGTTTATATAGCCCACATTCTCGTCTATATTTCTGTACACTTGAATTTATTCTCGCGTTCTATTATTATTATTATTATTATTGCTGTTTCCTTTGATTTCTGTTCTATACGCATTTCCTTCTGGGTCGCAACCAGAAACCCACGGTCAGAAATGGCTTCATGATATTTTCAACGGAGCTTTTTTTAAGAAAAAAAACAAAAAAAAAAACAGCACCCCCCCCCAAAAAAAAACACCTAAAATCACACATATTTCACATAGATAAAGCCCTTCGTAAGGTGTGAGCTGTACTTGTGAATACAATTTTTTGTATTTCTTTAAGGCATGGGCTAACTGGAATCCTTTCAATGAGACTATTGGAATCTTTTCCAGTCAATCCGAGGACTCCAACTACAACTGGAATTATGGATGTCCTCATGTGCCCCACTTTTGAGAGTTCTATTTCACGGTCCTTTTATTTTGATAGTTTTTTTTTGAAGATCTTCAAAGATACATTACAGTCTGCAGGGACTGCCATGTAAATAAGAAGGCACATTTTGTTTTTGCTGTCTCTGATCACGATGTCTGGGTGATCTGCGTGTGTTGTAAAGCCCCATAAAATTGTTACAGGTTCTATCTCCGTAACCGGGTCTGGGTGGTATTCATACCAATTTCTTGAACTTTTCGTTCCATAAAAGTTGCAAATTTTCCACTGCAGATATTAGCCCATTCTGTCATGCCGCGTTTTATATTCAGTGGGTGCAAATACCGTGCAACCTGATACAAAATGGTCAATTGTTTCTGGATATTTATCACAGAAATTGCATTTTGGGCTAACATAATTTTTAGTATGTGTGCTTGGTAATTTCTAGTTAGCAAGCATTGGTCCTGTGCAGCAAGAATAAAACCTTCGGTTTCAGCTTTTAACGCTGCACTACATAGCCAGTGATGCGTACGGGGCTTGTCTACATTAGCTTGTTTGGTACGGGCAGAACATTGACCGTGAAGAGTTTTATCTTGCCATCGTTTTTGTATCCAGTCGATTGCATTTGCCTTTGCTATCTTCGCGAGTTCATTTCATTCGCTTCCTTTTTATTAATTGATTTGGCATTGAGTCACTTGTTCCAAGGTTGGAGTTGGTCCAGGTTTGGTGACCAGGTGTCTTATCGTTGTTGAAAGAGTTTGTTCCAGTGACAGATTTTTCGGCCCCAGACTGGTTCCTCTTTGAAGGACGCGGCCCTTGTTGACCCGGGTGACGGCCGATCCGGTATGACTATTTGTTTGCAAGCATTATGATAGCTGTTTTTTCTCTCTTGGGGGGGGGGGGGGCTTGACCGCCATAGGGTAATTTTGTTCAAGATAGCAGCCCTAGGACGATTGTCGACCAAGACTAAAGAGTACGTCTTACCCATGAAATAATGGGGTTATATTATATTTTAAAATGTTCCACTTGCTGACGCCAATAAGGGTGATAATCAAACTTTATAGGGTAGATTCCCCACCGCCAACCCGCATTACAGGGTAGCAGAAGGGTCACTAAGGAATTCATTAAACAAATAAAAAACAAAGTAAAAATACAAAGGAAGAGAAAGTCATCTCAAAGGAGAGGTGTTATATAGGAATAAAGTGTCACTGCAGACACTTGAGTTGGAACATAAATCGCCAGTGACCAAACACAGGCGATCCCATTATCGAATTAAGTAAACCACGTGATCATAGAGGAAACGCATATATGTAGGAAGCAGCTGACAACTAACGATCGTTATTATCTTCTATTACTACTCGGATCTCTATTTCTAGTCTATCCTCTATTACTATATGGTCCGCTATTCTCTATACTATTTTTCTATTCGGATCACTATACGTATTACTATTCGAGCGTTTATTATCGAGCAAGTACTACTAGTGCGAGTGATTATTCAAAAGGCATCTGACACAAGTATTGTTCAACGGCGTACTATAGTTTACCTGCAATTACAAAATCTCTACTACAACCAGCATTACGAAAGTGACAACTAGTATTCGTTGACATCACAACAGTGACAACGAGTGTTCGTTGACATCACAAAATATGCACAGAAAACAGAAACAAATTTTATTTAATGGAAACAAATTCCATTTATCCAGTTTAGTAGGTGAAAAAAATATTCGTACGATGCAAATTTCAGATTTTAAAAATTAAATTGCTTTACTGCTCGAGATTATTCAAGTGGAATATTCTAGAATGTTCCAATAGTGTTATCAGTAGTAATTTTTGCCTAAAAAATGCAAACAGAACATTCTGTAATTGATATTCGTGCAAGAAGTTTTTCATCATGGCAAAAGATATAGAATTTACAAATTCGCCAAAAGAACTCATTGTTAATGTCTGGAAAAAAGGTATAAGTTACAGGAAAACCTCAGACAACCCGAATATTCCATTTACTACCGTTAGTTCATTCATTCATTGCAAGTTATAAAAAACTCAAAATTGTTGAAAACCCAAGAAGAACAGGTGCTCCATGGAAGAATTATGCGAGATCTTTGAGGAAAATCAAATCAAATCCAATAGTTACTTGCAAGAGATGCAGGATGATTTGCTTTCATCAGGAGTTTGTGTCACTAAACGGACAATAAGCAATGAAATTCATAGGAGCAATCCAACGTCATACTTCCCTAAAAAAACCTCCTCTGCTATTGAAAAGACAGAGAAATGCCAGGTTGAAATTCGTTCGTGAACATAAGGATGAGGGAAAATTGTATTGGGAAAGAGTATTATGGACAGACGAAACCAAAACTGAGTTGTTTGGACCTAATTCTAGAAATCATGTATGGAGGAAAGATGGCGATTCCTTCAAATAAAAGAACACAATTCCAACAGTGAAATTTGGTGGTGGCAGCATCATGGTTTGGGGATGGTTTCCTGCAAAAGGCACTGGCAACATATCAGTAATAGATGGCGCAGCATATCAAAATATTTTGGAAGCAAATTCAATAATTTCGGTTGAAAATCTTGAACTTCCTCCTGACTGGATCTTCCAACAAGATAATCATCCTAGGCACACTCTGCACAATCTCGCTAAAAATAATGTAAATATCCTGAAATGGTCAAATCGATCCCCAATCAAGAATCAGTGGCATTATTTAAAAATTCAAATCCAATCGAGAGTTCCAACAAACATTCCGGATTTGAAGACAATATGCTAAGAAGAATAGAATAAAATACCAACAAAAATTTGCAAATCATTAATTGAGAACTTCAAAAGAGGTTGGTTGCTGTAGAAATGAATAATAGCTTTTCTACAAAGTATTAAATGAAGATTATGTATTCTTTTTTGTATTGCACGAATACTTTTTTCACCCATTAAAATGGAGAAATAGGATTTATTTCTATTAAATCAATTTTTTCTGTTTTCTATGAATATTTATTTATTATGCATCTGTGTACAGTTAATTATATGAAAAGTATGTTTATTCATTAGTTGTAAATACAATAAATTACAAATTTGTATGCGTACGAATATTTGTTTTCCCCAACTGTATTTCAGAAAATGAAATAAAATAAACATAAAATTACGTTGAAGTATATATTCATTAAATCCGTTATACATTATTATTATTATTATTTCCTTGCTGTACTTAATGCCTATCAGTGTTGGTTGACCTTGGTATGACTCACTGAATTATAAAATAAGAGGTTTTTGTTATCAGCCATGTATGCAACAATTGGATTTTAATGAAACTTTAAATTATTTTAGAAACGTTTCTTTTTTTTAGAAAATCTTGGTAAAAAAATATTTTTTACATCTGTTACGCCCTCCCATACTTCTTTAATTTCATAAAATTTTGAGAAATTAATTTTTGTAGGGCTCAATGTTTATATTAGTTATGACTGAGAGATTAGTAAATATGGTTAAAATTAGTCATTTTAAAAAATACATTCCAATTAATTTAATTTCGGTGGAAATATTAAATATACTCCATTAAATTGAAATTAAAACTAAAATAGACCTTCAAGAAAGATTTTTCATTTTTAAAAATTAATTTTAAAATCTTATGCATCGCTGTTCTTTTGAGGCACCTATTTAAATATATGTGCGTAAGATGTGCAAAAGTTGAGCTAGAATAGAAAGTTCCATATACATTAATATGTTTGCTTTTAATAATTTAATACACTTTTATCATTTTCTTCTCCATACATTCCTGTTTGTTTCTTTTTATTCCTTTAAGCTCTTTTTTCTCATGCATAGTGAAGGGAGATTTCAAAGACAACCATTAATCAAAGCAAAAGAAAATTTAAGTTAACTTTCCTCTTTTTCAGTCACACACCTTATTTCTAAAAAAAAAAAAAAAAAAAAAAAAATATATATATCAATGCCGGGAAATACAGCTGGTCAATTTTAGATGATATTAACTGTTTAACAAGGGTATATGACAGAAAAAATAAACGTTTCTATTTGAAAATATTACGAAGAGTCTAAGCAAATATTCAAATATTTGTGTGTGTGTGTGTGTGTGTGTGAGTGTGTAGTTTTGGTTTCGAAACGAATTTCGTATTAGAGAATCGATCCAAGTGCTGAAAAGCTAAATCAGTTAAAGAACAGAGACAACTGTGTGTGTGTGTGTGTGTGTGTGTGTGTGTGTGTGTGTAGTTTTGGTTTCGAAACGAATTTCGTATTAGAGAATCGATCCAAGTGCTGAAAAGCTAAATCAGTTAAAGAACAGAGACAACTGTGTGTGTGTGTGTGTGTGTGTGTGTGTGTGTGTGTGTGTGTGTGTGTGAGTGTGTAGTTTTGGTTTCGAAACGAATTTCGTATTAGAGAATCGATCCAAGTGCTGAAAAGCTAAATCAGTTAAAGAACAGAGACAACTGTGTGTGTGTGTGTGTGTGTGTGTGTGTGTGTGTGTGTGTGAGTGTGTAGTTTTGGTTTCGAAACGAATTTCGTATTAGAGAATCGATCCAAGTGCTGAAAAGCTAAATCAGTTAAAGAACAGAGACAACTGTGTGTGTGTGTGTGTGTGTGTGTGTGTGTGTGTGTGTGTGTGTGTGTGTGAGTGTGTAGTTTTGGTTTCGAAACGAATTTCGTATTAGAGAATCGATCCAAGTGCTGAAAAGCTAAATCAGTTAAAGAACAGAGACAACTGTGTGTGTGTGTGTGTGTGTGTGTGTGTGTGTGTGTGTGTGTGTGTGTGTGTGAGTGTGTAGTTTTGGTTTCGAAACGAATTTCGTATTAGAGAATCGATCCAAGTGCTGAAAAGCTAAATCAGTTAAAGAACAGAGACAACTGTGTGTGTGTGTGTGTGTGTGTGTGTGTGTGTGTGTGTGTGTGAGTGTGTAGTTTTGGTTTCGAAACGAATTTCGTATTAGAGAATCGATCCAAGTGCTGAAAAGCTAAATCAGTTAAAGAACAGAGACAACTGTGTGTGTGTGTGTGTGTGTGTGTGTGTGTGTGTGTGTGTGTGTGTGTGTGTGTGTGAGTGTGTAGTTTTGGTTTCGAAACGAATTTCGTATTAGAGAATCGATCCAAGTGCTGAAAAGCTAAATCAGTTAAAGAACAGAGACAACTGTGTGTGTGTGTGTGTGTGTGTGTGTGTGTGTGTGTGTGTGTGTGTGTGTGTGTGAGTGTGTAGTTTTGGTTTCGAAACGAATTTCGTATTAGAGAATCGATCCAAGTGCTGAAAAGCTAAATCAGTTAAAGAACAGAGACAACTGTGTGTGTGTGTGTGTGTGTGTGTGTGTGTGTGTGTGTGTGTGTGTGTGTGTGTGTGTGTGAGTGTGTAGTTTTGGTTTCGAAACGAATTTCGTATTAGAGAATCGATCCAAGTGCTGAAAAGCTAAATCAGTTAAAGAACAGAGACAACTGTGTGTGTGTGTGTGTGTGTGTGTGTGTGTGTGTGTGTGTGTGTGTGAGTGTGTAGTTTTGGTTTCGAAACGAATTTCGTATTAGAGAATCGATCCAAGTGCTGAAAAGCTAAATCAGTTAAAGAACAGAGACAACTGTGTGTGTGTGTGTGTGTGTGTGTGTGTGTGTGTGTGTGTGTGTGTGAGTGTGTAGTTTTGGTTTCGAAACGAATTTCGTATTAGAGAATCGATCCAAGTGCTGAAAAGCTAAATCAGTTAAAGAACAGAGACAACTGTGTGTGTGTGTGTGTGTGTGTGTGTGTGTGTGTGTGTGTGTGTGTGTGTGTGTGTGTGTGTGTGAGTGTGTAGTTTTGGTTTCGAAACGAATTTCGTATTAGAGAATCGATCCAAGTGCTGAAAAGCTAAATCAGTTAAAGAACAGAGACAACTGTGTGTGTGTGTGTGTGTGTGTGTGTGTGTGTGTGTAGTTTTGGTTTCGAAACGAATTTCGTATTAGAGAATCGATCCAAGTGCTGAAAAGCTAAATCAGTTAAAGAACAGAGACAACTGTGTGTGTGTGTGTGTGTGTGTGTGTGTGTGTGTGTGTGTGTGTGTGTGTGAGTGTGTAGTTTTGGTTTCGAAACGAATTTCGTATTAGAGAATCGATCCAAGTGCTGAAAAGCTAAATCAGTTAAAGAACAGAGACAACTGTGTGTGTGTGTGTGTGTGTGTGTGTGTGTGTGTGTGTGTGTGTGTGTGTGTGTGTGTGTGTGTGTGAGTGTGTAGTTTTGGTTTCGAAACGAATTTCGTATTAGAGAATCGATCCAAGTGCTGAAAAGCTAAATCAGTTAAAGAACAGAGACAACTGTGTGTGTGTGTGTGTGTGTGTGTGTGAGTGTGTAGTTTTGGTTTCGAAACGAATTTCGTATTAGAGAATCGATCCAAGTGCTGAAAAGCTAAATCAGTTAAAGAACAGAGACAACTGTGTGTGTGTGTGTGTGTGTGTGTGTGTGTGTGTGTGTGTGTGTGAGTGTGTAGTTTTGGTTTCGAAACGAATTTCGTATTAGAGAATCGATCCAAGTGCTGAAAAGCTAAATCAGTTAAAGAACAGAGACAACTGTGTGTGTGTGTGTGTGTGTGTGTGTGTGTGTGAGTGTGTAGTTTTGGTTTCGAAACGAATTTCGTATTAGAGAATCGATCCAAGTGCTGAAAAGCTAAATCAGTTAAAGAACAGAGACAACTGTGTGTGTGTGTGTGTGTGTGTGTGTGTGTGTGTGTGTGTGTGTGTGAGTGTGTAGTTTTGGTTTCGAAACGAATTTCGTATTAGAGAATCGATCCAAGTGCTGAAAAGCTAAATCAGTTAAAGAACAGAGACAACTCCAAAGATATGCAAGAATCGAAATCACTCAAGAGTCGAATTTGAACTTGAGAAAAACTCAAAAGAAATATTCAAATGTTCCGATCTCGGCAATTTACATGTCTAAAACAATGATTTAGAGGCTTTCTTTATTCCTTTTAATTCCTAGCTGATGGTCTTAAGTAATCGTTAACTGTTTAAAGCATTTAAAAAACATTAGCAATTCAATCATTTTGATTTGCTGATTAATGAGTTTAAATTATATTTTTTGAATATTTATTTATGAATTTTTATCAGGAGTTAAAAACGGATTATAAAAATGAATTCATAACGCAATTTAAAAAGTAAACTTTTGTTTTGAGATACAGTGTAACCCGGATATAAGAGAAACCCGAATATAAGATATTTTCTCTGGTCCCAAATTAGAGCCTGTGTTAATAAAACAAAATAGACCAAACCCGGATATAAGAGACTCCTTCTCCGGTCCCCACAACTCTTATATCCGGGTTACACTGTATATGAATTTATATATATATATATATATATATATATATATAAATAAATAAATTTCATACATACATTACATACATTTCGTCCACCGCTACATATATATACGACTTCCTTCATAGATAAAACAATTTTTAGTCTGGAGTCCTTTTGAGAGACGAAACATGGAACGTAGGAGAATTTTCACTTCAACATTCAATTAAGATTTAAGATTATTCCTCTGATATATAAACTTGAATATCATATCTTCCATGCACAAGTAGTAATAATCATCGCTCTATACATACATACATACATACATACATACATACATACATACGAACTTTTGAAATTTTTATTATTAGCAATATTTTTAACAATAAAATGTCACATTCCACATTTTGAGACATGGAATAGTTTTCATTTTTCTTTCGTACTTAAAAAAAAACAGCCTTTTAGTACCTAACTAAATTTTAAAATTGTTGCTAGAATTTTCAAAATAACTCTAAGTCAATAATCTCAAATTTGAATTTAAAAAAGCGGATTTAATAAAAAAAAAAAAAAAATGAAAATTTAAATAATAAAATTGGGATTAACGTTTCTTAAATTTTTTTACAGCTTCAGCACGCCACAGAAAAAGATCTTGAAAAAAATTATTTTTCTTAATATAATAATTTCAAACTACATTTTTTTAAACAATAGTTTAAATGTTTTTTCGGGGTATTCTGGAACTTAAAATATTAAATTTTAAAATAAAATTATTTATAAGTTGTTTGAGATTCACAGATCGAATATTTTTCATTTTATCATATGCTACGATAAAAAGGCAAAAGACTGTAAACTAGGTAAAAGGAAAAAAAACAAATAACGGAAGAAAAAAGTCGAAGACTTTAAAGAATGAGAACAAACAGAAAAAGAAATATTCTGTAGAATGTACATTATAAAACATGAGTTTTGAGATGAAATTTGTAGATAAATATTTTATTTTCATAACTTTCCTAATGACAGGACTTGAACTGTGCCATTTTATTTTGAATTATACAGTCAGTCAGTTATGTGCCATGCGTGATACACGCTTAGGCGATCATGTATCTTTCGATACATGACTGACGAGGCAATTTTTTTTCCCGCAGTAGGTTGCCATTTCTTTCTGCGGTAGACCAGTTGCCATCCAAGGCTATAGAACCCGGTCTGTCCTGCTATTTACCCATAGCTGGGAGGAGAGGATTCATACTTTTCCCACGTAAGTGGGTGTAATAGATCTGACTGAAATTCGAATTTGGCTCTCCGATTTCTCAGTCCGAGCCGCTATCCATTACTCCTCCGTGAATTAGACACTCACTCAAAATTCGAATAGACTAGAAAAAAATTTTACTTATCTAATATGTGATTAAAAAAAATTCTTTCGCTAAAATTTTATCAATATATTTCTCTTCTTGTTCACTAAGTATGAGGTTGGACCAGTAAGACAGTAGCATGCTTAGTAGTTATTAACTGAATCTGAAATTTTCACAAGATATATATATATATATATATATATATATATATATATATATATATATATATTATGTGTGTGTGTGTATAATAAAATAAATTTATTCGCTTATGTTTGGAATATCTTCGATAATAAGAGATATTCAACAACGAAATTAATAAATTTTAAAATGTATGTAGACAAGGTTTGCCTAATTTTTTATTGTGTTTTTCTAATTCTCGAATAACTTATGAATCGTGAATAATCTGGCCAAAGTTCATGTTTTGTACTATTTTCGGGGAAATTCATCTACAATTTTGATTGGCAGTCTTACAGCTTATTCGAAAATTAGAAAAATACACTAAAAATTAAACAGACAGATCGTGTCGATTGAACTGAACAAAACTTGTTTAATCACACACACACACACACACACACACACTAGGTGCAATAGATAAACTGGCGTCTAAATTACGCAAAAATGAAAATAACATTGACATTTCATTTTAACAGATATATTCACCAAAATACACACAAATATCTTGAAAATTTATTCAATAAAATCGCCATTGTCTTCAACCACAGCCTCCAGACGACTTCGGAATCTCCTGCAACTCTTCTGGATAGTCTCCTTGTTTAAGTTGATAAATTCTTCCATAATCCTTGCCTTTAGTTCATCTTAGCTGTTACAAGGAATTTTGTTGGTCACCCCCCCCCCCAAACACACACACACACATAATAATCAATGGAGTTGCAGTTTGGGGAGTTAGGTGGCCAGATGTAAGGGATGATGTGATCGAAGAAATTGTCTGACAGCCATGACTGGGTTTTCCTGTTTGTGTAGCGTGGTGCAATGTCCAGCAGCAAACCCTCTTGGTCCAGGGCAGCAATACCTCCTCAAGGTACTTAATGTAGACCTCCATGTTGAGTCTGAGGCCATTACCAACACATTTGAAAGTTCTTTTCTTATCAGAACGATCTGTGTTAGTTTTCCGAGCTGCCGTACCTTCGTAATCACCATTTGACTCATCCAACTCTTTCTGAATCCTCTGCACTGTCCTCAGATTGACACCCAAACACTCGGAAATGTTGGTACTGGAGCTTCCAGCATGAATTACAAGCAGTACAGCATGCTGACGGAGACATGGTGCTCTTTTACTCACAGACTGTGTCCAACTGACCCTACAATACTGTGCAGTCGACAAAATAAAAAAGACATAGCGTATACGCAAAATTAAAAATATAAAATGCGACAATTTACACATCGCACCATATATTAAAAATATGCATAATACCCTACGTTGATTGAACAACTCTGCGACTAATGCCATCAGATGGCATGAAACTCCGAGTTGTGCAATCAACGTAGGGTATTATGCATATTTTTGAATATATTAAATTGCTTTGTTATTTAACATTGAGCACTATTTTTCTTACACTATAGGATGCATGTACATGTATTTTATACGAACGCTTGCTTGGACACCTCGAGGCGGTGTAATGGTTAGCAAGCTTGTCTTGCTAAAACATTTACGACCGAGTAATGAGTTCGAACCTCACTGGGTGCCTCATTCTTTCGGCGTTGTGCCACATCTAAGCTACTCTTGGGAAATCACTATACGAACGCTTGCTCGTGCATCTACCTATATTTATCCATTTGATTACACACGCACACACACACATATTATATATATATATATATATATATATATATATATATATAATTGCTGGCCACTCGTATTCGAGGATACCGTCTACTAGGGCGGCTAGACAATTCCTATTGCAGACTCTCGCTCAGGCACATTTGTGTTTGTTTAACACCCACAGACCCAACCTGTGGTTTATACTGCAACTATGCTGAGCAGACCTTAGTTACAGTTTCTGGGGGAGTGCATTGTTATCTAGAATGATCAACAATCTGAACACCACCAGCACACTCAAACCCTCGATGACCAAGACTAGTGACTTCGTGCTAACACAGTTATCGACGGTCCCAATTGTTCCGTCTACACAATTTCACTCACAAGGCTTGGGTCAACTCGTGGTACGGTTTTCAGGTACTTTCCAAAAGATCGTCCCCGCTCCATACACACGCACACATTATATATTATATATATATATATATATATGAAAAATAAAGACAAATACAAAATACATATATTTACATTTATCAACTGTGCCTATAAATACATATGCATATTAATAAATATTAAATGTATTTATTACTTATTTGAAAATCTCTACGTGAAAGCGTGTGTATGGTCATCTATTACGCATTACCGAGTCTGCTGAATACCAAAATATGAAGTCGCACAACACCGACTCAAGAAGCGAACCTTCTAGTCATGATGCCATGCAAGCGGCTTTTATGTATATATGCACATAAACACGTAGGCATGCATAAATATATACAGAACTGTACACACACTTATGCACATATCTACGCATGATATAATACGCCCGTGAATTCCTTCGTGCATATCTTGCTAATTTAAAAAAAAAAAAATTTATTGTCGTAAATAGGATTGAAGGGTAGTTGTGTTTTGTTTTTTGTTTGTTTTTTTTTTTGTGTTATTTTAGGGGGGGTGTTTGTTTTTTTAAAATAAAACTGGTCAAATTAAATACTTCCATATTTGTTAATAATAGCATTCATTAATTTCTGTAAATATTAATATTTAAAAAGAAAAACTAGAAAAAAATTATATTTTTTTTTAAAACATGTTGGAGTAGTGTTTTTTTTTAAAGTCTCATAAATAAATAAAATTAAGCAAAACACATAGCGTAGTGCCGATTAGGGCCAGTACGTACTACCTCCGAATCCCCAGGCCGGAAGAGGTTGCCCCAAAAGTGATTAGGGGCCCAGGGTAGTACTCTGCGACCCTTGCTATCTTATCAACATTTGCTTGTTTTTTCAACCTACATTTATATACGTTACAAGTTAAACTAAGCACAACTGACTATTAAAAGATGAAAAATTTCGTGGAATTTGACGTCATTCTAAGCTCTCTTCATTTTTTTTGCCCAAATCCGTGAATTTATTTTGCTCAAGCCAAGTCTCGTAAAAATATAATTATATATATATATATATATATATATATATATATATATATATATATAAATAAATTCACTATTTTTATCCTTAATGTTGAATATGAAAAATCTTAAGTCTATGTTAAAAATTGCCACAAAACAGTGTTGATTTATTTATGATGAAAACATCTATTCAGGCATGTCTCTAATTTGCATTTAGAAAAGTGGGATGTAGTAGAAAATTGCAACAACAAGTTAAACAAATGTAGTAGAGTGGGGATCTGTATCATAGATTGCGGGTATCTCGTATCATAGGTTCGGTGGGGGCCCGCAAGACCCTTGCACCGGTCCTGGTACCGATTAAATGCTTTATGAATTGATTTAAACGCTAAAAGGTGTGTGTAAAGCATTCAGATAGAAAATATTTAATCAAGTTTAAAAATCTGGCAATAATATTCACATCGAATAAGAGCTCATCTGAATTTTTTTACTTCGTTTTTTAAGTAAACGAAATCTAGATTTTATTTCTTTTTTTATATTTCTTTAAGTCCATATTTATCGTTTGCATTATATTTCTAATTCTGAATATTTTGTAAATGATATTGAATATTAAAAGACTAGGTTTTCAATTCATTTTTCATTTTCATAATCACCTGTTTAACTAGTTGTTTGCAATTAATGACTGTCTTTAATAAAAAAATCCCCCCGTTTAAAAGAAAAAGAAGAGACTAGTGTTCATGCCAAATCTTGGTGAAATTTCTTAAAATGTTAAATTAGAAAAAAAAATCCATTATTTGTTTATTTCTTTGTTCGATATTTTAGATAAGAAATTAAGTTTTGTTGGTAAAATCGCTTTAATTATAAGGCGCGCCTTTAGTAAATTGCGAATTTTAAATCGCCACGTTTATCTTAATAAGCTTAAACACTTTGATTTGTTGTGGATTTGAATCAACACACACGCTTCGTAAAGTCAACTTTTCAATTTTATTTTTAGTTCTTTGTGATTTTAAATCTAATCCAAGAAAAAAGGTTTTTACTAAAATGGGCAATACTTAGCGTTTAAAAAGATTTTGTAAATGTATTTATTTTACATTTATTGATTTATTATAAATGATATGGAGAAAAATTGATAGGATATGAAAGTTCTTTTAGAATCTAAAAATAGTCTTCTTAATGAAGACTTGTAGGTGATAAAAAGCATAAAAAAAAAACGATTAAATTTTGGCGCGATTTTAAACCTAAGTTTCATAATGGATGTGCGGGTGTTACAAAGGCTCGAGATGAGAAATCTGTAAACCAAGTTCGAATTCTAGTCTGATTCGTTACAGTCACTTAAGCAAACCAAGGACGATCATAAATCGAAAAGAGACAAAGCGTGTCACATTCGCATCCTACTAACAGGTCAGCGCGATATCCATTCCTCCCCATGAATCTAGGGAAGGCCTAACATCCAACAAGAGGACCTTCACACGCTGAGAAGAAGAAAAAGATTTCATAACATTACTAAGAATTGCACCTTTTGTTAAGTATCAGAAACTGCTGTAGACTACAGATACAGTGTAACCCGGATATAAGAGAGTTGTCGGGACCGGAGAAGAAGTATCTTATATCCGGGTTTCTCTTATATCCGGGTTTGGTCTATTTTGTTTAGGTAAGTATGGCTCTAATTTGGGACCAGAAAAAAATCTCTTATATCCGGATCTCTTATATCCGGGTTACACTGTATATTATTTGACTGCATAAGACTTTCAATTGACTAAATGAATTGGATTCGCTTGCACAAAAAATACAAAAAAAAGAAACAAAAATTGTATACGTATACATATGTGCATAACGTATTAATATTTGATTATATTTCATATAACTGGCATAATACTCGATTTATATTGCCAACGCATAAAAGAGAGAGAGTGAGGGGTATAATAAATATTTGGCGACTTTCGTGGTTGGGTTCAGTTCTCCGACTGTCTGGGCCTGGGAAGATCTGGCTTATATAGACGACCCCATCTCCATAAACAAAATTCACTTTGATATCTAATTTCTCCACTTGACCGTCTTAATATTAGGAGATCATTTTAATTAACTATACGACACTCCCATTGTTTAGAATCTTCTTAGACATTATTAATTTAAAAATAATGATGTTCTTGGGTGGGTAGCATCAGCATAAACAAATCCAAAATTTGAGAATTAAACAAAATTCAAAATTTTTCTTTGTCTAGAATAATTTGTAAGACGCATCCGTTTTGGACAAATAGTATAATGTAAACAAACTTCCGAATTTAATTTCTCAAGATCAAAGAAATTCGGATAACACATTAATGTCTTCTTCTCGTCGGTGGGAATTCAATAGGGCGAGGATCTTGGTTTTGCTCTATTTCACTGAATCGTGGCTAGTTAATTCTGGGTTCGATTCTCCTCGGAACTGTTCTTAAATTCTTTTTTTTTTTAATATAATTTTTGATACAGTTCTATTTTATCAACCATTCAACCTACTCTCCTGAGAATTTTAATAGTTAGTATCCAATTAGTAGTCCCTCTAAATCCTAACCCTGTAATTCTATGCAATTAAACGTTTAAATGGGGCTAGTGCACTGTTACAGTGGCAACTTGTTGGTAAAAATAATTGAAGTTGTAAATCTGAACAAAAGTCTTGTAATATCGCAGTTGTTTACGTTTCAAAAAATAGAATTAATATACTTAGTTCAAACCCAGGTCTTCGTCACTGCTTCATCAGATGCACTCCCACTTTTACTAAAGGTTTTTCTCGCAACTTGTCCCATTGCCAGTCTTGTTGACTAGTGTCTTGTCATTGGCATTCCGTGATTGAAGAAAACAGACTTTGTAAGTCTTTTTGTTACTGTTGTTCACTTCAATCTGAAAGACTAGCAAAAAATGTAGATTTATGTTATGTTTGGAAACTAGTGATCAATCAAAATTCCATTACTAAACTAATTATAAAAATAAAGAAATGATTTTAAAATGTTCTGGATAAATTAATCAAGAAAAAAGAAACAAGTATTACATGTTGATTATTGCTGCGATGAAAGAGAATACAATGACTACAATTCAAAGAAATAAATTGCCTATTTTTAATATTTACCATATGATTGTTATCGATTATGTATTATGCTTTATAAAGCTGCATGTAGACCAACTGAAATTTTACAGAAATACAAATTTAAATAACTTGGTACGAATAATTTACAGCAAGTGTAGTAAATATCATGTAAAACAGTATAAAAATGTAACAATAATAATTATTTTTTAATAATTTCTTTGTTCTTTTCCTTCGTTATTTTTCCTCAATAAGATTCATTTGAGCTTTATGCTATTCTTTTTACACTTTCCATTTCACTTCCTATACTAGACTTTTTCAATTCAAAGGTTAACCGTAATCTTTCTATATAACCTCATAAACTGAAGTTTTGGGCTTTTCTTACTCTTATACACACTAACCTTTTACCTTAAGTGGCTTTTGGCCCATATATTGGGTGAACATTAATTTTTTTTTTTAAAAGAGCTTTTTACTTTTACTTATTTATTTTTGTTTTATTTTTTACTTTATTATTATTCTTTTCTTTTCGAGAGTTGTCTCATTTTAAAAGCGTTGATTTTATATAGATATTTACTAAGCTTAGATTAGTCGGGCACAAGGCCAATACAGTCGAAGTATTGGATTTTGGAACTTTGTTTATCATTAGTTTTCTAAATATGAAAGATCTGCCTTGAAAAACTAGCATTCGAAATTCAAATGTTTACCAGGGCACGAACTCTGACTACTGTCATCTGAGATAAATTTTCGACCAAAATCATTTCAATTTGACAGTTCTTCTCTATCTCATTTCACTTTTCACTCAATATCTAGTACTTAGTGGTAGCTAACGAATCTAATCTTTTTTTTACCTTAGTAGTGAGTTCGATCCTTATTGGGTGCCCCATTAAATTCGATATTAACTATCCCAACCGGAGTGACATATTGAAAATTCAAGCAACCTAACCTAATCAAAAGCAGGAGATGTTTTTATCTATCTAATTCTTCAGCTTATTGTCCTTATATCCAACCTAATCTCTTTATATTTAAATATCTCTCAGTTTCACGCGGTTCATAACTAATCTTTAAAATGCCATGTCCCCCACAGCTCTATTTCGTTAAATATTTGTGAATTTCTATGACGTCTTGCGTAAAGTAATGTAACAATGTTTCCATGTATATACATAGAGGTCTGTGTTCACACATTACAGAAAAAAATAATCGTACAAAGAATCGAAAATATTTGACTGCGTTTAAAATGATTTTAAGAAAAGAACATTCAGTTTTCTCCTCATCAATGCGAATACTTTTTTTAGTATACGTTTAGAAAAAAAAAACAATCACTAATGTATTTGATAACAAATGTAAACCCCTATTCTAGATTCTTAGCAGGAGTATTCTATTATAAGCTCTTTCTGGAGAAAGATTGATTCGAACAAATACTGGTCTCATTTAAACCAAATAAAGGCAAGAATTGGCGAAATGCACACAAAATTAGTGATAATACTAGATTTCATGATTCTTTGCTCAGTCAAAAAATATTGCAGCTTGACAGGCAGATTTTCACTCATCTGCCATATTCAGCAGATATTTCCCCCCTCACAGACACAAGCTTGGAATTACCATTTATTTCGGCTTTTATAGAATTAAATCAAAATGTAATTCCAGATTAGTTCTTTACGTAGAAAGATTTTAAAATATACTGCAATAATGGAATTATGAATTCGCCAGAAAGAAAGACGATAGAAGAACGCCATAAAATAATTGCAAGAAAAACCGACATATTAAAAGCAAACAATGGGAAAGAATTAAAAAAAAAAAAATCATAGCTACCCTAAAGAGGTAAATTGGAAACAAAAAGGGGTGAGAAAAATAAAAATAAAAGCTTAATAATTTATTCATTATGCGCTTTTTTGCTTCTCGACATATTCGAGAGAGGAATAAAATAAGATAGTTTTTTTGTTTCTCTTTCAATATTTTTGTTTTACACTTTACGGTATCTATAAAGAAAAATTATTATTCTTTTCCATTGTTTAATTTTAATATGTTAGTCTTTATTTATTTTTTAATTATTAAATTATGTACCACTTTTAAAATGTTGAAACGTTGTAAATGCGCTCTCTATTCAAAAACATTTTCCTATCGAATTGACTTTCTTTATATACATAATTAGCAACAGTCATCTTCACAAAATACGAAGGTTCGTTAGATTGCACGAATATACACTATTTTAAAGGTTATTGGTTATGACCATTACCACTCAAAAATGTATTGTCCAAGAGCTGACATAATTCTCTATATTGCTTTATTATCATCATCCACTACAAATATGACATGTTGGTTGATTATTACCATGCAATACCCAGCAACTAACCCTGCTATCAGGCGCATCCAATGTAGCTCGATATTCATCACTAAGAATTATACTTGATAAATCTATTTCCATGTACTTGTTCCTCCAACATGTTTCGCCTACTTAAAGGTAGTAGGTTATTTGCTTTTGTGCCTTCCCATCAATAACTATATAATGTCTTGTTTCGCTTTCTTATGGCGCGTGTCAATCTATACAGATTCGAAATTAAGGAATAAATTATAAATAATTATATATATATATATATATATATATATATATATATATATATATATATATATATACATAGAGAGAGTGTTTGTGAGAGAGAAAAAGAGAGAGAACTAATACAAATATAATGTTTGTTATTAAGTTGATTGGTGTTACCTTCAGCATCTCGACTTCAGAGTTTCGTAGAAGCTCCTTCCAGCAATCATTCTGTCCATTCGTCAGGGAATATCAGCAATTGACTGCTTATATTTCTCGATTTTTATATAGGCACTTTTCATTGGTGCAAAGTTGATTTTTTTTTTTAGGTAGCAACAATTCTTTTAAACCAGTTTGATGAAAAAGAAACTAAGGTCTGTTAGTTTAATTTTTTTTTTATCGTATTTTTCCAATTTTCAAATAAGATGTATTGGGATTATTTTCAAGGACGAATGTGGTGTCTGTTCAGCAGAATTCCTTTTCTACATCCTCATATTCTGAAAGTTTAAAATAGTCTACGGTGACGTTTTGTGTAACGGTTATTGGGAGCGAAGCCGTACTAAAAAAAAGAATGCGGAGCCCTCGAAAATACGGTGTCCCTAACATTTATCCGGCATTGGGTTAATGCAAAAAATTTTATTGTTTATTTATGCATTTTTATAAAATCGTTTATTCCTAGAAAGAATTCAATCATCCTAACATTTCGCTCTGGCTCTTCTATGCCTTTGCGCCACCTTTCAAATAAAATTCACGTTTTTTTTTGTTTGTTTTTTTTTTTTTATATCTTGAATTTGCTAAAACCGATTACCAGACATGACAAGTTTATTGTTTGAGACAAGTCTGAAGAATACGTCGCACATGGAATATTTTCCCCGTTCCAAAACCATGACTGTTTAATGCATCAAATTTGCAACAGGAGATGTATTTACTTGCAGCAACATTAGCAGTCGACTTCCATGCGCAGACAAAAAAGGCCTTTCCTCCTCTAGTTTGTCATCCAAATGAACCACTGAGGCACTGCGTAATAACTGTTTTTCCAGCTTTCAATAATTCGCAATAAAGAATTCTTTGTGTATCCCAAGAAACAGAAGCGAAGAACTTTTCACCCAGTAAATTTTGTTTTGATTTAAATATTGACGGTTGTCCTTGGCCTACATATGACTTTCTACGATTTGAATTCTCGTAAAAATTCTATTTTTTCTATTATAATAAATTTATTTTTTATAGAAATAAATCTAATTTTATTACAATTTATTTCTCGGAATTAATCTATTTTCGTCGTAATAAGTTCATGTTTGTTCTAATAATATTCCTCTCGAAATAAATCTATTTTTATCGTAATAAATCTATTTTTTTCTTGTAATTATTTTTTCTAGTAGTAAATCTATTTTTATCATAATAAATTTATTTTGAATTGTAATAAATCTATCTTTCACGTAATAACTTTTCCTCGTAATAAATCTATTTTTCTCATAATAGAACTATTTTGAATTGTAATAAATCTATTTTTATCGTTATAATTCTATTTTGAATCATAATAAAATTTATTTTTTGTCGTAATATTTTTTTCTCGTAGTAATTGTAAATCTATTTATCGCAATATATCTATTTTTTATCGGAAATTTTCCTCGTAATAAATCTATTGTTTCTCGTAATAAATCTAATTGTTTTATCGTCAGTGACTACTTTATACAAAAATAACAAGTTTTTCTGTGACACGTAAAACGAGAAAGACAAGCGTTTAAACACTGACTGGTGTTCGTTTCCGTAAAACAATGAAGAACGCATTTTACTAGCTTCAGATATTTTCTTAAAAAATGTAAACAGTTAACTGATTGCAACAAAGAGCTTATTAAAATATAAAATGCACTTCTAAGATATTCCTAGCATTACACAAAAGATGGCGCTAATAAGTTTTACATCAACTTATTTCGGGATATATTTCCAGGGAAAAACACCATTCCATCCGCATATCTCACACGAACATGCTTATGTGTGGAGCTGCAAGTTTCAGTAATAAACGTCAATTTCGAAATCTTTTTGAAGCTGTTTATGTTGGGTGAAATATATCTTAGCAAATTACCGACATGCTACGATGGTTGATGAAGGAAAGATCGAATGAGCGAAAAATAGTTCATTCTTCTATTACAACTTTACTTGCCACATAGTCGACTTGCTGCGAGCTTCTCATTATAAATACGTATGTATAAATTTTATTCGGAATTCTTCTGCGAAGGAAATATGGTAAATGTTGCTCTGCTTTTGTGTTTTCCATGTCGAGAATGAAGTTGGATGAGATTCCGACGAGATAGTACATTGTTTATTCTGTATTCAATGTGTATATATTGAAAATATATGTATATGTACATTTTTTTGATCACGTGGTCTAATAGTTGTAACATTCTGTTTCCGAGCATGAGACCTGTGTTCGAATCTCACCAAAGTCGATTGTCCAATAAGCTATCGGCACCTCTGAAAAGTGCCTGAAACCCATACCACTGGTTGACCCAATTGGGTAGACGGAACAATTTCGTTGATGCTTGATCAGGAGTTTGAGTGTACTAACCTTGTTCACACTGTTGACCAAGCCAGATGCGCTCTCTCCCATAAACCGTAACTAAGATCCGCTCAGTACAGTTGCAGTATAAACATTTGGACTCTGTGGGCGTTGAACAAACACAGATGTGCCTGAGCAGGTGTCTGTAGTAGGGACTGGCTAGCCGCCATAGCAGACGGGTATACTCGGATACGAACGGACGGCTATTATTCTTTTGAAAATAACTCTTTCCCGTTTTATTGTTTCCTTGCTTGTTTATTTGTTGTCGATTTTTACTTTTCAATTCCCGAAAATTCTTTATATTGTTCAATGACGATTTAAATATCCAAACATCTATACCTTGTGCAAGGTTTCAGACAGTCGCCGTCCATATACTGGAATCTGCGATATTATTGGTTCTGACCTGGCATCTCGGCTTCAGTCATTTCCCAATCGCCGTAACGTAGCTTTCTTGTGCCTTTTCTATAAACATTATCACGGCAATTGTTTTCTGATGAACTCTCCTCTATGGTACCTAGATTTTATGAATTTAACCGCAGTACTAGATTGGCGTCAAGGTCTCATTTTTACAGTTGAAATGGCTAGATGTAACCGTAAGTTCTATGCTAACAGTTTCTTCTCTTGCCCTTTTCGTTTATGGAATTCTCTTCCGGCTTCTTGCTTTCAAGTAAACTTTGATCTTCAAAAATTTAAATGCAATGTCATTCATTATCTTCTGTCTTCTTAATTCATGTACTTTTTTTGTTTTCTCTCTTTAATAGTTTTTTTTTTTTTTTCATATTCTTTCACACTCAGCAACCCGTTGTGTCTTAGTGGTTTTATTTCCTTTGCTTGGTGTGAATGTTTTGAGAGGTCTTGCTTTCTACAAAATAATTTTAGTTTCAAATCCATACTACTTTAAATCCCGCTAAAAAGGTTCCTGCATATTAGGACACAAATAACAACAAGAAAAATAATAACACCGGCTGCATCATGTCACCATCATCATTATTATAATAATAATGTTTATGTTGTGTTTCCTGCTTTGTATCGTGTAGAGTCGGGTTCAAACTATAGTCCTTAGACTCTATAGAAGGATTGTCATTTAACTGGCAGCACTTAGTATATGGGATGTTCCTAGTTGGGCGATCTTCTGGGCAAATTGTATGTTGATGTTACCTGGGACATTTTGAGCAAAATTGTCCATTCTTTTTCTCACAGGGCCCAGATCTCGATTACTATTGGTACAGTCTCAGCCTTCATTCCGCATATCCTGCCAATCTCGATCTCCAGGTCCTTGTATTTAGATAATTTCTCGATAATTTTTATGGGGGTGATTCTCTCAGATGCTACTGCCATGTCAATAAGCATACACTTCCTATATTTCTTATCTTTTATAATGATATCAGGTTTGTTGTCTTTTATTTCCCTGTTAATTTAAATTGGCATGTCCCAGTCGATAGTTACATCGTTATTTTGGGTAAATGTGTCTGGTTGATGTTCATAACATCTCTCTGTGGTTTCGATTTTGTGCTTCTGACATATCTTCAAGTGCACATGTCGCTATCTTGTTATATCTGTAGTTATATTTATTTTGTGCTAATTCCGAGAATCTTGAGATATGATCGACAGTTTCATTATATTTTCCGCAGATTCTGCATTTCGGGTTAGTTCCATCCTTGATTATGTGACAGTGATAGGATCTGGTCCCAAGTTGCAATAATTAGGCCTTCTGTCTGCTTTCACCCCGGTGCTCCTTAGCCACTGATGCGTTTTCTGTTGGTCCACATCTGTTTCTTTCGTTCTTCTTACAACGCCTTGTACTCCCAGGTTGTTTTTTTTTTTTTTTGTTTTTTTTTGTGAGGTATGCTCCCAATCCGATTATTGTAGTTTTTAGAGTTAGTTCAAGTAGGATTAGACCTTGGCCTCCTAAAGCTCTTGGTACGTACATCCTATCAACATCTGATTTTGGATAACGCATCCTTATTTGGGTAAGCATTTATCTGGTCTTAACGTCTAATCTTTTAATGCCATTCAACTTCTATTTAATAATGTTGAAGCTATATGATACTACGGGTATAGCTAAGGTGTTTCATAACCTTCATTTTATTGGCCCCATTAAGTTTGCTTTCTAGTATCAAACGAACACTCCTATAATATTCTTTTCGGATTTTTTCTCCATAATTGAATGTTGTATTCCGTCTTCTTCATTAATTCCTAAGTGTTTATATGTACTATCTTGGTCTAGTTCCTTAATCTTGTTGTTGATATCTAGATCTAAAGCTGTAGTTTTCGTTAGTTTACTACCTTTGAAGGTACCTTTGGCACATTTGTCGGTCCCGAACTCCATCCTAATGTCTTCGCTGAAGGCTTTGACAATGGTGAGTAGGTTTTTTCTGCTGGTTGCCGTCCTTAGCAAACGTTAATATAGAATAGATGATTCTGTTTGCCATTCTGTGACTTGTATCCGTAGCTAGTGTTGTTCAGTAGGCAGCTGAGTCGCGCTAATGCAGGGCAGAAGAGTAGTGTTGACAACAAATCCCCATGGAAGATACCACTTTTGGTGTTATTGATCTTGATGTTAATGACCCGTTTGTATAGTTTAGGCTTCCAGTTTTTCATGATCTCCGTTATGAATTTGGCCGTTGTGGGACATACTCTGTATATTTTTAGGCTCTTCTCTATCCATGAGTGCGGTATACTGTCGAGCGCCCTTCGATCTACACTATCAATAAGTTTCCTTTCCTTGTTTTCACCTCTTCCAATATTGTTTTATTGATAATTAGTTGGTCCTTGCACCCGTAACTTCCTCTTTTACATCCCTTCTGTTCTGTTGGGAGTAAATTGTTTATTATTATTATTATTATTTATAGATTGAGTTTTTACAACCGGGATAAATGTTAGCTGTCAGAGAAATGACAGCAGATCTTTTCAGTACTCCAGCATTTTACTCGGTATTCTCAATGATTTTCCTTGATGCAAGAACAGAGAAAACATGGAATTCAACAAGAAAAAAAGGCCCAAGATGCGAGTTACAAATTGGAGATATAAACATCAAGCAGGTGCAGAAGTTTAAATATATGCGTTTTAACAGTGGATGGAAAATGCGACACGCATTGGACAAGCAAATGATGTCATCCAAAATCTTAGCAAGGAGCGAAAGATGTCTTCCAAAAACTTAGCAAGAAACGGAAACTTTCCTTAGAAACAAAGAAAATTGTACTGGATTTCTATGTGGTATCCATCCTCTTATATGACAGTGAGTGCTGGACAATCTCCCAACGGACGAAGAGAAAACTAGAGGCAATAGAAACTTGGTTCTACAGAAGGATACTGAAAATTCCATGTATGAAGTGAGTAAGCAACCAGGAAATCTTAAAGAAAATGGCAACAAAAAGAACATTTCTACTCAGAAACAAGACTGAAATTCCTTGGAGATTTAATGAGGCTCCTTCTCGTTATGTGAAAACTTAACCCTCATGGAACATATTGAAGGCAAGAGAGATAAGGATTAAGCGAGCCACTTAACTGACGAGCTTGTTTGAAAGGATGATGGAACCGGAGTCTTACCAAAGAGAGAAAAATACTAATAGCCACATAAGATAGGAAATTGTGTTAAGCCATCATTGCCTATGTCCTCAGAGGACGCAGTATATAGAAGCCGTCGTCGGGATGGATCTTCCAACTATATTACAGGGCTCTTTAAAAGATTTTCCAATGGATTCGACACAACTCGCCACAATTATTTCATTCCTCTAGTAGGGTCTAGAAACTTTCGACCATTTTATATTCTAAGAATTTCTTTATAAATCCCTCTCGGACTGAGACTTTCATTAACCCTCATCTTTTTTCCTGGCCTTAATTGAATGTATTACAAAAGTCTATGGAATTTTACTTTATTCCAGTTTCTAGCTCACATTCTTGTTTGTTCATATATTTGTATAATCAAATCCCACTCGTTTGTAGTGTTCTCAGTGTATTTCCGTTTCCACTCAGTCATGTTTATTGTACGTTTTTAGAAACAATTTGTTGAGTATATGATTGAGGGCTTCATCTCTTTACAAGGTACCATCCTATTCGAGGAATTAGACCGCAAAAAAAAAGTCTTACCTCATCTACTTAGTCTCTTTACTATCATGAAGAAAACGTCAAGCCTGATCAGTACCTAGATGGGTGATTCCTTGGGAATACGAAGTGCTGTACGCTTGGATTTGTGGGGATGTATAATAGATAACGGCTCAGAATTGAAAATCGGAAAGCCGAGATCCAATTCCAGTCAGGTTAGTTATATTCATTTACGCGCAACTACCCTTGGAAGAGCTATGAATTCACTTCCCCTCCTTCCAGCTATGTGTTTTTTAATCCTTTCACCCTAAGCAAGATGGAAATGCTGAGGGTTGCAGAGAGTGAAACTTGTAAAAAAAAAAAAAAATAGGGAGAAAAGGACAAAAGATGATCGGGATTTAAGAAGATAGAAGATAGCGATTGACGTTGAATTTAAGTTTTTGAAGATTGTCATTATCAGGGAATCAAATAAACAGAAGGAAGTTCCACAGGCGGGAAGTGCGAGAAAAGAGACCATTGGAGTAGAAGTTGCGGTTGCATTTAGCTATTTCAACAGTTGCCAATCTAGTAGCACGTTTACATTCATGTATTCGGGGCACCAGGGTAAAAAGCTCGTCAGAACAGTTGCTATGAAAATATTTGTAGAAAAGACAGAGGGAAGTCATGCCACCTTACTTTGAAATCTGTCTTTCCCTCTTATTTTTGAAACTCCTTTCTTTTTCTCTATCTTCTACCATTGGTTCTTTCTTATTTTTTATTTACACCTTTTTTTTCTGTTTTCTTGTTGTTATGGTAATTTACCCACGTATGCATGGACTCTCCCAGCTATAAATAGGAGCAGGTACTGCCTTTTTGGGGAGGAAAGTTTCCAGCTGTCAGCTTTGACAGTCAGACCAAACATTCTTGCTGTAACACTCGTTTGTATATTTTTGTATTACTGATTCTGTTAATATATTTGTTTAAGTCAATTCCTCTCTTTGTGTTTTTATTTCTGGCCCTAACAAGGCCACAATACTCTTTTTGTTTGTGCCTGGATAAATTGTAAATCCATTTATTGTTGCAAAATTTTGGGGTCTGAAGAGATGGACATCTGATCCCGTGAAATAAATAGATTTCTAAGGACTCCGCTTTCATTATATATATATTATACTTTTATCATAGACAAAAACAGTTTACTCACTACAAAGATGCAACTTCGTTTCGGTGCATTTCAAACTGCACCTCAACGGGTGAGAACCGAAAATGCTTATGAACAGTTCTGCTAGTAGGCAAGCCGTATGTGAAACATCAGTTCCTTTTTTCCATTTCCTTGAGAAAAAATATATATAAAACAAAAAGGTGACGGAGTGAAACAATAGTGCTTGTTCATAGCAGTTTGGTGGGGGATGGATGGGGTGTTGAACGCTGGCTACTTAAGGAAAATTCCTTCCCGATAGCCACGGTCAAAGTTTAGGCACATCATCTCACAAGCGTCCTAAGAGTGAGTGGTGGGAAGGAAAGGCTGGAATAGGAGATAGTAATACGACGGTAGGAGGAATAAATTCTAGCGATAGTTATGGTAGTAATTGGGAATGATATATATATATATATATATATATATATATATAGTGTAACCCGGATATAAGAGTTATCGGGACCTTGGAAGAAGTATCTTATATCCGGGTTTTGTCTATTTTGTTTAGGTAAGTATGGCTCTAATTTGGGACCAGAGAAAATATCTCTTATACCCGGGTTACACTGTATATACATTAACACAGGCTCTAATTTGGGACCAGAGAAAATCTCTTATATCTGGGTTACACTATATATATATATATATATATATATATATATATATATTATATATATATAAACTCGGTGGGTAAAAAACCTGGATAACACAATTTCCAAACAAATTGGCATCCGACAAAAAAAATTTGGAAAAAAAAGAAAACAGAAAGAAATCGTCCAGTACCTTAAATTTCTGGTACAAAAGAAAAAAAAATAGCGAGTAATAAGTTAAAACGAAGAGTGCTCAATACATTAATTAGAGCAAAGGTAAAATAAATAAATCAAAATAAGCCAGGTACTACCTACCTAGTTTTCACAACATCGGATCATCAGTGTGAACTGGCTAAGGAGGAATTAACGAGGAATAAATTTATCGACAAAATTATGACTTAAACTTAAAATTAGCATAAAAGCCCATAAAGACTTAAAACACGTAACTAAAAAATAAAATAAAATAACAAACTTTTATTTTAATAACCAGGCTTTCCTATGCCTGCATCTATTAATGATTTGTGACCTCTGGTTTAATAAAATATTTGTCTTTATTCCTTCAGTTACATTCTAAAATGAGAAATACTAAAAAAAAATGTTGTATGTACTTTGGACACTTTTTTCATCATGTATGCTCAGTTTTTAGCGAAACTTGTAACTTGTAAAAATGGTACTGTTTTGGGGCACTATCAGTATAGACAGACCTACATAGGAATGCCGCACGTGTGAAGAGATGCGAGAGTGGGGTGCTTCTAAGTGAATATGCAAGCACTAGAAGGCATGTGTAAACGATAGTTCCTTGCAGTCACGTAGGAGAGTAGCGAGATCCGTGTGTAATCATATCAATTTATCTTCACATGTAACACCAACGTATATCACCTTATCTCAATGACACGCTGTAATCGCCAGGCTCACATTGCGACTCGCAACAGGGTCACCTTCATCTTTCTGACCTCTTTCATCCACGACAGTAGCCATTTTAACCATCTCGACGTGTTTAGCTTATAAGAATCGAGCAAACATTACCAGAAGTTCCACACTCACGCTTCAGCTTTTTTATTATACCACATTTTCTCTATGGCGTACAATTTATTTTACAATAATGTTCACCCTAGGTAAGGTCCAAAAGTTATTCGAGGGATACAGAGTAAGAGGCACAGTTTATGCGGATATATGGGGAAGATAACCGTTAAACCTAGACTTGAGCAAGATTGTATTGATCGGCGAAGCTCGTCCTGGGTATGACAATATAAACTACATCCGCGTCCTGGGTTAGACGATAAACTACGTCCAACAGCAAGGCCTCTGATAATGCGTTTTTGAAGAATAATGTTACTAGCTGTAGGTTTTTGAAAAAATATTACCAGCTATACATTTTTGAGGAAAAAAAATATTAACAGAAATAAATTTTTGGCAAAACAAAATTATTACCAGGAAAGAAAAAGTTGTCGGCATTAAATAACCCATCGAGGTTGATATGCCGTAAAACAAAACCAACCAATGATCAGCGAAGCAACTTCTTGGGAGTCGGTTCCACAAAGTAGGGGTTAAATTTAGTAAAAATGATGCACTCCTCTCTTCTCTGTCACTCACGCACGCATGCGCCGCCCTCTCTCTCGTTAACACATACATACACAAAACATTAACTATTCTACTGGCGTGAATAATAAATACATCAGATCCGGTAATCTTGATTGAAGGGTTAGTCAAAAACTCGATGTTAAAAATTCTCTCTCTCTCATTATATATATATATATATATATATATATATATATATATATAACACTTTCACAAACTCTTTTGCTCTTTCACTTGCGTGAGAGACAATGCAGATTTAAGTGCCAGAGATCTGCGAATGAGCAACTCTAAAAGTAAACAAAATTCATTCATTTTCTCTCTCTCTCTCTCTCTCTATATATATATATATATATATATTAAGACTTTCACTTTGAGTGAGAGACAAAGTAGATTTAATATATACAGTCTTTTTCCTAATCTGCTCACACTGGACCAGATTTTTCGAACTTTCCCAACAACTAACGCAGTTGCGGAACGATCCTGCAGCCGGCTCAAGCATATAAAGCCCAACATTCAATCAGACGAGAAGAGATTGCTCGGATGAGCTTAGTTCACTACCAGACAGAACTACTGAAGTGAATTATATTAAAGTAATTTGCAAAAATAAAATCGAGGCCAAAATTGGTATTGGAGTTGCTTCAAACATTTCTTATATCACTTCGTTTTGTTTCCTTTTATTGTGTAAGATATGGAATAAATAAAATAATGCACACGTTTTCAGTTTTTCATACTCAAAAAGATCTTTTACATTTTGCTATCATTTTTTTGCCTTCAGAATAAAGCAATAATTCAGAAGTAGATCCAGTAATCCAATTATTCCAAATATTTTTATAAAAGGACATAATCAAAAGTAAATCATTTTTACTTATCTAAGGTTTATTAAAAACAATGTGAAGTTTTTGGAAAAAAAGATTGTCACATACAATTGCAATTACTGGACCGTTTGATTGCATCAACAATATATAAAATCTTTTCATGTAAAAAGTTGCATCTAATTTTGCAACTGGGATCATTTTAAATAAAACTTTTGGTCCACCATTTAAATATTTTACCATGATGCCCAATACTGTTTTTGCTAATCCCTCAAAATTTTCAGGTAAACCAAATCTTTCCTCCATGATATTGTAGAGAAACCTTAGCATACATTTCATGAACTAAAAGAATACACTTTTTTATGATTTTCAAAGATTTCACTAAAATATCAACAAGAAATTTAAGCTGCTTAAGCGTGTATCGTCTACTTTTCTGAGATAAAACGGACGCTGTGTTAGACTCTTGCTTAAACTTTTGAATTTCAAAAATATTTTGGTACGTTTGGTAAAATTAGTTGGGGGGGTGGTAATAAATATTAAAAGAAATTGCCATGACTTTAAAGAAGGAAAACATTTATAATAAGTTTCATTATTTGTGAATAGTTTCTGAAAGTTTCATTAAAATCCGGCAATTATTTTTATTTTTGCAAGATTTTCCAAATTAATGTCTGTCATACAGAAAAAGAACGCGCTGAAATTTTGTTATTTAAGTAGTTCCGCTGACAAAGAGAAACAAAGTTTTTTTTAATCAAAAGTTAACATGTTCTAAAAAGGAAATTTAAAAAAAAAAATAATTAAAAAATACTTTGTTCTTTTCTCTTAATAATAACAAACATTTAGACGATAAAATTTTGTTTTCGTCAAGTTTGGCGTCTTTTAGATCATGTCATGATCATTTTTTAGCGATTTCACGGAGGTACCTAAGTGAACTGAATGCGGATCAATCACCTCCTCCGCCATAAAATACGATTACTAAACAAAATTAACCAGTTTAAAATTTTACTACAGTATATTTAAAAAAAAATATTAAACTGGTTATTTTTTTGTTTTATATTTTTAACAAGAATGCTAGTAAAATTCACTATATATTTTTTAAATACCTGTGTAAATAATTACTTTTTAAATCAATGTTTGTTATAAAGAATAATATAGAAAAATATGAAACTAAATTTTTATCTAAATTTTTTTCAAATGCGCAAATTTCTTTATAGTAATTTTGGAAAATTAGCAGTGCAAAAAGTTACATTCATTTTTTGTTTTCTCACAAGGACAATACCAGCATACTTCACATGTTATAAAGAAACAAATTATTCCTTAAAAAAATGAATTTTATTATCAAAATATTCGTTATTACGAATGATAATAGCATAAAGAAAAAATTAAATTAACTGTGAGAAAATACTAATAATTTTTATGTAATAAAGAAAAAGACGATATTGGCAAGACAGTGACTTCCATTACATTTTTATGGTATATTTTTAATAATTGTAAAATATTAAGTTTATTGAATTTAGTTTTTAATATTAGCTTTGTGATAAATTCTTTAATAAGTATCATTTTTCATTTATTTCGCAATGAAAAACGTTAATATCTTATTTACAAATGGCAGAAAAAGTCAACATACTTAAAAATACCTTTCTGTTCTGTTAAAGAAAAATATAAAATAATTCATTAAAAATTAATTTTTCAATATCATCATTGTTGAAGAACAATAACGTAGACAAAAAATATTAATCTATATTAATTTGTTATTTTTATGTGATAAAATATTTAATGACACTTGTTAATTTCGCACCGAAAAAGTTTGTTTAAAAGAAAAAAAATATTGCAAGTTCAAATAAAATAAATAAACATTACTTACTTCTGTATCTTGAATAATAAACTTAACTTAATCCAAAGGTAAAAATTTCCTAACCTTTGGCTGTGATTTGTAGTCTTTGAATACTAGCATAAGCTATTAAAGGCAGCACATCTACTCCGGGAGGGGCCTGAGTTTATTGCCCAGTTCCTGAGGCGTCCCCAAAATGAAAGTGATGATGGGGACGGGGAAGTTTTGCGCGGTATGGTCGTTAGACCCACTTTAAACCCGACATTGTGTCACATCCGGTTGTGACGCAGGCGCCTGTAAATACCACAAATAAAGACGAAACTACTAGAGAGATAGTAATGAATACTTTTAACTATAGTTTACAACAGATCTGTACCAGTTTCACTTTAATTAACTCATAGCTGAGAGGAGAAGAGTTGGAATCATACCTTTTTCAAGGGTATACGCGCGTAAGTAAATATGATAAATTCAACTGGAATTGGAACTCGGCTCTCCGAGTTGCAATTCTGGGTCATTATCTATTACACCTCCCGCACATTCAAACGTCCAACACCTGGTATTCCAAAACGGTTACCCATCTAAGTACTGACCAGGCTCGACGTTGCTTCGATATCATACGAGAACTGGTGTTTCAACGTGACATGGCTGTAAGCCTTGGCAATCAGCAATTTAGGTTCACCATCCCGACCAGTTTATGAGAGCTAGAAGATTTTTAATAGTAATTTATGGAGATGTATTTCATATATAAAATAAAACGCTCTGTTTGTTTTATTTATTGTCCATTATCTTGAAAACTGAGAAGTCTTTAGGAGGTATATCATAAATAAGACATTAGTTGAACGAAAATCAAAGGGCCAACCACATCGATGAACGACGTTGGCTAAGAGAACGAATCTGCATTTTAGACTCAGAAATATCTGCCGCACATCTCTAAAGTGATACGTTTCAATCTGTTTCAATTTAGACTCCTCTCTATCTACATATTTTTTTTCTCTTCATATCCACCTATCCACTTACCTCGTTTTGAATATTATCTATTTCAGTCTATTTCTACCAGCCTAGCCGCTTCGGTAAGTGGTAGAGTATTTCTGTCAAGTATTACGTTACAAATAGGATGTACAGTTAGCGTAACTTTTATTGGCTCTGAAAGAAAATCAGCGAGCCGAGTTCAAATTTCGGGCTATTCTGTCGCGTTCACTTTCGCACTGATACTCTTAAGGAAGGTATGAATCCATGTCTTCTTTCCGTACGCACACCAGTTATCAAATATTTGAGTAAAAATAGGTTTCTAACCTTGGATGGCCAGCAGTCTAATGAAAATTCTCAATTCAAAACAAGGGAGAAGGCAATGGGTAATCATTCTAGTATCTTTCCAAAGAAGTCATGGAAATTTCAGCGATAATAAGAAGCTGTGGAGAGTCATGGTCACCTACGTCCCGATGGGACATAGTATTATAAAAATTAAGTTAAGAGGTGAATATTAGTATTCCTACTACCGATTTTCAAGACTAGCAGGTCTTTTTTGTTTGAAAGATATGGATTAAGCTAATATGAAGTTTGGATTAGCCTTTACTTTAATGTTTGTACAACCAAAAATAAGAAAACGCATCTATATAGCAAAATAATTTAAACAAACTATTAAGAAATAGGAAAATGACCTTTGAGAAAGAAAATCATGATGTTAAATCTAATCTTCTCGGCAGCAGAGAATGCAGGACAATCTCCTCGCAGAAGAAAATAATTGAAGTTATTATCGTGGAATGTTGAGAATACTATGAACAGAAAATATGTGTAACGAGTAAGTATTAGAGATAATATAATCATAAGGGAACTGACACTTACAGTCAGGAAGAGACAGCTGAAACCTTTGTGACACCTAATGAGAAAAGATGGCCCGGGACATTAACACGCGCAGGATATACTGAAGGCAAGAGAAGTAGAAAGGAACGGTTAATTTTATATGAATAGAAAGAGTCAAAATTTACTTAGAGCAACAAAGGAAAGGAAGTTGTGGCGAGCCATGATTGCTCACGTTCTGAAAGGACTGCACATAAACGAAATAAAAATGCCAATTACATAAAGATATTTCTTTTAATCATCTCACCCCAAGCAAGCAAGGCACTAAGATGCAAGATATTATCGATTGTGAAAGAAACTGAGAAAAACATTCTTAAGGAGAGAGGACAATAAAAGAACAGGCATTTAAAGAAACAGAAGATGACGATTGATATTGCATTTAAACTTTTGAAGATCTTAGTTGACTGAAAATCAGAAAGTCAAAAAAAAGTTCAACTAACGAGAAGTGCGAGAGAAGAAACTGTTAGCATAAAACTTATGATTAAATCTAGGATTTTTAACTGTAAATTGATGAGACATAACTGCCACTTTAGTACTGCACTTAAATTCAAATATCCTTTAAAAAGATATAATTATATAAGTTCTTATTATAACAATAATATATAGCATTCTTAGTTATATAAGAAATTTTACTTCACAGGCTAATTTTTAAACAATTGTATGTGCATGTATGTATGTGTGTGTGTGTGTGTGTGTGTGTGTGTGTGTGTGTGTGTGTGTGTGAGTGTGTGTGTGTGTAAATATGTGTGTGTGTTGTTGTTATTGTTGTTGTTGCTGCTGCTGAGATTCATCCCGGATCCTGAGTTTAAAAAGTACGACTCGGGCAACTAAGGCTCAAGGTAATTAGCTACCCGACTGTTAAGTCTCAGGAGAAGGAATCAATCAGGTAAAAATGTAAAAGGAATGAAATCAAGTTGTGCGAAATTTGGGTCTAGAAAGAAAATCCGCCAGTCGCGGACATTATTAAGATCAAAACAGCGCGCGTTGTTCGGCTGTGTCCAAGAATTAAACAGAAATATCGGAAGTAAAATAAAAGATAAAAGTTGAAAACAGACGGTTTGGCATAAAAGATTAAAGCACGATAATGGCGAATTTCTAAGCGTAATTTAGATGAAGGCACAAAGCCGAAAGTATGGGGCACACAGTGAGGGTGGAAATCACTAAACTAGAGACGCTTGTAGTTTCAAAAATTTTTTAAAGAATATTTTTTAAAGAATATTTTTGAAAGAATATTTTTTGAAAGAATATTTTTCAATCTAGCCAAATTCATCTATATATTTTTTTTATTTTTTTCTCTCCATCACCTTTGTCCTAAAAGATTTTTTATTTGGCAAAAAAAATCTACAAAAAATATATAGTTCAAACAAATGTTTGAGGTAACGTTTAATTTATAAGGCCAAGGGAATACAACAAAGACAGACGACACGAGCCGAGTTTGAAAAGGCAAACGACAAATTTATTAACAGACATAAAATGAAAGAATTACAAAAATTAAGTGCGTTGTATGCCAAATGATGGCCAGTAACATGTGTGTAATCCCTGCAAATAAAATATGCCTCTGATACAATAAAAATCACTACGGTCCTCAGAAAAATTAAACAACATAAAACTGAATGAAAAAGGGGAAAAAGTACTTCTCTGAATAATTTTTAAAGCATAGGAACAATGTTCGAAACAAAGCGAAGAATAAAACAATCACACCAGCCGAAGAATGTTCCTTGATGTGGGAACGACTTTCGAATTCTTGTCTGGTGGTCGTCAAATTTCTTCTGTGTTGTTTGTTCATTGACTGGGCCGACCTGGGTTCCTGCAGCAGCTGTTCGTCGACTCCTCGAATTCAATTCTGTTTTTGTTTTTATTCACCAAGACAGGCTCCAGATTTGCTTTTCGGAATTTGAAGGGAAACCTTTTAATTGGTTCCGAGTGAAAACCAAACGCAGTTATTTTCCTACAAATCGGAATGGTCCAAAAATATTTTTGAAATTCAAAAGTTTAAGCAAGAGCCTAACACAGCGTCCGTTTTCTCTCAGAAAAGTAGACGATACACGCTCAAGCAGCTTAAATTTTATATTTTTCCCTCAGACAAAGATACAAAAAACAATTTTTTTGCATATGAATTTTATATTGAATGGCAGACCTTTCTTCTGCAAGCAAAATTCTAATGGACCTTTGAACAAATCAGAAAGAATACTCTTTCTTTTACAATAAGTATAAAATGTAATTGTACAATATTTTTTTACAACAAATATACAATATTATATAGAACTATGCAATAAAGATGGCAGATCACCTCGTTATGGATTCCGGAAGTAGTAGTTATTTATTGTACATTAAAAGTACAAATGGGGCACAAGGCCAAAAAAGGGGAAATGAGGGAAAGGACGGTCATTATCTGTCTTAAGATCTGTCAGTCACAATCACTGACCCAGACAAACCAACAATATTACATTCCCCAAAACAACGCATTCTTACTTGCCATTCTTTCCTCAACCACCATAATACCTCAGAAACTCCATGAAGTCCTAAACTAGTCCCCATATTTATAATTCATTGTCTGTGGGGGGAGGGAGAATAAAAATAATTTAAAATCTAAAAAAAACAAACAATGAGTATCTACAAATGTTCACAAAAATGAATGTACAAGAAACTAAACAAAAATTTTGTTAGTAGTAAAAAAAAAACACCACAGCCCTAACTCTGGCAGAAATATCAGTTAACTGTACGAAATCCATGCAGGACTTTTAAAAAATATATAAAACATTCATACAAGCCATGCACTCACTACAAACACTCACCCATTCAAACACAACAATAAATACAAAAAACACACTCGAAACAAAAGGCGCCTCGCACCCACCAGCGAACTGACATCACTAACCACCCAATGATGGGACGGATGGGGAATTAAACAAAAAAAGAAAAAATAGGGGCAGAAATAAAAGGGGCCAATGAGCATACATACCCTAGCTACGTTAACTTTCAAAAAGGAGAGAAAACTAAAACAAAAACCGACCTAAACTAACCTATACGCAAGGGGAGGGTTGCCAATGTTCAACCAAGCAATTTCCAAAATTTTTAATGCCTAACCGGCATCAAAATGCTACTCTAAGTCTGCACCTTTCACTCTGCAGAGACGCGCAAGTCTCACCCATCTTTCACCAAATTCCAGTGGATGGAGTCGTCTCCTTTCCGTCCTGATCTTGACTTTAAGCTGATGCCTAAAGAACAAGATCAGTTAGGAAGAGGTAAACTTCTCGTCCCCATGAAATTACTTCTGTCGCGTCGTCCATATCACGACTCGCATAACCCCCAGTAAGCATAGAAACACATAGTGCTCAGCCTTAATCAACGGCGGTACTATATTGCTACAGACAGAACTGGCCTCGAGGACAAAAATCTTTTCACTTAGCATGCAAACCATGAACAAATCTTCAACAAACTTGCACAACGGAGCTACGACACTACACTGAAAAAAGGCGTGACCTAGGGTCTCCACCTCCCGACTGCAGCGAACGCAGTTTGGCGACTTTACCAAACCTTGGCGACCCAGAGGTCCCCACGAATCATTAGCCAGATGAGTGATGCCTCAGTGTTAGTGAGATATCTCAGCCCATGCGCCCAAGGCCATACGCAGCGAGCCTCCCACTTCGTCAGCCCGAGCTCGACAATAACGGCATCCTGAACGTTCCCCCCTAACTAATACCTGATATAATGCCTTACGAGACAACGGCTGGACGTCGGAAAGACCATTCTTTTCCCGTAAGAGTCGCTTGAGGGCAAGCCGACATTCACGATAGAAAGAGCCCTCGCCTCGAGGAGTATGGCCGGCCTCCTCCTCACACGAGCGCACATTTCTCAATGATGGGAAATTTTTACGGGCATCTTCCTTCCAGAATTCGCCGTTCTCATCTAATTGCATACATATAGGTCTAGATAGGTAATGCGAAGCGTATATCAACGAGTCTCAACGCAAGGCACCCCCAGACCGCCATCAGAGGGATGAAGGTAGCAGATCTCGCGACTAACTATGGCGGCCTTGCCTCCCCACAAGAAAGAGAACAAGAGCCTTACAAACGCCAATAAAGTGTCAGACGGGAGTGGAAGCACGGAGAGTCGGTAAAGGAGAATCGGGTAGATGTGCGAGGCACATACTTCCCCCATCCCCTTCAAGGAAAGATTCCTCCGAGTCCACAGACGAACTGCGCCCTCGGCCTTCTCTCTCACCTACGACCAATTCATTTCCAACAGGAGGTCGGGTCAGAAACAGATGCCGAGTATCTTTACCGGCTCGTTCGTCCAGAGGAAAGGTCCGGGAAGAGAAACTCCCTTCCACGAACCCAACCGCAAGCCAAAAAACTTATCGCGGTTGATCTTGACTCCTGTTACTATCTCATACCCTTTGATTTCTTTGCTGACTTCGTTAATCTCGGCTCTGCTCGACACCAGAACCGAAACGTCATCAACATAGGCGGAGTACCTGGCCGAGGTGGTAGCACCAGATAAGGAAATTCTGCGAAGGACCGAATTCGTCTTCAACTTACGCAGGAAAGGTTCCAACGCATGAACGTAAAGCAATGGAGACAGCGGACATCCTTGACGAATGGAGCGAGACAAAATGAAAGGTTTCGATCTTACCCCATTCACTTTTACCAGCGCACCGGGGGACGCATACAGCAATCAGATCCAAGTGCGAAAGTCAGGCCCGAAACCGGCGCCGAAAGAACAGCCTCCAGAAACCGATGGTCAACTCTATCGAAAGCCTTGGACTGATCCAAAGTGATCAGCGCGGCATCACTGTCGACTTGCTCGATGATCAAGCGTACCAAATGAAGGTTGTCCTGAATAGTCCTGTCCTTCACAGCACAAGTCTGCTCAGGACCAATCAGACTAGAAAGAACAGCCTGCAAACTGCTGGCTAAGACCTTGGCTAAAATCTTCAACTCTGTATTTAACATCGTCAAAGACCGATAATTATCTACCCCATCCCCACCGTCTCTTTTCTTGCGAAACAACTTGATCACACCCCTGGTGAAGCGTTGAGGTATAGACCCCTGCTTCATCCAGTTGTTGAAAATCTGCGCCAGCAAGGGGACAAAGACGAGCGACTGCCTCAAGTACATATCCCGGAATCTTGTCCAGGCCAACCTGCTTCAGCGCATCCCAGACCTCAGACTGTTATGGGACCCTCGCACCCAGCCGCTTCAGCCTCCTCAAAACGGGGAAAGTCGGCTAAATAGGCATCGAACTGAGCAGCGCTCAAACCGGTCTCCCTGGTAAAAAGCTCTTGAAAGTAGTCACGGAAAGCCTCACAAATGCCCGCGTCTGTAGTCACAGTCCGCTTGTCCGGCAATGTGATGCACGCGATATGCCGATTAGATGCCCTACGAGCTTCCTCTGCACGCAATGAAGCGGCTATATTCGTAGCCTCGCAAGACATCTTTTTAGCCAAGCCCTAACTACCGGAGCTTGATCCTTCTTGATAAGCAAGGAGGCCAGCTCCGCCTTAGCTAAGGCTACGTTCCCACTAACACGGGATTTTATCGCCCGATCATCTTTTTCTTCACAAGACTTTTGCGCTGCTAACCCTGCTATATTGAGTCGTCGACTAAAATCAGCAGCAAAAGACCTAAGTTTTGATTTCAACGAATCCCACCACTTATTCCCAACCACAGCCCCCGACAATTCCCACTGTAGCATTAATAAAAGCTGGTCCCGGAAATCTTGCTCACCAAATAACGATGCGTTCAATTTCCAGTAGCTAGCCATCTTAATCTTAGGCTTATCTAAGTTTACCCGAACCCGGACAAGCCTATGATCCGAGCAAACTATAAAATGGAAACTTGGACATTCTAAGAGCCCTTCGAGACTCCGGACATTCAAATTCGCTAACCAGAGTGCCATTATCAGACCTAATTAGGGTTGGGACACTGGTTTGAACATGGTCGGGGTAAGGATACCGACAGCCTCTCTCATAGACCCATGGCCCATCTCAGTCTTGATAGTACCGTCTTGAGAGATTCCGCCGATATCCCAGAGAAAAGTCAGGTTGAACGCTCTATAGAGGGATGGGTGAACTAAAACTGGGACCCTCCCTGCACAAAATTGTTTTAAATGCTTGATCTGCTTATTTTGAACAATAGCTATGGGCAAAGACAATCTGTATGATCCGATTGCCTCGTCTAACATCGCCCATGCTTGTTCGGCACCAGTCCCAGTTCTAATGACCGTGAGAACTCTTTGGGCATGCGGTAAATTGTAAGGATTCTCCACATCTAAATCGGCATACTACCTGATGGAAAGCAGTTACTTTAGGTCCTTAATGCGGTTCCCATAGTCTTTTGCTCGCTTGGCTTGTGCGGGGGAGTTGTATATATGCCGTTGCAATTTTTTGCGCTTGTCTTTAAGCTCCTGAGTTTGGATTCTTTGCCTTTTGAAGAAGGAGGGGGCATTTCAACATCTTTAACGGGGGAAGGACTAGGAGTATGAAGAGGGATGTAGGTGGATCTTTGTTTAACTGGGGAAGGACTGGGAGAAGCATAGGATGATCTTTTTAACGGAGGAAGAAATGGGAGTATGAAGAGGGCTGTAGCCGAATTTTTGTCGGTAAGGGCTGGGATTTCTGCTGAGGGGAACTGGTTTAGGTGTTGGCAGAGGAGAAGGTTGTTTCTTGGGAGACGGTGTGGATGGAACAGCGGACGTTGAAGGAGTAGGAAATTTGGGCAGGGTCTGTTTCTGAAGGTCCAATTTTTTAATTCCTTAATCCTTTCAGTTTTTTCATAGCCCGGGTCATACTTTTTTTGTTATTCCTTGAAAAGTTGTTTTGAGGCCGAGGCATCGCCCTTAACGTTGCCAGAGTGAGTGGGGCTCTGTGTGCCTTTCGCCCTTGGGGCTTCATGGGACTGAGAACCCCCTGTCTGGCGCTTCTCTCTGGCCTTACCAGCAACCAGCCATTCCCCCTCCCCCTTCTCCACAAATGCACTAGCAGTGGACGAAAGCTCTTTGGGGAATGTGGCTTTAGATGTTGCGCCAACCGGAGGTTTAACTGTACCGGTCCCAGAAGCTGGCATGCCCATTATAGGCGAGGCGGTAGATAAAGACGCGGTCAGAAGGGGATCTTGGTCTACTGGAGGTTGAATTCCAGAGGCCTACTTCTCTGGTCAGGAAGAGAAGAAGTGACCAGTCTCTCCGCACTTCTCACATACCGATTCTCGGCCTCAAGCTCCCTACTTCCAGACAGTTGAGGGTGGAGAGGAAGGCTTTTCAGTCTAACAATAGTTCGAAACTCTACCCCCCCCCGTTCAGGCTATAGCAAGAAGCGCCAGTATCTCGCCATACTACGATAGGAAAGCATCCAGGTGTTCCTCGATAACCCGAAGAGGGATCTCTTATATTACCACACTGGTCCTTCTTCGGCCTTCATACTCTGTGCTTAATATTAGATCTTTGGTTATCAAGTCACGACGTGAAGCATCGACACAGTCTTCCGGCGTGAGTAGCAATACGTCCCACATAAAATAGCCGGCTCCTTTAACGATTCTGAGGAGTTGGAACCCCAAGGACTCCAGTGATTTTATCACTGTCTTTCGTCGAGCGACAAATTTTGCGCGAACGCTTGTCCACAACGAAAACTGACACTATTCTTTTTTCAATCTTCCTTAATTCTTGGGGGTCTTCTAAGAGTTTACCTTCTACGACAAGGTGAGCGTAACTCTTAGCTCGCTCCAAAAACTCCGCAATATTGATAATACAATTAAGGGGGACTTCCAACAAGAGGGTGATTCCCCGGCCTCAGCATTCTCTTTTCCCTTATTCTGGCCATTATTGGCCTCCATATTATTCGATCTTACATTTTGGCCATTTTTGGGCTCCGTAGTTTTAGTTGTCTGGTTTGGGCAGTTTATTTCTTCGTTATCTCGGGATGTACTCGGCAAAACTGGGCAAAACTGGGAACTCTTCTGTGCTGTCTTTGTCAGGCGGGTGTTTTTGTATTGAAAATAAATGTTTTTTATGGACCTTCTCTAGTCGGCCAACATCCTTTTCTTTTTTGTAATGAGAAAGGAAAGAAATTTTCGTGGTGTTTTTTCCCCACTTTTTTAAGAATATAAGACGGGAATGGAAATGGAAGGGTGGTTAGAACAAGGGGCGCCTATAGGTGTAAAAGAAATAAAACAGCAAAAAAATGGTTAATAAACAAAGTTCGCCAAGAGACGAAAACAAAATTAAGACGATAGTCACAAAATTTCTTTCAGACAACAAAAAATACAATTAAATACGGTAAATAAATAAACAATACAGTAAAAAAAAACTGACGTGAACAATTGGTCACAAACAAGCAAAATTAAAACAGTTCAAATGAAAAACACAAAAACAAACGTTATAGGAACGAAGACACGAATAAATTACACAAAATATGGTGAACTATAACAAAAACACTAAATATTAACGTAAAAAGCACAGGCTACAAACTCAAATACGAAACAATACGAAAACAAAGAAATCCAATATGGCCACTAAAAAAATAAAGGTTTGCCAATAAACGAATTTAGAAAACGGACAACTTAGAATAAATAAACACAAACAGTTAGGACAAATATAAACACAGAAAAATTAAACAACACACAGAGCACTTAACAGATATTAAAAAGGAAAAAATAAAGAATGAATTAACACGTAACAAATAACACGTATTAAAACAAAGAAAAAAAGTCTGACGTCAACAGAAATATTAATACGTAGAAAAATAAACAGATAAACTCTGGGAGTGGGGTATAGAAACCCAAAAAAGAAAAATAATAACCTAAAAAGGAAACTTTAAAGTAAAAATCAAAACTAATAATAGAATAAATACAAAATAAAAGGACAAAAAAGGTAATGCAAAAACTGAAAAGGAAAGGAAAAAGTGAAAAAAATCAAAGAGAGTTTTCAAATGATAGTCAGGAAAACAGAACGTAAAAGGTAAATTAAAACAGAACTTAACTAAAACGGATTTTGCAAAAATAAAAAGGTAATTTCCAAGAAAGTTGATAAAGATGGTCTTGTCAAGTCTAATAAGGACATGGTCTAACCAGGCAATGGGCGTAGGCCGATTACGGAAGTAGTAGATCAAAGCTAAACCGGATGAAGTAAAAAGGCAATAATATAGGAGATGGGCGTGAAAAGCCTTGTTTTCATTGGCTGGCGTTGACTGACATATGCCAATAAGAACGGTCGAAGTCCTGCCTCACTCGGAATGGGATTTCTGGGTTTTTTTGTTTGTTTGTTTGTTTGTTTTTTTGTTTGTTTCTTTTTGTGCAATGTCGCTGTGCGTAGCGATGCTTTCAAGGAGGTGGCCTGGCTCGTCTTGAATCAGGTCGGGGTTGCTGTCGGAGCCGATATAATGCAAAACCCGAAATCGGCGATGGGACAGTGCATCACTGAAGACCACACTTGATGCATCTAAAATGTATTATTTAACTACAAACGCTGGTATTAACAGTGACGACTGGGAACAAGGGTCAGACTTGGCGTCGACGGAGGTTGTCCGTGAAGGGCAGGGTGGAGGCGTGTGCCACTAACGTTTTCCCTCTTGTCCTTTATCGATTGACCGTACTCTCTGTAAAGACCATCGGAAGCCGCTCGGGCGCTCGCTATCCTTTTATGGAGGGAAAGCAAGCATCAGGTCGACAGACGAGTCTGTGCACAATGTCCGTGTCATGGGGGGGATGAGAATGCCACACTTGTTGAGCCACAAACTCGCCTCGAGGTTGCCCTTCCTACGCCGCGCAGTGATAGGAGATTCGATTATGGCGGGCATTGTTAGAGACGCGTTCCCTTTCCTTACTATCAGTCCCCCCATCTCGCGGGTTGAGCGCCATCGTAAACCCCGGGATCAATCGGATTTCCTTCGCGAGTGTCGGTCGGCCTTGTTGGCTGTTCTTCGGTCCAGTGACCTATCTCAGCCTAGGAAGGTCTTCTATCGTCATCTAGTGGAGGGGATCGCGAAAGATTCTCTACGTGAGCGGCTCAACTTGTCGGAGGAGGAGTTTCGCTCATACTGGTCAATGGTGGATTACCTCAGTAACCCTGAGTTTTCGCTTACCTGGCGATTGGCTCGGGATCGGCTGCCTCTCAATGACAAGGTCTTCATATGGAGCTTGGTGGATCTGCCAGACTGTATACGGTGTGGCCTTGGTTGAGAAGAAACGGCTTCGCACGCCCTCTACCATTGTCCCCTGGTCCGTCTCTTATGGGAACATGTCGGCGACTTGACTGCTTGTCTCGCTCCCGAAAAGCTCGTGCTCATTGATCGCGTATACGTGTGTGACAATGTGTCGCCCCCGTATTCCGGGGTGAAACAAATGGTGTTTCTGATGCTGCTGGCCACGGCCCGAATGTTGATTTGGACGGCGCGAACGGAGGAAGTCTTGTGAGGCAGCCGTCTATCTCATCAGGATCTGATTCGATTCTTTGAGCATTAGCTCAAGATGAAGATTAGAACTGATAGAAAACAATTGCATTCGACAATCTTCAGCGAAAGGTTGGTGAAAGAGGCGAGTTTTGTTCGTTTGAACGGGGCTAGCCTTGATTTTCTCTTTTAGGTCAACCTATGTCACATCGGGGCGGCTTCCTGTGGAGCCCTCCCCTGGTTAGGTTAGACAAGCTTTGTGTACCTAGTTAATGTAAGTGTTGTTCCCGGCCTGTTCCTGGCCACATCTTTGGTTATGATTCAGGTTGAGATTCCCAGCCTCCCCAGTTTGTTTTGGCCCCCTTTGCATCTCGACTGGGTCAGCTTTTATATTTCCCATGTCCGTATAATTTTTTCTCCTTTCTCACTCCCTTAGCGAGAGAGCCTCTTGATTTTGTCCAATGGACAGAATACAGCGGCCTCTCCTTTTTTGAGGGCAGGACGGGCCTTACTAACATCAGTTATGTTTAGTTTACTTTGTGTTGATTTTTAGTTTATTATCGGGTTCATCTCCCTCCCCTCTCATTTTTCATTATTAGATTTTTATGTATTATAATTTATTATCATTAAATTTGTATGCCATGAGGTGCGTTTTTTAGGTCTCCCTTGAGAGAATGTGGTATTATGGTGTATGGAGGATTGATTGGTGACGGACGACTTCTTGTGGTGAATGTGGAAATTTTAATGTATGAATGGGTCGTGAATTGGATTAGCTAGGTATAAGATAGTTAGTGATGACCAGCCTCAACCCCTCCCCATTTTGGCCTTGTGCCGTAATTCGTATTTTAAATAAAATAAATATCGACGACTGGGAACAATGAGTCCCAAAAGAAGATAAAGTGACCCCCAGGTAACAAGGGAGCCTGGCAGGATTTCGACACTGATATTTGCGAGATACTCCAGTCAGCTACAAAGGGGGACGTGGATAGGCGACTAAGTTTCATGACGACAATAATAACTAGCATTGCGTCAGAGAGATTTGGTTGCGTCGAGCCTTGGCAGCCAAGGGCGCTCTATACTGCCAACCGTAGGGTGAATAAAATTAAAAACTTAAGGAAAGAAATAAGATCCCTTAATATGCTGTGTATGAAAGGGCAAGAAAAGAGGAGCGTCAACCCCTCGAGAAGCTCCGAGGAATACTCAGAGGGAAATTAAAAACCATACAGCGAGCGGAGTGGCATAGGAGGAAGAGGAAAGAAAGATAAAGAAAACGAGAAAATTTCCTGTCCAACCCTTTCGGCTTCGCAAGAACATTGCTAGGGGATAGACGCAATGGGAAATTGGAGGCGTCAGAGGAATAAATTAACAACTACCTTCGAAATACCATGAGTGACCATGCAAAAGAGCAAGAACTGGATATAAATACCCGCTTAATTCCTCAGGAGCCACCAGTGGTCCAATTTGACACCTGCTTGCCCACCTGGAAAGAAATTCAAGAAGTTGTGAGAGCCACCAGATCCGCCTCAGTACCAGGACCGAGTGGGGTACCTTACACTGTGTACAAGCGGTGTAAGGGAATTCTCCAAAGTTTGTGGAATGCATTAAGAGTCATTTGGAGAAGAGGCAGGATCGTGGAGATTCGCTGAGGGGGTATGGATCCCGAAGAAAGAAGGTTCAAATCACTGGACCAATTTAGAATCATTTCCTTACTCAACACCGAAAGTAAGATCTTTTTCGGTTTATTGTCAAGATGCCTTTCGAATTTCATTCTTGGAAACGGCTACATTGACATATCAGTTCAGAAGGGCGGGGTCGCCGCTATGCCAGGTTACCTTGAGCATACAGGAATCCCGACACAGCTCCTGAGAGAGGCGAAGGAAAGCAAAGGGGACCTGACTGTATTGTGGTTGGATCTCACTAACGCCTACGGGTCCATGCCACACAAACTGGTGGAAGAAGTCCTAAATAGACATCACGTACCTCCATCAGTATGCGATCTCATTGTAGACTACTATGATAATTTCCGGCTGAGAGCATGTTCAAGTACAGCAACATCAGAATGGCAGACCCTGGAAAAGGGTATCATCACAGGCTGCACAATGTCTGCTGTCCTATTTTCATTGACCATGAACATGCTTGTAAAGGCAGCCGAGGTGGAATGCCGAGGCCCTGTGTCTAGATCGCCAAGCACTGATAAGGGCTTACATGGACGATTTAACCGTGACAACGACATTTGTCACAGGAGGCAGGTGGCTCTTAAAGGGTTTCGAGGAAAATATGACTTGGGCCAGAATGTATTTCAAGCCAGCAAAATCCAGGTCATTAGTATTGAAAAGGCAAGGTCATGGAGAAAGTCCGGTTTACAGTCGCAGGAGAAACAATTCCTACTCTTAGCGAAAAGCCTGTTAAGAGCTTCGACAAGACTTTCAACAGCAGTCTGAAGGACACAGCCACGATCCAGCAAACTATAAAAAATCTTGAGGAGTGGCTGACGAAGATCGACAAATCTGGATTGCCTGGACGTTTTAAGGCATGGCTGTTCCAGCATGCAGTTTTGCCCCGGATATTGTGGCCATTGCTCGTCTATGATATTCCGATTACCACCGTAGAAACATTAGAGAGAGCAATTAGTAAACGTTTGAGCAGGTGGCTGGGTTTGCCGAGATGCTTAAATGGTGGAGCCCTGTATGGGAACAGCAACACGTTGCAACTTCCCTTTAGCAGCCTTGTGGAAGAATTTAAAGTCACGAGAACGAGAGAACGGCTGCAGTATGCAGAATCTAAAGATCCAAAAGTGGCATTAGCTGGAATTCAATCAAGATCTGGCAGGAAATGGAGCGCTGAATGAGAGTTGCGAAGGGCGGAGGAGAGACTTAAGCATAAAGCTATATTGGGGTCAATAGCTAAAGGCAAAGCGGGACTAGGGTTTTTCCCCTGTCCACAAACCAACATTGCCAAAGGCAAACAAAGACGCCAACTCATCCAAGAAGAAGTCCGTGCGGGCGTAGAAGAAGCGCGTTACTGTAAAATGGTCGGTGTAAGTCAGCAGGGAGCCTGGACAAAATGGGAAAACGTAGAAAAGAATTACATGGTCAGATTGCTGGTGGTCGGATGTTAGCGAGATTCGATTTCTCATCAAATCAGTATATGATGTCCTACCGAGCCCTACGAACCTGCATACATGGGGGAAGAGCGAGACTCTCAATTGCCAACTATGTGCAAGGAAAGGATCTTTACAACATTATTTTGGTCATTTACACAAAATTTTACCAACAAATCTAGAATGTGAAAACATTTTACAATTGTTAAACTTGAAAGGCATATTCATTTACAGAGTTAGAACAATATCTATTTTTTTCTGTGCGAGTTGCACAATATTTGAACACTAAATATATTTTCCTTTTACTTATTTTATGACCATTAATTCTGGCTTAAAGATAACATCCCATTTTTGTATCAGTTCACCAATATGTAATATGAAGAGCCTAATATCAAATATAAGGATCTTTAGGACCAGATTTTTTTTTATTTTTCGTCTTAGTTATCCTTTTAAATTTTCGGACTGAATTAGTACCCCTTAGTGAGTGGTGGGGAACAAGCTCGTTTTCAGATACTGGATGGACCGGATTAAAGTTTAGGATAATTCCAAAGGATGAAAATGGCTCAAACTATAATTGAGCGAACCCTTTTTTTATCACCTGATATAAGCTCATTTACTCTATCCAAGTGCCAATAAGCGCAAAGTTTACCTGGATTCTTTATAATTACGACATCATTCACATTAATATTTTCATATCTGTTTTACGCAAATCCTTACATTGTTCTCTTAAACTTAAAAGATATTCATTATACCACAATTTTTTAAATTTATTAATTAAATCCCTTATCTCTAAAGATGTAATTACGTCTTTCTTTTGAGGGGGTTCAGTCACAATAATACTTTCATCATCCATGTTTTACACCATGTTTTCGTTAGAAAGAATCTATAAAAAGCAATTGGGGGTAATTATTTCCAAACCTGAATCAGAACAGCGATGTTAGTACCCAGGAATTTATTGTCTTTTGTATATCCGAAAGAATAGTCAGTAGTTCAAAATACTCCACTTGAGATCTTCCTTTGCTTTTATAAAGACATTGTTGGCAGTCCTGATCATGCGTTCTCGTTTACTGCCCATCCAAGCTGGAGATAAAGGTATTATCAGGTGCTTAATGCTAAAGTTTAAAAAATCTAAAATCTTTTTAGAGAAGAAATTTTTTAATCAACTTGCATCCAGTGATGAAGGTCTTAGCATTATCACTTTAAATATGACTGGGGATCCCATAAATGTTAGAGAATCTTATAAAGGCTAGCACAGACTTTCGAGCACTAATTTCCTTAACAAGTTGAATATGAATTGCTCTTACATTCATATAGCCGAAGATCAAAATATACATCTTATTTCCACCCTTTTCAATTTTAATCATTAAATGTCCTGTAAAATCTATTCCTACATGAGACAATAGTTTGATCCTGTTCACTCTGTGTTTACAAAGATTAGTTAATTTTGGAAATCTAAATGAAAGTTCATTATATTTTCTGTAAAGAAACAGCTGGAAATGTAATTTTTAACAGTCTCTCTCCAGGAACCAAAACCATGAGAGTCCCAGTTTATTAAGTATACTAGGAATTGCATCTTTCATGTGTATCCATTATGATTAGTCTTGTTAAATCATGTTTTGGATACAACAATACTGAGTAAATAATGTCAAATTGATTTTTACAGGTTTTAGTCTTAGCTATTCTTCCGCAACGAATTAGACCATTTTCATCTAAAAATAAAGTTTAAATCTGTTACTAATTTAGGAATTTGTTCAGTTTGAGGATTTCGTAGATATTGAATTTCTTTACCAAATATTGGTTCTGCACCAATTTGAGCAGATACATCTGTAATGACAAAAGTACCCAAGTGTAGGTTTTAAGAAAGCTTTATTCAATTGAGAATATATGGTACGCGTATAGTGTCCTTTTATAGTCCCAGTAAACAGAAATAGCTCTCTCAAATAGGAATGTAACAAAACAAGGGGAGACCACTCATGATTATTCATAACAACATCTTAGTGTCTTGCTTCGGGTCTGTGTCAGAACGTTTTAACTTATTAGTGAATTTGAACATTAATGTTAATATTCTTAATAATTTAGATAACTTTGAATGCTTCTCATGAGATATGAATGGCTTTAAAGGACTAGCATAGATAACGTTGTAATATACTTGGTTTTGAATACCCTCCTTATTGCTATCACTCAAGCAATGTAGATCACTTTCAGAACAAGCTACTGGATCATTATTTAACCAAGAAAGACCAGAAATCCAAAATATTTGTCTAAACCTTTTCAGGGACAATCCTCGAGTAATTAAATCGGCAGGGTTTTCTGAGGAAGACACATAAATTCATGTTGTGATCTAACTCTTCTAGGGATACTTTAATGTATTTTAATCCCAACTTGACAAACTGTTTTTTTTTGTTTTTATGTTATCAGACAATAACCAAGATAACACTATCTGAGCATAAGCAGCAAAAATTAGATCGTTGATACAAACATTTGATAAAGGTTTCAAAATGTTCTTAATGCATTTCACGGCTAAGTACACTGATAACAACTCAAGTGAGTGCAAAGACTTTGCTTTTATTGAGGCTATCTTAGCCTTAGCAAAACTTAAGGTGGTCATAATAGCCTGTCTTATACAGGAGGCAACACCATATGCCCTTTTAGAGGCATCACAAAATAAATACAATCCCACTGATAACTGCAAATATGGGAAATTTCGAAAAACTTAAATGTACAAGCTCCTTAGATAAATTATTCCAGGTCTTTTGGTATTCTATTGATGTAATTTCATCCCAGGATAATTTTAATTTCAAGTCACTTAGAAGTATTCTCCTTTTAATTATCAGATGTAAACACAAAGACAATGAATCAAACACACTAGAATTTTGCGCCAGTATTTTTCTTTTGGTGTTGGCAGAGGAATCTGAAACTCCCATATTTATAACCCAAATTATTTCAAAGTCACTACTATGTTTTACAATTTTTTTATCGTTTTCTAGACACTTTAATTCCTTGCAATTTGAGTTACACGAACGCAACTCAAAACTTCCATTGGACATTCTTTTCACAGATTCTTTATATAAGTATAGCAATTCTTCAGGAGAGTTACTTGTCTTAATTAAATTATTCACATCGAAATTATCTATCAACATAACAGTAATAAATCATTAACGCAATAGTTAACATGGTGTTGGAGAACAAAATTCAATATAAAGGGACTTGCTATAAACCCAAAGATCAAAGTTGTATCTCTAAAACGAACTAAATTTTCACTTTCTTTCATGAAAAAAAAAACTTATTTCTATCATTTTCATTTTTTAGGAAAGCCTATCTAACATAGACTAAGAAAGTATATTTCTTATTCCGAAGATACTATTAGATCTAACATATTGTTCATCATATTGACACTAGGGCAAACGGACAGTGCACTGCAAATTTTGAATGAACAATTAAATACTGGTCTAATTTTAGTGGCGGTCTGTTCATCACTTTTAATTACAGGCTTATGACGTATCCAGATATATTTCCCATATTCTTTCGGGGAAACAGATATACGTTCAACGATTCCTTCTTTTTCTTGCTCATGAAAAACAATGAAACAATCGTAAAGTGGGTCTTTCTTTTCTAAACTTTTGACTACCCTATCTAAAAATTTCAGAGCAACAGCATAATTAGAAGGAACTAATTTTAATTCATCCTTATTCAACGGAAGCTCATTATAATAAGTATCGTTTTTGAAACTAATAGAGTTTTAGAATTGTTATATTTGTTCCTTATCAAAATCACATAAGGCATATTCGTCTCCTAATCCGAAAAAAAAAACAGGCTAAACATTTTATCCAGATTTTATTTCGACCATACTGTCTTCAAAATTTTCACATATAGGGTCGAAATAACCCGCTTTTGGAGGCAAAACAAAATTCATGTGAGTGATTGGACGTGAAGAATACCGTGATCTGATGGTATAATAGTTATCAGTCATTCTTCCCTGCTTCCATCTCACGGTTTTGCTCTGGAAGCAAGAAATTAGACGTATTTCCGAAAGTAATTATGCCGGTGGCAATTTCCCATGCCGATCCCTTCGTGCATTTTACTAACTGCATTGGACTCGTGTACAGAATAATATCTACCCATAATAATCTTCGAAAAGTAATTTTATTATTGTCCATATTAGAAAAGTCGCCAGCCAGTCTGTAGTTGAGACTCTTCAAATTATTTATCACCCTTCCCAAACTGTCAAAATTAAAATTTACATTAAATTCACTATCGATTAAAATAGATAATGTTTTATAATAATCAGTTAATTTTACATCAAAATTTGTTTGTTGTAAAAACTTCTTACTGGAACCGAGAAATGTCTTTATATCGTATTCTCTAGAAATGTGAAAGTGTTTGTTTCATAATTTAATTTTTTAAGGACTAAGTCTGAAAAATATGATCTCTGACTTCCAGTGTGAAGAAGGCAATTAAAGGAAAACACATTGTTTTCCTTGGCGACAAATACTTTTACAATAGAGAGTAGAATATTCTCTTTTCCAGAGCCAGGCTTAATGCATACATTAGTATTTAATTGGGTTTTCCCACCTTTGAGACACAAAGCTTGCACATTGGATTTAGAAAAACAAATCTTACAAGAATATTGTAAACTATTTTTACTAGCTGCGCATTGAAGAGACTTACAATAAGGGCTAGTAAACAAATTACACAAATTTAATTCTTTACATCTCACCAACTTAGAACTTAAAGAAGGTTAATTTTTACAATAATTAGCATAGTGCTCATCTGTTCTGAAAAGAAATGACACTTGTAATAACATTCTTTTAGTATTAGTACTAAAATTTTCTAGTGTAGTTAGATTTTTAGTAACCCTCATTTCAATTTCAAACATTTTCTTGAATTTCATTGGTTGTTAAATAAAAATAAGCTTCGAGAAATTTCCATAACAAAACAGTCAAAATTTGTGCAAAAGTAGGCTTAACCGACATAAAAAAAAAATCTTTCTCAAATTCATCCCTACTTTAAATGTTTCAAGACATCCTATTGGCTAAAAAATTTAAAAAATACAACATTCGCCCACGCATTTCTCAGAAAAATTCGCAACAACTGATTGAACCTGCGGTCCCCTATTGTAATAACTGAAGGACATCCGAAAATCGCTATCCAATCTCGAAGTAACAACTTCAACGGTTGTAGATTGTAATGGAACTGCGACAGGCCATCTTGTAAAACGATCTACAATAGTTAGAATGTATTCGTAGCCGTTAACTTTTTGAAGAGGCCCCACTAAATCAACGTGTATGTGGGGATAAAACGACCGTTCGATGGTAAAAAAGTACCAAGGGGTGATTAGGTAATGCTTAGTTATTTTTGAGCCTAGACATTTAATACAGGTTTTAGTGCAATTACTGATGTCGATAGACATATTATGCCGGAAATTAATTTATAAGTAGCTTGATGTCCCGGGTGAGATAGAGTGTGAAAATGCTCGAAAACAGAACGTCGAAGAGTAGGTGGAATATACGGACGAGGATGTTTAATGGAAACATCGCAAAATATCGTCTCGTCGCTGAAAGGAAGCGGACGTTGCTCGAACAGCAGTGACGTTGAGTTTTTAATTTTGTCGAATGTGCTATCCGATTTTTGCTCACGGGCAATGCTACTGAAATCCAATTTAACAGAATTTAGATTCGTGCCTGACAAGGTATCAGCGACAATATTGCTGTCACCCTTAATGTATCTTATATCAGTAGTATTCTGGGCAATATAGTCTAAGTATCTTATGTCTCGCGGATTGCATTTGTCCGATTTGGTGTGTAAGGCATAGACCAGAGATTTATGGTCCGTAAAAAAAAAGCAGTTGTCGAAAATGTTTAATAGACAAATAAATAGCGAGTAATTCACGCGAGAATGTGCTGTACTTCTGCTGTGCAGAACTGAGTTTAACAGAGTAGAAGGAGATAGTTTTCTTTTGTTTACCATAAACTAGATGCAACACAGCTCCAACCGTGTTTGAAGAAGCATCTGTGGTCAGAGTGAGGACCGTGTTCTTATCATCAGTGACGTATGTTAATTTCGTAAAATTTACGAGCGCACGTTTCGCTCGTTCGAAAACTGAGGATTGCTCTTCATTAAGTGAAAGTTTACAGTTTTTTTCGCTGTTGATTTTTTAACATATTGGTCAGAGGTAATAACATTCCAGAACAATTAGGAATAAATTGGCGATAATAATTTATTATACCAAGAAATCTGCGTGGTTGCTTTAAGGTAGTAGGTTCTGAGAATTTGGTGATCGCATCGACTTTAGAATTGACAAGTGTAATACCAGTGCTGTCAATAGTATGGCCTAAGAACACTAGTTCAGAAACAGAGAACAAACACTTATCCAAATTGATTTTTAAACCGAAGTGACGAAGTCGTTCAAATACTTCGCGTCAGTGTTGCAAATGTTCCACTTGGGATTTAGAAGCGATTAAGACGTCATCTATGTCAGCAAAAGTGTAATCAAAGCCGCGCAAAACCTCATCAATAAGACGTTGAAAGGATTGGGCTGCATTTCTAAGCCCGAAAGGCATACGAACGTACTCAAAAAGACCAAATGGAGTGGTTACGGCAGTTTTTTCAATATCCCGCTTAGCAATGGGGATCTGATGAAAAGCTTTCCGCAAGTCCAATTTAGTAACATGTATTTTTTGTCGCGATTGAATATCGTTACCATTTGGCCATTTTTATAATTTAAATTTGTGGATATTGCATATTTTATTTGCAGCACAATCTTAAATATTCCCGCAACCTTCTTAGATCCACTACAGTGAGTGGTGAACACTTTTGCTTTCTCTTTATTACTACTCCTACCGCTAAATTGTACCTTTGTTTTCTGTAAAGTTTTTATCGCTTCAATAAATTTGTCGAAAAATCTCTTGTAGTGAGGGATAATTTGTACCTGTTGCATAAATTCTTTCTTTCATTTTTTTTTAAAAACCTGATAATTTAGAAAATATGATAAAACTTAAATTCCTGTTGCCAGGTGAACCTTTTAAAAAAGAAAAAATCAAAGTTAAAGGCATTCTTTAATTCATATATGGTTATTTTCTAAGCGTAGCTTAGATGTGGCACAAGGCCGAAAGTATGGAGCACCTAGTTAGGATCGAATTCACTTTTCAGTCTTAACTGGTCTAGCGAGGCAAGCTTGCTAACCATTACATCACGCCGAGGTGCCCAAATATATATGTCTGCCTTTACCTTGGTGATGTAGTGTTTACAAGAGACTAAATCATTCGCAGGGGTTCGCTTATTAATTTGCTTAAATATTTCGCTAATGATGAATTGTATGTCTAAGAATTCTTCATTTAACAAAGCAATAGCTACCTCATAATTCTCGCCATTAATTTTAAGATGCTGAATTATTTGTGCGGCGTAACCCGTTAAATAAGTTTTTAGGATTTGTAATTTTATTCGTTTCGAGTCTATGCTAATTACACAATTCTCGAATTGGCCATAAAATTTTAAAATGGGAATTTATCTTTTTCGCAGTCTTTACCAATGGTTGTTCACCGCAACGAAACTGACCACAATTTTAACAGAGGGAATGCTACTTTCATTAAAAGAAAAAAATAATCCAGACGAAAATGTCTGGAAAGTGCCTTGATCGATAGTTCAACCACGGTAAATTTGCGTCCAGGCTCTTACAATACATCATCATTCTTCACAACATGGGATAGTTAGGGACAAAGTTGATGGAGAGAAAAAGAAAAAGAATATAGAGGAATTTGGCGAGATTGAAAAAATATTATTTCAAAAGATATTATTTTTTTTTTAAATTATTTCAAAAATATTCTTTCAAAAATTTTGAAACTATCAGCGTCTCCCGTTTCGTGCGCATGTGTAGACGTGGCAATATCAGCAATGCCCGGTCCGATGAAATCCTAGCCATTTTAATTTTTTAATTTCGCGCATGCGCATTGTTTGTTTTTGATTTTGTCAACTGCAGAGTATAGTAGGGTCATTTGGGCACCGTCGGTGAGAAAAAGAGCACCATGACGCAATTCACTCCGCCAGAAGTTTGGAAACGGCAGGCTGTACTGCTTGGCATTCGCGCCGGAAGCTGCGATACGAACATTTCAAAGTATTTGCGTGTCACTGCAGGGAACTCGGAAAGAGTTGGGTGAGTCTCATGATGAGTACGAAGGTACGGCAGCTCGAAAAACTCACGATGATCGTTCTAAGAAAAGAACATAATTTGTTGAAGAGGGCCTCAGACTTAACACGGAGGCCTACATCAAGTGTCTTGAGGAGGTAGTGCTGCCCTGGGACAAGAGCGTTGCTGCTGGAAAACCCTATATCTGGCAACAGGACACTGCACCAGGACACACAAACAGGAGAACCCAGCTATAGATGCCAAACAATTTCTGCGACCACATCACCTCTTAAATCTGGCCATATAACTACCCAGACTGCAACACCCTTGAATATTATATGTGGGTCGCATTTCAACGAGAGACTAACAAAACTCCTTGTCTCACCAAAGATGAACTGAAGGCAAGCATTATAGTATCATTCACTAACGTAAACAAGGAAACCGCCCAGAAGAGTTGCTGAACATTACAAAGTTGTCTGGAGGCTGTGGTTAAAACCAATGGCGATTTTATTGAATAAATTTACTCTCCAGTACAGTATTTATGGCAGAGTTCCAAGTTTTGGTAAATATATCTGTTAAAATGAGATGCCAGTGTTATTTTTTTTATTTTTGTGTAATTTATACGAAAATTTATCCATCGCACCCTGTGTGTGTATATACACACACACGCGCGCACACAGACACACACACACACACACACACACATATATATATATATATATATATATATATATATATATATATATATATATATATGGCATTATGTGAATCTGACGTATACAAACCCTTTCCCAGTCGTCATCAGTACTAAGGTATTGTTTCATCATCATTTAAACCAGTCTTTGCCTTTTATTGGTCTGTGGCGTGTACTTTATCTAGTATTTCATTTTTTTACTTTATTTCATTTAACATGAATACTGGTTGATTGACTGATTCGTTTTCTACGGCTTATCAAGCTTATGCAGGTTATTTAAAGCCAAAAAATATTTTTAGACTGTAATAATTTTGGGGAGTGGAGATAATAATGATTTATCTTATCTTACTACTTAACCCATTGTTAGGGGAAGAAGAGGTGGATGCACATCTTTCCAAAGCGTATTTGCTTGTAAGTGAATACAACGAACCCAGTGGGAATTGGAACTCGGCGCCCGATTAACAATCCCGTGCCATTTTTCATTACAAAATCCGCACACCCAAAATTACAGCATCTGGCATTCCCGTCTAGGTTCTGACAAGGTTCGACGTTGCTTAACTTCAGTAATCATATGAGCACAGGTGTTTCTGGCCGTAAGCCTTAACATGAAAAGTTAGATGCAGTTATCTGTAATAAAATGTTCTGGCTTTCTGTTCTGGAGCAGGAGACCAGTTTAAATTTAAATGTCACAAAGCTTATATTTTTCATATCCTCAAGGACAATTTCTGGCTGGCGCTCATAGCATTTCGAAAACCAGTAACTTAATTCCTCATGATTCATTGTTCCTACCCACTTGTATCTGTTATTTTTCTTTGTTGCTTTGTTTTGTTTTTGCCTTTTTCTTTTTACTATTACTCTTTCTGCACATTTCCCATATGAACTAAATAATGTGCCGTCACCATCATCATCATCATTAGTAGTAAGTGAAAACAGGACAGATCAGAGACGGTGCCCTCTCATTAGTGTTGTTAATAATAATAATAATCATAATAATAACAACAATAATAATAATAGTTGAAATACTACACTCCTTGAACCTAATAAACGAAGGGTGTCCAGTAACTAGAAGGGGTAGAAATTTCTTGGTGGAATAAAGGTAATTGGAACCGCTAGCCTCTTCTGTTTTAACATATCAGTTAAGGGGGGGTCGGTACAAATATAAAAAAGAAGTCTTAGTAAATAGATATAAGTGGTAAAAAATGTTGGCCCCTTCCCATTCATAGGAGAGTAGTAGTATATCGATAAAGAGAAGAAATAGAAAAGTTATTATTTCCAGTTATGTTACCTATGTTATATATATATATATATATATATATATATATATATATATATATATATATATATATATATATATATATTGCAAGGAAAAAATAAAATTTATTTCTTCTAGGCATTATGAAAATAAAAAATAAGAGATGAAAACACAAACAAGACAGACCAACCGGTTTCGTTCCGAAGCTCATCAGGGTCGACTGGGAATTGTGCAATAAATTTTAGTTCGAACTGGTTCACTGTTCTGGCCAGTTCGCACTCTCCTTTTCATTTACGGGCACTGGAGTCTATGTACATACGGTCCAGGGAACCGTCTCTTTGTAAGCAAAAAGACTGTCTCCTTGGACTTCACGTTATTATACTCTAGTGCTTGTCAATCATACATTTTCCCGTCCTCCCCTTCCTTTCTCCTCCTCTTTTTCCTCCCCCTACCTTCTTGTTTTTTTTTCCTTCTTTCTTTCACTGCGCAAACTTGCGTCGTTTATTTTTGATTTTGTCTTCCCTCATACGATTAATCATTTCATTTTTTAATGTTTTATTTGTATGTAGGGTGTTTGTGCGAGTAAATGTAATTTTAAAATTATTATTATGTTCCCAGCCTAATGAGCTAGGGAACGAAACCGGTTGGTCTGTCTTGTTTGTGTTTTCATCTCTTATTTTTTTATTTTCATAATGCCTATAAGAAATAAATTTTTTTTTTCCTTGCGATATTACGGTTTTGTACCTCCAACTATCTATTTAAATATATATATATATATATATATATATATATATATATATATCAACTAGCAGGCTTTGCCGCCTGCTATCGCTTCGCAAAGTAAGATATATTCACTACTTGAAATCTTTGAAACAAAACTTTTAAATGAACATTTCATTCATAAATTAGCTTGTTATAGTTAAGGAAAGATTTGAAAAGTGATATTGCCTAGAAGTAGGTAATATATAATACAGATACTGTGTCAGTTGCTATAAAGTAGAGCTGGAGCTTTTTAATTCGTGGGAGAACTGAGCTCCAATTTCACATTTATTCAGATAGATTCCATAATATAGGTTTTACTTAATTAGCTATTATGTTTCTCTAACTCTTCAAATGTTGAATGTATAAATAATTCTAATTTCTGTTTTCCCATCTTTACACTATATTAATTTTATCTTATAAATTGTCCCCTGTTCTATCACCCATGAAATAAAAATAATTGTTTGTATGGAAAATAAGGATCTACGTACATCAAATTTGTCTTTAAATTAAGTGGCAACAGAAGAATTATCGTTGAACTTTTAAAAGGTAAGTTTAAACATTAATTCAATACTTAAATGCAGTGATCAATTTTGAGTTCTTCTGTAATCTATTGGTGCCTATCACATCTACTCCTCCCTACTTATTGTGATGATGGCCAAGCCAAGAGTCTTCCACAGGAGCTAGCTTAAATGCCGCCCGATAGGGCGGTTTTTATGCTAGCTTTAAATTTTAACTAGCTTAAAATTTTAAGCTAGCTGAAATTTTGGATACGAAAGGAAAATAAGAGTTACACCCCTTGAACCATGAAAGCAATGATAATGGCTAGCATAATATATTAATATATATTATTAACTTCGCATAATCTGGCAACCCTGAATCTGAGCTCAACGAAAATTGTTCCCTCTGCCTAACTTTTGTAGGGCTTTTGAATGAGCTATAAATCATTGAAATTGGACCAGTGGAAGTGGAGGAGTTGCTTGGACACACACACGCACAAACACACATACACTTTAATTTATATATATAAGATTATTATTTGTTTATGCACTTGAATGTTCACATCAGATGTCTGGTGAACATCGCTTAAATAAACTCGAAAACCTCAAGCAACGTCATGGGCTGTCTCAAACCTTCCTCAGATTTATAACTCATCCATCTAAGGTACAGTATTTATGGCAAGGTTCCAAGTTTTACTACTAATATAGTCACGATTGTAACCTTTATGTTCCATATCTTTCTCAACTTCCGGGAAAGGTCCTGCTATTTCTTAAATTATTATTATTATTACTATTATTATTATTATTATTATGATAGTGTTGCACATTAACGTAGTCAATAAAAATCTCTGTTCATGGTGTCAACAAGACTCCTAACAACTCGTGAACCTTTCGGAGAATCCTCACGGCATAAATGATGTCAGTTTTCTGGAGGTCTACAATCTTGGTCTGAATTTCAACTTGTCTAAGCACTCTTTCAAGTTTCTAGGTGGTGTCCCAAGCTACAGGAATTACTTCAACAGCCCTGTTCCATAGCGTTTTCAACACCCTAGACAGAGCCTGGTATTTTTCAACTTTTTTAGTTTCTTTGAAGTCATAAGGAAGAGCAAAGTCCATAATTTGACACTTGCCACTCTCCTTATCAATAACAATAACAATCAAGGTCGGTTTTTTTGTGTCCCAGTCTGTCTGGACTGAGAAATCCCATAATACCTTGTCGCTGCCATTTACTACCACTGCCTTTGAATTATATTCATACCATTTCTCTTTCAAAATGAAACCAAATTTACGGCAATACTTCACAATGGATTCTCTTACCAATCCAATCCAATCTAATCATGCCGTCGATTTTATCATTATTATTATTATTATTGTTATTATTATTATTTATTTATTTATTAGTTTTTATTTGAAACCATGGGAATAAAAACAAATATATTTATTGCTGTTAGATTTCACACCGGCAATAATTTCCATCTCTTTCTGTTGTGGATTCCGGGATGAATCCGATATCAATGAATAACAAACGCCAGGAATGGATAAGGAAAATAAATGTATTAACGTAATAATACAAACTGGTAATACGGGTTAGTAGATCCAGGAATGCGGGTTAGTAGCAATAATATATATATACAGTCTTGGTATTGAAATATCGCGGTATGACTCCTTACTGAGTCTACGTGTTCGCTAACTGTGACGCTTGCCGCCGTCTCTGTGTGTGACTTACTCTACTACTACTGAACTCTACTACTCTTCTGTCGTTCCGTCTCGACTCCTTGACTCAACGGGCTGACCGGGTATTCACTGGCGGTAGTATATATGTACTCTGGGTGAGTCCATTTGTGTAAAAAGGGGAGACCCCTTAACACTTTCCCATACTCACAGTTAAATTACCTGATGTTTATCGCTGCACGTGATAGCAGGTCTTCTGAAATCTTCAGCACTGTCATCAGTATTTGTATCGCCTACAGCAATCTACACAGTTTTAATCCCTCTTCGAATTCCCAGTTCCTCCAGTATTGTATCTAATGTCTTTGAGAGTTTCAGTGCGCCCGTTATGGCAAGTATGACTTTGGTCAAACTGTCTCAAAAAAATTATGGGGACGAATTTTGCTGTAGTAATAATACTAAACAGAAGGCTCACGCCATTCTTCGTTGTATAGACATTGTTTCTAGTGCCACGTTTTCATATCAGAGCAGTCCATAACTATTATATTTGTTGGATATGACTACAGAAACTATTGCAGGTGGTGTCATAGCAGTTTGGGGCGAGAAATCCGATTGAGATCGTTATATTCACTTTCGCACAAATACCCTTTGGAAAGGTATACATCCATCTCTTCTCTCCCAGTTATGAATTAAATAGTGGCTGGCAACCAGAAGGACAATTCTAAAATCAAGACCAGGCTTTATAATGGATGTTATAATAGCCAAAGGCCCGGAATGACAAATTGGTGAGCCGAGTTCTAATTCTGGTCGAGAGTGTTACATTCATTTTCACACTAATACCCGTAGGACAGGTATGAATCCATCCCGTCTTGAACCAAGCTTTTGCTGAAATACCTGGACAGACGGGACAAACTGAACTCTCTCGGCGTAGTTGACAACAAGTAAAGGATAAAGACAACCCCGAATTAAAAATCGTGTGTGGCCGTTACGGGATACATACTTAAGGTCCGCCTAGCATGGTTGCAGTATAAACCACAAGTTGGCTTCGTGGATCTTGAAATACAAATACACATGGGCATGCACAAAAACAAGCAGCCATGTCGAAGATGAGAAATCACACTGATTTGCAGTGTGCCTTCAAATCGACACGATGATGATGTAACATTTTATTTTATTCTTTTTACTAAATTTCACTGAATACAAGGCCAAAGAGCCACTCAATTTAGAGGGTTACTGAAAGTATTATGCGTATTAACATGATATCAAGGTATGGTGAAGTGTAGTTTTGTTCTGTCTCGTAGGTGAAATGGATTGTCAAATTCACCTACGAAACAGAACAAAACTACACTTTACCATAACTCGATATCATGTTAATGCACACACATGAGGATATTCAACTGAAGGTTTCTGAAAACCCCATAAATGAATGAGTTTTGTTATGTGAACGTCAGTGGAGGAAGTAAGAAGAGAAGTTATGGAGGATATATAATTATTAACTCTAGAATTGAAGAGGTTAAAATCGTTCACAAAAGCATCCATGTGGAAGTCCTTTGAGAAGATTCCTCCAGGGTGAAACGTCCTACTTACGAAAGAAATACCTAGGAAATGGGGCTGATTCAACCCTGTGAATGTCACAAGATGGGGCTTTGACTGTAAAGGCATGAGCTGGTGGCATTAAAGAATAGAGTTCTTCCATTTGCTATGGAAGTAACGATAGGCATTGCGTCTATGGGAAAGGAGTTGCATGATGGACTAATTCATCCCTTACAAGGCTGAGTAAACGCTTCTGGAGCTGTCCAGGCTGAAAAGAGAATTTTGGTTAGCTTCAGGCCAGATATGGCAGTGATACTCCATTTCTGCTCTGATCTGACTCTTGCAAAGAGAGTGCATGGTAGTAGGTGTCGGGAACTTTCTGGAGCGGTAAAAGGAACTTACTATTTTACGAGCATCTTTAGCGGTAGAACATATATATGAGTTTCACTTGAGGTCTAGGGTGAACATGTTCAATAGGCGAGCACGAAAGCCAGATGAGTGTTCCTAGAACGGATTTCGCGCCACCCGTGTACGATGAAGTGTTGTGTTATCCTGCTCGGACTAACCATTATCATCGAGAAACATGGCGTGCATTAAATGCAAATGGTTTGCAACAAGATCTGTATGTGTCTTATCTGTTAAGACAGCCTCCAGTTTCATTAGTGGCCATTATAATCTCCACTTGAACATCCTTAGGGAGACACCACCAACTTGCAAAACATTGTGCAGATTAGCTGCATCCATAACTTCATGCGGTCTTCACTATACATGAACTCCACCATCTGTCCGAAAATACTGAAAAGAAGACTTATCACATCATGCCACACAGTGTCTATTTTCCATGTTCCAATGGTGATGTTTAGTGGCCCGTCTGAGGCGGATATGGCCCTAAATAAATAAATAAAAAATGTACTCATAAGTATTAAATTATAAATTATTTATGAGTATGCTCTTAGCTGTCTAATAGGAAGGGTGGTGAAATTTTAAGAAATTTCCCATCCAATCCCTGTCTTTATTACGACCACCCTGTTTATTAATTTCCCACTTATTGACCCATTGAAATATTTTCGGACTTCCCCTTTTATTAAAACACCATGCTTATTATTAAAAAAAGAACTCCAATTATTATTATGACCCCTGTGTTTTAGGCACATTAACACTAACGATAGAAGAACCATAATGAACACCAGCGATAATACCACTAGGATGCAGGGGTTTACAGGAATTTAAAGAGAAAGAGAAGACTTTAGCGAGGAAAAGTACATTAAAGGAACAAGATTCAGAAAGACAGAAGATGGCGATTGATGCTGGATTACAAGGAAGCAAGAAATTGGAAGTGAGTTCCACAGGCGAGAAATGCGAAAAAATGGTTTTTAGAATAAAAGAGATGGTTGAATTTAGTTATTTCAACAGTAAAACTATATAAGACTTAGTTGCGAATCTAGTTGCAGGCATAAATTCATGCAGTCGAGGTACTAAGGAAAAAAGATCAGAACGGTTGCCATGAAAATGTTTATAGAAAAGACGAAGAGGAGCCATGTCACGTCATTTTAGCGAGAAAGAGATTGCAATATTGAAATGATACATATCAGAAACTAACATGAAGATTTTTTCAAAGTCAAAGCTTCAATTTAACAGCACCAAACATTAAAAAACAAAATAATCACCCACTGAAATGTGGTATCCAGTGAATCTTTTAAATTACCACAAACTAATTCTTTAAAAAATATCCATATTCTTGAAAATAAAAACTAGTACTATTAAATATTTCCTCTTCTGCGCGACAACCTTTTCTTGTAAAATAGCCTGCTATATACGAAAGTGACATTTTAATGTCTTTAGGAATCCTAGTTTCAAGGTAAGTTATCAAATGTTTGGCATCGCATTTCATCCAGCAAATATCCACATTTTGAGCAATGATGACATGGATCAAAGTTGTATTCTTTGACTTCAACATTTAATTTAAGAAGTAGTTTAGTTTTTCAATCTGAGAGTTTTCAGTAACATTTTGAACTTTTATAAAATATGCACTTCCAAAACTTTGCCTTAATTTTCCAAATTCATTTTCTAAGTCGTCTGTGATAAATTCACCAAACATAACCAAATTAAACCCACTGCTTAGCAAATATCTACAAACATCAATTAAGCAATTGCATGTGTGTTCAATGGCTAAACTAGTATCTTGTTCATGATTTCATTCTTTCTCCTTGCTTTTCTCCGATTCTTTTTCTCATTTTTCCAAAATTAGAAAGAAATAACAGATGTTTATCATCTAAATCTAATATCACATTTTTCAGTACATTTTTCTTAGTGTCGCCATATATTTCTTTGACAGTGACAATTTTCCAAAATTTTAAAACCTTTTCAATGAAATTAACTGCTTCTGTTTAATAATGGGTGTGTTTTAATGGCAGCTACAGTTTGACCACAAAAAAAAACTTTTAAACAGTGAGAAACCTTTTGTCGCTCAACACGTTTTTCGTAAACTGCTTCATCAGTTGGTTTCGACAGCTTAACAAATTGACCTTTTACAGAAAGGCCTTTTACAATTCCCCATTTTACAGAAATATTTTTAGCTTCAGAATAAAACAGTAATTCGGATGTAGGTTCAGTAATCCGATTATTCCGAATATTTTTTAAAAAATGCACATAATCAAAAAGTACAAGCGATTTTTAGTAATTTCAATCGTACGCGACAACAACAATATCCATCAATCTTTTTTTTTAAATGATACTGTTACGATTGAAAAAAACGTGTCTAATAAATACATATACCAATAACATGTGCATGTATGATTCTTTTTTCACATTGGGAGACTCGTGTTGTTATTGTGATGCGACTCATTTTACACACGGTCAACAATTATGAGGTTCTCCATGAAAAAAATCTTGTCCACCCATAGTCTAGTTTACACCATACATCCAATGCATTGGATCACTGTGACAAGTTCGGTTGTGCGAACATTTTAGTATACATTAAAAACGCTGAACTAAAGCGCATGTCACTTTTCTTGGGAATACACTTTTGTTCATAACCTGTGTGTATGTCAATATTCACATCAAACGAGCTAATTAAACAAAACCCGTTTTGCTTTTCTTTCTTCGCCTCTTGTTACTTGTAAGAAACTTTTTTTTTTCAATGCAAAAATATGTAAAACTACAGACACTTTGTCCGAATTACAAAAAGTGTTTACATGTTTAAAAACAAACGAAAGAATCTTTTGTTTGCAGCGCAGGATAACAAGGTATGGCGCCGTCGATCGATGGGCTAATTGTTTGTGCTATTCAGACAAAAATTCTTCTCATCAACAGTTTATTTGAAGAATTGGCCTCGTAATTAGACATTTTGTAATTGACACCATTAAAAAACATCTTTCGTCGAAATAGTATCTTCTGTTATTTGGCTAGAATTAATACAGAGAATTTGAACATTTTTTTATTTTCTTTTAAATTGAATGCCTCCTATTGCAATATAAACTGTCGGCCTTCAAATTAAATACTGTATAATTATCAGTTTTCAAAATTCTCCAAATTTACACATATTTTACTGATATCGTCATATCAATTTACAGAATTTTAGACTTCATTTACAACCTGTTGCAAAATGGTACCTAAAAAAGTTACACCTCTCAAAATTCAATTTACTGCCCAATGATCCTTTCATGGTTCTCACCAATCAGTATCCCGATAGTGTGCATAGTGTTTTGAGTTGTAAAATAGGACTTTACCCATAGAATGAGAATATATATATACTAACAGTAAAGCCCGGCGTTGCTCGGGGTTTTATGTGGTTAAATTGCTTTGGGGTTTGAATTATTGAACTTACGTACGTATCCACAGTTGTTGAGATCGCTGATAGGCCGGGAATCTCACTGGTAGCAAAATCAAGGGCAACCGGTTGCAATAGGTGGCTGTTGTGTTGCTGCTCCGTGCTTACCCGAAGACTGCCACCCGTTCATAATCGGTCAAGATTTTTAATTCTGGCAATGTAAAATAGTGGTTGCGTTTTCACTGTAGGACTCGCCCCTTCATTATTAAGTCCATAAGTTTTCCCAGTTTTAAGTGGAATACGCGGACGGTAACGTCATGTCTGTGAATGTAATCCTGTCTGCATAGGATTTCACGCGTTATCTCAACCCATTTGGGGTTGCAGGTAAATGTTATAAATAAGTCTGGCCACCCATATTGCCTAACATATGTCATAGCGTCCTGCGTGCGTTCAAGCATGTAACACGGACCCCCAGTGTAGGTAGAGGGCAGAATGCACAGCTTCTCTAGGTCCCGGGGATTGACTTCCTTTCGAAGGCTGTGGCGTAAGTGTACGTAGGAGTCTGAGCGCAGCTGTTTCTGATGATTCCATATAAAACAAAGCCTCTCCGATTCCATCTTAACCGCAAACTGGTGGAAAAACTCCCTGCATCTATAAAGCAGGTTGAAGTCTCCATCCTTAATCATGAAACGGTATGAATAGAAGGCCTTGCACGATAAGACTTTGGAAGACGGTGTAGGTTGGCCACCCGAAGTATAAAGGGGAATGCCGAAGTGGTAGCCACCGTCACCATAAGGGAAAAGTAAAGGGTACTGCAATGCGTCATATGATCGATTGGTCTCTGAAATCCTGCGAAGTGCGCCGCCTCTTGATTTGAGGACAATATCGCGAGTGCGGTCTTTCTCCCCATGTATAATAGCGGCCACTTCGTTGCACGCAGGAGCATTGTAGCGGCGTTCGTGTTCATCATGAGGCCGTTTGTCGGCGTCAATTACAATGCTGAAGGAAGGAAAGGGAGCATTTTCCAAAGCATATTTGAAACTGCTAATTTAGCTGTTAACCTCGTGAAGCATGGACTGAAGTAGTAGTATGACGTCCCCGCGAGGAAATCTTCCTGACGGCGGCAAAATACCACTCCGGGTTTTGGCCTGTAGGTTGTCGTCTGCAATAAAGTACAGTTGAAGGAATTTAGGCGAAGAGTTCTCCTCAGGCAGCAGAGACCCAATTCGGTGGTATACCTGCCCCTGTACTTTGAAAGTGGGCATCCAACCCTTTTCTCAAACCACCTGAGCCCCAAATGAGGTCATTTGAAAGAAGTTGTTTTATTGCCTAATTGTTTTAAGGAAGTAGTTGGAGTCGGGATGGGAGCTGGCTATTAGTCCCCTCACCGGGGTAGGTGCTTCATGCAGAGGTGGCAGTCGAACTTTGCTGGAGGAGCATCACAGACCAGTCATGGACCCTGCATTGATGTCGTCACGCGTAGTTAAGTTAATGCCGGGGTTGTAATTGAAAGCTAAGAAAGACTAAAAAGAGCTACTGGGACAGGCAACAGCACGGGGGCCGCAAGGCGCTGAATGTCGCCGTCGAGGTGTATGCGGTGAGCTTGGGGAGTTTTAGATAAGCGCACAGCGGCCATGTTTGTAGCAGCTCTTGAAAGTCTGTTTTCCCTTGTCTGTGAGCCCTCGGAGTTTCTGGCAGCAGAAGTCGCTGCAGCGTTGCGGGCATTGCGGGTTGCCCACTGCAGCTCTGTCTCGGACTCCCTCGACCTAGCTGTTGCAGCAGCGTCCCTGGATTGACGGGCGCGCCTGCGGGCAAGTGTCTCTACTGCCCTCGACCTGGCAGTGGTGGCAGCATTCGTAGCATTTCGCACAGACCTACGGAGCGGTGTCTCAGCAGCCCTAGCGCACGCTGTTGCGGCAACGTCCCTGGATTGACGGGCGCGCCTGCGGTCAAGTGTCTCTATTGATCTTGATTTCGCAGTGGCAGCAGCGTTTCTTACGTTACAAAGAAGCCTTTGATGATGAGTCTCGGAAGCCGGAGATGCAGAGGCGATTGCTGCAGCTTGTGCGTTCATTCTCGACTGTTGTGTATTGTTGAGCCTTGATCGCAACGAAGCCCTGTAGGCAGCTTTCCCAGACAAGCAGGTGGCACGCTCCTCTTGTGACTGCGAGGCCTGCGTGAGGGCGCTGCATTGAGCGACCTGTGATAGTCACATTGTAGTCTTCTCCTGGGACTCGCAGGCCCTTCTTGCCCTCATAGCGGACGCTCTTGCAGACCGAAGGCTAAGACGTACTCTCCTTTTTGGCGGCATGGAGAAAAGTGATGCTAGTAGTGGTTGATTAGGTTTGCTCAATTCCAGGAGTACAAAGTCGAACTTAGTATCGCAAAGCGTGAGCCAGAATCGGGAAGGCAGGTATTTCAGTAAAACAACTGAATATATTGTTTATGGTAATTGGAAAAATGTAGTTAAACAGACAAACGGAAAACAAAAACGTAAGAAACAACTTGCGGTAGGAGAAATGATCAGTTGGCGGCGTAACAGGAACAGAAGTGAGACCTTCGTCCCACAGCTGTGCACAGCAGGTTCAAATGCGAAGTATTACTGGCCAATCGGTTGTGCCAATCAACGAGCGTCCTAGGGTCTCGAACACCAATCAGCGACCGCGTACTGCACTCAGCCAATGAGATACCGCTACGTGAAGCATGGTCACGCGTGTGTGAATAACAATCAGCTGTACAATCTCTAGTGTAGACGTCTCAGTTGAACATACGTTTGATTGGTGTATTCGCAAATTCCGATGAAGACATGATTGTATCGACTTCCCCCAGGTAATAGTTGGTCACAAATGAGCTCACCGTGCAAATTTTTTTAATTCTCACGGCTAAAGCCGATAAAGTTAATCAAAATCCCAAGCAATTTGCGAAAAACATCGCCAAATTCAGGTAAACTCGATTTGAATGGAAAGTCAAAAGATTTTTATCCTATAATTGAAACCGATATTGAAAACGAAAGTCAGCACCTCAATACTGTCGGTAAATACCATGCTCAACGGGAATTTTGCTGAAAATTCTTCGCCATTTGCGAAAAATATAGACAAAAATCAGCTAGACTTAACTTGAATCAGATGTCCCAAAGTGATAGATTTTTTCCAATAATTGATATCGATATTGAAAATGAATGTCAGCGTCTCATAACTGTTGACAAAAACAATGATCAACGTAATTTTGGTGGAAATTCTTCCCCATTTGCGAAAAATATAGCCAAAAATCAGCTTGACTGGATTTGAATGGGAAGTCAAAAGTAGCATGATGTTATCGATTTTTTTCCGATAATTGATACCAATATTGAAGAAAAAGGTCAGCAACTAATAACTTTTGATAAAACTAATGCTCAACATGATTTTCGTGAAAATTCCTTGCAGTTTGCGAAAAACAGAGCCCAAAATCAGCTACATTGGATTTGAATCGGATGTCCCAAAGTGATCGATTTTATCGATTTTTTTCGATAACTGATATCAATTTTAAAAAACAAAGAACACATCAAAACTATAAGTAAGGACATTGCTCAACGTGAGTTTGGTAGATATTACTTGTAATTTGTGAAAACTATCACTGAAAAACTGATGAATTTTTTCGAATCAATATTCGACCCCCTATCGGTTTTATCGATTTTTTTCAAAATCGGAGGAACAATCGAAAAATCCGAAGACGTCAAGTACGAATGCCGTAAATTTCCGATTTGTGTGTGAATTTTCATGCCAATCAGATGAACGGTTTGCTCAGGATGAGGTAACAAGGTGACAAACACACAGACACACTAACAGAATGCCATTTATAGATACAGATACACACACACACACACACACACACACACACACATACACACACACACACACACATATATATATGGGGGCATATCGGAAACATAAATGGAATGATAAAGCAAAGTAGAAAAGCTTATAAGCGACGCGTTTTCGCCGACGTATGTTGGGTTCGACTTCTTCAGGTTGAAATGAATAACAAAACTGAGTGTAAAGAAAATGCCTTCGGATTTTTGAGGGCAAGTTTTTAGGATATGTTACCTTATCAGATCGGACGACCAAAAAGTGTTTGTGTTGGACTACTTTTGTTAATGCCAAACGCAAAGCCTACAAAATCCACTTTATTATTTCGATTTAATTTAATGCCAATCTGATCAGGTAAAAAAATAATTAACAGAAAAGAAAATGCATTGAGAGTGCGCTAATCTCGCAATTCACGACAGAAGACCAGGACCATACATAATATCACCGATTATAACATAAGCAATAATAGTATAATGTTGCATACAAGCTTCTAAAGAAAAAAACCCATATCAATTCGGAGTGGGCCGATTTAAAATCCAACAAACATCAACGGATCATATATGCTACATCCCTTGCTGGTGATGCAAAGAACCCTCTGGGTCGGCAAAAAACTTTCTTCAACGGGCTTGGGGAATTCTTCCAACAGCGTCCGCTGTGGTGAGTCGGTGGAGACCCTTGGTCACGCTTTCTTCCACTGCAAGTTTATTGAAAACATCATGGTTCGCATGATGCGCGGAAACTTCTTTGCCCTTGAGGCCAGCTTTGTTACTAGCAATGTGGTGTCATCGTTAAGTAAGGCTGCGCACTATGTGTTCTTGTGCTCGCTATGTGTGATGTAAGTCGTGATATGGACGACGCGACAAGAAAATCTATGAAGACGAGAAGTTTACCACTTCCCAACTGATCTTGTTCTTTAAGCTTAAAGTCAAGATCAGGACGGAAAGGCGACGACTCCCTCCATCAGAATTTGCCAAAAGGTGGGTGAGTCTTGCGAGTATCTGTCGAGTGAAAGGAGCCGACTTAGAGTAACATTTTGATGCCGGTTAGGCATCAGAAAATTGGGATTCCTGTATTAAATATTGGCAACCAAAATAGGTTAGTTTAGACATGTTTTGCCTTTAGTATTTTGCGCCAACTTAACTTAGCTATGGGGATGTATGCTCATGGACCCTTCTTATTTTTGTCCCCATTTTATTTAGTTTAATTTCCCATACCCACTTTAGGTGACCAGAAATATCAGTTCTCTGGTAGATGCGGGATACTTTTCGTTTTCGTGTGTGTTTTTCGTATTTGTTGTCGTGATTGAATTAGTGCGTAGTTGTGTGTATGGTTGCTTGAATGACTGGTTTTAATTTATCCAAATCCCGCATAAATTTGGTCCAGTTAACTGATATGTCTGCCACAATTAAGGACTGTGGGGCGGGCTATTAATAAGACCTTTTTGTTTAGTTTATTTTATATATAATATTATACATAGTGTAAATATTCATCGGAGTTTTCATTTTTAAAAGTTGTTATTTTTAATACCCGACCCCACTCCAGATAAATTGTACATATGGGAAGAGCTGGGACTTCATGGAGTCTTTGAGATATTATAGTAGTTGTAATAAGAATGGTAAGTAAGAATGAGGTGTTTTGGTGCAAGGAATATTGTATAGTCTTTTGGGGTCAGTGATTGTGGCTACGTTTTTAAGACAGATGAAAACCAGCATTCCCTATACCCACTTTTGGCCTTGTGCCACTTATTTTGTTTTATATATAAATGAATATTATGTCCTAAAGATTACGCTGAAGCTTGAAAAAGGTAGTCGACGTTTAGAGTTGACCTCAGAATTCTGTTCCGTATTTACATATGGTCTATCTCTGATATTGAGCACTTTTAACAATAAATATAGAATAACGTAAAACTATATTTTATCATATATATATATATATATATATATATATATATATATATATATATATATATATATATATATATATTATAACCTATAAATGAATACATTATAGCAAGGGTGTAAGACAAGGATTTTTTTCTCATCGTACATATTCAACCTATACAGCGAGGCGATTCTGGTAGAACTAGGTCCTAGCAGGAATTTTTATTGGCGGCCAAAATCTTAACAACATAAGATATGGAGATGACACAGTGTTGATACCAGGCACAGAAATAAAACTACAAGACCTCCTGCAGAAGTCAGTGAAAGAAAGCGTGAAGGAAGGATTAAATGTCAACTGCGAGAAGATAGAATGCATGGTTGTGAGCTAAATGTTGAGCCCGAAATACGAATTGCAAATCGAAGATACCAAAATCAAACAAGTGCGGAAATTTAAATATCTGGAAAGTGATTTAACAGAGTGGGGGGAGTATAACATTGAAATCCGAAGGCGTCTTCGAATAGCCAAAGATGTATTCCAAAAGCTAAGCTGAGTACTAAGGAAAAGGAAAATATTGCTAGAAACAAGGAAAAGAGTACGAAACAGTTAATTGATATATGTCCTCTTGTATGGCAGTGAGTCCTGGACAATCTCCTCAAAATCTTCAATTTTGAAGCATCAGAAATGAGGATACCATGGACCGAACATGTGAGCAACGGGAAGTTTTATGGAAGCAAAATAGTTGCGGATTCTAGAGCGCATGAAGAGTAAAGATGGCTTGTACATTCTGATACTCATAGGACAGATTGAAGGCAATACGGACAGAGGAAGACAACACATAACATATTTAGTAAATGAATGGCGGAACAGAGTTTCGGAGAAATAACAGAAAAGGCAAGATTTATTATGAGTTGAAAGGGACAGAAATTACTGCAGTGCCATTATTGCCGAAGTCCTGTGGGGATATGGTACATAAAGAAGACGCAATGAGTAATATGTATATAATGTCCTCAAATATATATACACACACACGCACATACATACATACATACATACATACATACATACATACATACATACATACATACATACATACATACATACATACATACATACATACATAGCTAGCTAGCTGGAGTAATGGATAACGGCTTGGATTGAGGAATCGGAGAGCCGAGCTCGAATTCCAGTCGAATCCATTACATTCACTTACGTGCTAATACCCTTGGGAAAGGTGTGAATCCTCTTCTTCTCCCTCCAACTATGGGTAAATAGCAGGACAGACTGGGTTCTATAGCCTTGGATGGCAACTGGTCTAGGAGAAGGACAACTCTGAATTCAAAACCTGCGGAGGTTCGTTTGGGGACCTTGTGGCATCCGTTGCACCAGGTCCCTGTATTCGTTCCTCCAAAAAGTGTGGATGGCCCTGCACAAAGCCTTCACCACTATAATCAAATCCTGTGCGGGTGACGGGCTTTCAGTTTCTGGGACCTGATCTGCCTGACCCTCATACGTCGTGTTCGACGGGAGAGTCCATCATATATATATATAATAACATCATATGAGAAATATATATGCTACAGTTCAAAAGTTTGAGGCCACTTCTGGTAATTTTTTTTAATTGACCCACAAAATAGTTGTTTTGTACTTTAAATAAGAGAAAATTATTATACGTAGTTTTTAAAAAAAAGCGAGACATGATTTTTAAGAAGAAAAAAAGGATTTTATAACTAAATTTTGCTCTCGTCAAAATATCTTTCTTTACCTTTGATTACTGCAGCACAAATCGTTTCTCAACTAGAGCCATGATCGACGTAATCAGAAGAGAAGCTCTTTCTCAACTAAAATGACAGCACTTTTTCAATTTGTGCTTTGCGTGAACCAAAAGAAAGGAAGCGCTTTCTCAAGTGGAACCATGAGTGAAGTAATCAGAAGAGAGCGCTTTCTCAACTAGAAACATGAGTGTGTCACGTGGTTGGCATATAAGTTTATATTTACTTCATTCATGATTCGACTTGAAACAGCGCTTTTTTTCAATTACTTCACTACTTCAGTATACACTTTCTTCCCATTACTTCACTCATCGTTTGACTTGAAACAGGGCTTTTTTCCCATTACTTCACTCGTAGTTCAAACACGAATGAACAGACAGACAGATAGTTAGATACATACATACATACATAATATAATAATAATAATTGGCCACTTGATATCGAGGACACCCGTTGCAATGGACAGCTAGCTAGCGCATATGGCAACATTTGCACAGGCACTTTTGCAATTTCCCAACTGGGAAATGCCCACAGAGCCTACCTGCAGTTTATACTGTTATTGGCGTGTGCAGAACCAATTAAAAGTTTTAGAGCGTTGGTGCGAACCCAGCGTGATCATAAATGAACAAGGCTGGCCACCTCAACTCGCAATCACGGTGTTTTTGTGATATCGTGCTAGCTTTGGCCAACGAGGTCTTCTACACAGTTTCCTCTCCCAAATTCACTCACAAGGTTTTGGTGGACCCGTGGCTATGTAACAGACACTTGCCAAAGGTGCCCTGTGCTTGGAGTCCGATAGCTGCTGAAATTAATTCCAGCCAGGATTCGAACTCGGTGCCTCGTGATTCTAAAGCAACGCCTTAGACCACTCAGCCACACAGCCACACTGGGGTCCCCCATCTAAGTACTGACCTGGCTCTACGATGCTTAACTTCGGTGATCGAACGGGAACCGGTGTGTTCAGCGTGATTTGACCGTAATACACATACATACATACATACATACATACATACATACATACATACATACATACATACATACATACATACATACATACATACATACATACATACATACATACATATATATATACATACATATATACATATATATATACATACATACATACACACATACACACATACATACACACATACATACATACATATATACATACATACATACATATATATATACATACATACATACATACATAAATACATACATACATACACACATACATACATACATACATACATACATACATACATACATAATTGATGAAAACACCAGAAAGTCGGGTGCAGATATTGACTATGCTGGCATAAATGTCTCTACTACACGCGGAACATAGACTGAACAATTTTGCTTACAGAACCGACGTTTTCATCAGAATCTGCTACTGAAATCATGGCACAAAGTTGGCACAGAAGATAAGAATTCAACCTTTTCGGAGGCCATTCTGTGGTCTGAGGAACCATAATCAACCTGTTCGCATCTGATATTGTACAAACAGTTAAATATGGTGGTGGAAACGTCATAGTCTAGGGTTGTATGGGCTTCAAGAGAACCGACAAAACCGTTTAATACTGAAAATTGTCTTTAGGATGTAAATCAGTTTCATCGTGACAATAATAAAGTACATTCCGCTATAAATACATCAACATTTTCTGACAACGCAAAAAGTAAAAGTCCCCGTTTAACGCAACAATATTGCCAAATTTAAATATAGTTGAGGATGTATGGAATTATGGTAATTAATTCAAAAATAAGAATCATCCAAGAAGACAGATTTGGGATAATAAAAATAAATCAGACCCACCAAATATTGATTTTAAATAGATTTTTTCATAGGGGTGCATGAATTCATCGAATTAATAGCTGCATCTACTGCAAGGAAAGCTGGGTGACTGTGTTGTGCCAGATTTTTCTACTCAGAGTCCGTTTTGCACGTTTACATATAAGATAAAATAATAACAGTCAGATTTAAAAACGTCAGTGTATTAGTTAGAATATTAATAGTTAATATAATTAGTATTAATTACATCTGTTATCTGTCTGGAAACGACGCAGCTATTTGATATTAACAAAGAGGCAGCCGGTTAGGACAATGGTTCTAGAGTGGGAGGTCCTCACATTTTTTTAGATTTTTTAGTGGGAGGAGTGTAACATTTTTGGTGGTAAGTTTGATAATTTGAAAATAAACAATTTTGTGTGTGTCACGTTATTAGTTTGAAATCAAATAGTGGGCCTGTCCAAAGAGTGTCTCCTCGTGTTTCGCTACTTAATTCCTGATCCATAAGAAAAAAAGGTTTCTGACCCTTTCTTTTATAGTCCTGAACGGAATAACAGTGAGTGGCGTTAAGCATAGTTTATTGGCATGACAAAGTGAAGGTATTCCCAAACTGCCTTAAACTCCTTCAATGTACTCGTTTCGGATCGAGGTGTCCTCCTAGGTGAAAGCCGGCATCGATGCTTTCATTCCAGCAAGGAAATATCAAGTTAAATTGCGTTCATCTCCTTGGTTCTCACCTACATGCTCGGTTGCTATAACCCACTTCTTCCGGCTCTACCAGACTTACACGTCTAATTGCAAAAGACGTCTCTTTGTCTCTGCTCGTAGTGAGTGCAAGCGTGTTCTCAAAGAAGCAAAGCTGATAGAATGCATCTCGCAAGTTCGGTTCCAGAGATTATTGGCGGTTCTGCAAGTGTGTACTGAACAAAAGAAAATCGTCAATACCTCCTCTATTTAATAAATTCGAAATCCTGGCATCTACAACCGATATGAGTTGAATGCTTTGCTCGAAAATTCTTTTCCAATTGAATACTCGACTAATTTAGGGTACCCACACCTGATTTCCCCATTAGGACAGAGGATCTACTGAGTCATAACCCCGTCACTGGTTTCAGACATGATTTCTAAATTTGACTCGCATAAGGCAAGTGGAGGTGATGGGATCCCCGCCATCGTCTTAAAGAAATGTGCTCCCGCGCTGGCCCCAGTTCTCCCTAAACTCTAAAACAATTGCCTCGCTGATTCCTGCTTTCCAGCTTGTTTGAAGTTCTCCCCTGTAGTTCCTGTTTTTAAGAACTCTGATGAACCTTCTGGCCCCTCTAACTATCACCCTATTAGTTTCCTACCGCTTTTCGGCAAAGTATTCGAGGCTTTAATCAATGCTGAAATGGTAAAGCATCTTACCTCTCACGACTTACTCTCTGACAAACAATATGGCTTCCGTTTTGCCAGATCTACCGCTGGTGTGCTTACGGCCATCACTGAATATGTATATCAAATTCTTGATGAAAACGGCAAAGCTCGCGCTCTGGCTCTAGATATCTCGAAGGCATTTGATAGGGTTTGGCAAGCTGGTATTCTACGTAAGCTCCATGGATACGGTATTACTGAACGATTGTTTGATTTAATCCAATCGTTCCTATCAAATCGTGAAATGAAGGTCGTTTTGAACGGACTCGCTTCCAGATCCTTTTACGAAACTTCCAGGTCCCTTTCCCCCAAGACTTTATCATGAGTTCTACGCTGTTTCTGATCTTCAGCAATGATCTTCCTGATGTCATCAGTTCCCAAGTAGACATTTATGCAGATGGCACTACCATTTACTCCTGTCTAAATAGTAAATCCGTCAGAGTTGACAAAGTTAACTTGGCCGCTGCCCTTGAAAAGGACCTCCAATCAGTAGACAGGAATGGTTTGTAAATTTGAATGTCTCTAAAATGAATCTGTTCTCATTTAACCACCATAGAGAAACTTTCCTGCTTGCAATCAGCATGGCTGATGCTAGACCTTTGGGAAGCAATACAATGCACCTTCTTAACCTCACGTTTTCAACTGACATGAAGTGGAACGACTACATCGAATTAATAGCTGCATCTACTGCAAGGAAAGCTGGGTGACTGTGTTGTGCCAGATTTTTCTCCTCAGAGTCCATTTTGCACGTTTACATATTTGCCATTCGTCCGTGCATTGAATTTTGTTGCCATATCTGGTCTGGTGCTCCTGCTATTCATATCGAGGTTCTTGACAAAATCCAAAGAAAGATCTGCAATGTAATCGATCCTGCCTTAGCATCTGGGCATCTGTCACTTTCTCTTCGACGTGATGGGGCTTCCCTCTGTCTTTTCTACAAATATTTTCATAGCAACTGCTCTGACGAGATTTTTTTCTATGGTGCCCCGACTACATGAATTTAAGCGTGCTACTAGATTGGTATCTAGATCCCACCATTTTACTGTTTAATTAGGTAAATGTAACCGTCACTTCTATTCCAACAATTTCTTTTCTCGCACTTCCGGCCTGTGGAACACCCGTCTGTTTACGTGCTTCCCTGATAACTACAATCATCAAAAATTTAAATGCAACATCAATCACCATCTTCCATCTTGTTGAATCCCGTTCAGCTTTTATCCATTCCCCAATCCCTCTATACCCAGTCGTTTATCTCACTTTCACTCTCTGTAACCTACTGCGTACTAGTGGCATTCCCGCCTTGCTTGTGGTGAAATGATTAATATATATATATATATATATATATATATATATATATATATATATATATATATATATATATATATATTATAATATTTTTTGTTTTAAAAATATGATTCCTTCGCTACATAAGAGTTCTCCTGTTTCAAAAGCGAGAGCCGAGACCCCTAATATAATTTTTGAAATTATGTTGAGTTAAGGTGCCTGGACACGCTTCCTCGTCAAGCGAGAATTTGGGAATAAGCTATCTTTTGGTTAGCGCGTGTTTATAAGTGCGGTCTCTTGGAACATTAGTTGCTATGGAAACGGCTAGTGTCGGCCATTTTGGTTAGGTGGTCAAAGAGCTAAGAATTAATTTTTATCTACAGACCAGTCCCCTTCGAAAAATGTATGTCAAATTACAATGGGGGGGTCTGTTCCTCGACGTAACTCTAGACTTAATAAACAAAAATTACACACCCTACAGAAAACCTAATATTAACCTCTTGTATGTACACCCTAAGTCAAACCACCCTCCATCTATAATTAAGCATATACCCACATCAGTAGAGAAAAGAATAAGCATGAACTCCGCAAATAAGGAAATATTCCAAGCACATAGTAAGTTTTATAACACGGCCCTGAAAAATAGCGGATAGAAAAATGCTGACATAAGCTATACAAACAATAGTACTAATAGTAAGAAGAATAGGAAAAGAACGATCATATGGTATACACCTCCTTTCAACCAAATGGTCAGTACTAAACTTGGGCATAAGTTCCTAGCTTTAATTGGTAAACACTTCCCCACAAATAGCAAACTCAGCGAAATCTTTAATAAAAACACCCTAAAGTTAAGTTACAGCTGCACTGAAAACCTAGAAAGAATCATAAAAAAGCATAATAGTAAAATCCTAGAAAAACACGCATGCCAAAACAGTGCCAATAAAACTCCTAAACTGCAATTAGACAAAAATAATGAAAAATCATGTGATTGTAGAAACCCTAATGACTGCCCGTTAGAAAACAGATGCCTCACTAAATCCGTGGTATACCAATGTACCATCTCATCCATGGAGAGTCCTAACACTGACAGGATATACATTGGGTCAACAAAGAATAAATTTAAAATTAGATGGAGACAACACAAAAGCTCCTTCAACAACATCAAAAATAGAAATCAGACATCTCTATCCCAATACTACTGGCATTTAAAAGAAACGAACAAAACACCGAAAGTAAAATGGAAAATAATAAATAGAACAAGAACTTGTAAAACCTGGGACGACCCATGCTCTTTATGCCTACATGAAAAACTGCACATCATTAAGTTTCTAAATAGTGAAAAGTTATTAAACCACAGACATGAGTTAACGGTTTTCTGCCGACATCAACAGATTTTCGCATTAAATAATTAATAAATAGATATGAACAAATAAAGTCCATAGTTTAAAAGCCTTAAAAGCTCAGCACAATAATTAATAAGAAAAACCCTTTGTTGAAGTAGAAAAAAAAGCCATTTGAATAAACAAATAAATAAACAGATTAAATAGATAATAATGAAACACAATCTTCTCGATACTTAAACGACCTGTGGCAAAGCCATAAAAAATTGCCGTTTGACCAGCTTAACCTACTATCACTCTTGAAATAGACCCCCCCATTGTAACTTGACATACATTTTTCGAAAGGGACTGGTCTGTAGATAAAAATTAATTCTTAGCTCTTTGACCACCTAACCAAAATGGCCGACACTAGCCGTTTCCATAGCAACTAATGTTCCAAGAGACCGCACTTATAAACACGCGCTAACCAAAAGATAGCTTATTCCCAAATCCTCGCTTGACGAGGAAGCGTGTCCAGGCGCCTTAACTCAACATAATTTCAAAAATTATATTAGGGGTCTCGGCTCTCGCTTTTGAAACATGAGAACTCTTATGTAGCGAAGGAAACATATTTTTAAAACAAAAAATATTATAATATAAGCTCTACTTCTGTATGGAGCACTGTCTTTTTTAAAATAAAAGCAAAAATACTAAGGAACACCGGATTATTTACCTAACGTGTTCTTTCCTATTTTTCTGCATACCTGCATATATATATATATATATATATATATATATATATATATATATATATATATATATATATATCGGCACTGGTAATTAGGCTAGTATGATTGCGCCATGTATCTCGGTAGGTTAACAACTACATCGGTATGGTAACTACCGATGTAAATATTACTACTTGAAACAATTCACATTATAATTCTGTACTACAGTTATAAATATAATAACACTACGTCTTGATTTGACATTAAAATTCAATATTCAACAGAAAATTCAATATTCAACAGAAAATTCAATATTCAACAGAAAATTCAATAGTCCACAGAAAATTCAATATTCAACACTACAATTTGCAAAAGATCCGCTGAGCAACACGCGTGAATAACAAGTAATGTAAACAAATCGTTCGTTCTTGATTTAGGAAAACATACAATCTCTATTTATAATTAAAATTATCATCGTGGTCTTAAATAACAACAACATTTGGTTTAACATGCAAACTTTATTTTTCAATAACATACATTTTACCGTTTTGTCTCTGTGTGTGTGTGTGTGTGTGTGTGTGTGTGTTTGTGTGTGTGTGTGTGTGTGTGTGTGTGTGTGGTGTTAAGCAACAGAACATTTAAAATAACATTACAGAATAAAAATAAAAAAAATAAGACAACCACATACATAATTAAAACACTTCAAAATTATTATGATCAGGAGAATCTGATGCAAAAATATCATCATAAACATTGCCATTTACAGTATCGTTATATGGGTCCCAGTCGGTTGTCTTATACAACGATATCAGATAAAATCATGAAAATTTACCTAGATTTGGTGTCTCGTCTTATCTATAGGTCGCCTTGTACGTGGAAATATAGGATAGATACCTACTGTCCATATTTGAATAATCAGTGACCGATTTTGCGTGTTCTCTTGAAACATTACGAATCAAGGCGGCATTTAAATAACGTCACTCATTTTCCCGCCGATAAAGAATAAAAGCGGAAGATGAATGCATACTTCGTTTCCATAGCAACGTAAAATAAATAAATAAAAGGTAATAGTAAAGGTGGGCGGTTCACGTACATTAGAATGTAATGATTCAGGCTGTGAGCAACAAACAAAAAAGGTGCGATTTGAAATAGTCACATGACAATGGATATCTGTGTATGTATATGTACATGCACGCATGCGTACACACACATACAAAGCATCCGCCAAAAATAGACAATTAATGTGTCTTTTTTTTTTTGCTTTTTTTTGGGGGGAACGTTTCGCACTATCTGTCCTACTATTGTGGTATTTTATATAATTATGTAATGAAAATAACTATTTCGATGCTTACCTTATCGTGATGATAGTAATATAAGGTGGTGGGTTCAAGTCTCGGTGAACGCCCTAAGATTGTTGTCTAGCAAATCCCTTAAGCTTAGTACAGACACACAGACACACACACAAACATATATATATATATATATATATATATATATATATATATATATATATATATATATATATATATACCAATTGATAATTAGTAGGGGTAATTCCAAGGGGAACATTAATCCAAAGGGAGCTCAATGTAAAAACAGAGCAATGTAATAATGAGTCCAGACGATCCTGAAAATGCATTCGGTTAAAATTTATTACACGAATATACCAAAATATATTCATCTCTTCAGACCGACGTTTTCTTAATAAATGGAGTCAATTTATCCCGACGAAAGCAAAAGGAAAGGAAAACAGAAAATAGAAAAGGAAAAAGTTTTAATATTAAAAGAAGAAGAAAGAAAAAAAAGTTTTAAAAAAGTTTTTGAGGGGAAAGAGAGAAACATAGGGAAGATAGGAGAAGGAGAGAGGGACGGAGAGAGTGAGACTTAAGAACCCGCAGGTGATTTTATATATATAGGGCTCATTATAAAATAATATTGAAAACAGAGTGTTAATAATATTATATGAAAAGATTACTTAATTTTTAAACATCGAGTCGGGATAAAAGTGATATTTAAAAGTTAAGTATCTTTTCATGTAATATCACACACACACACACATATATATATATATATATATATATATATATATATATATATATATATATATAGAGAGAGAGAGAGAGAGAGAGAGAGAGAGAGAGAGTGACAGAGGGTGCGATAGACAAATTGCCTAAATTACGCAAAAATGAAAATAACACTGACATCTCCTGTTGCTATATATAGGGTCTTCCAGCAGCCACCCTCTTGACACAGGGCAGCACAACCTTCCCAAGGGAGTACCGCATGCCGTTTCCAAATTTCTGGCGGAGTGAACTGCATCATGGTGCTCTTTGTCTCTCAGAAAGTTACCAAATGACCCTACTATGCAGTGCAGTTGACAAATTAAAAAAAAAAAAAAAAAACAACGCGCACGCGCGAAATTAAAAATATAAAATGGCGACATTTTACCCATCGTAAACTGAATATATGTATATATAATATATATATATATAAACAGGATATATATATATATATATATATATATATATATATATATATATATATATATATATATATATATCCTGTTTATATGTATATATATATATATTATATATACATATATCCAGTTTACGATGGGTATATATATATATATATATATATATATATATATATATATAAACAGGATATATATATATATATATATATATATATATATATATATATATATATATATATATATATATATAATTTAAATAAAAACAGACCACTTTAAGGTTACATATAATAAATTATTTCACCACACCCCTTTTAAAGAACCGCGGATCATCAGACTTTACTTCCAAAGATTGAAACGAAAAATGAAAAGAAATTTACACATTTTTGACGGGCAGTATTAAGTATATGGAAATTAACGAAGTTAGGAAATGAGGGTGGAGGGAGACATGATTGAGTTAGATGTAACATTTCTATTCTTTCAAATTTAAATTGTTTGAGGAAATCCAGACATTGACACATTAAATCGGTTAACTTAACGGAAGTTATATATTGATATGGAAGGGGGAGAGGTGAAAAGGCATAAAGAGAAAAATAGAGAGAAGTTATGAGAGAAAGTGTCATTAACTTTCATTGGAATGAAAAAGACGCTGTATTTTCGCTTTACTTTGAGAGTTCATAAATATTATAATGTTTGATATAAGTTTGAATGTTTAAAAAGTCTATAAGGGTTAGCTCTTATTTACATTGAGCTCTCTGGATTTTATCCTCCTTGGGTCTACCCATAAGGATTATCTAGATTTTCGTAAACTAACTATATATATATATATATATATATATATATATATATATATATATATATATATATATATATATCCTGTTTATATGTATGTATGTATATATATATATATATATATATATATATATATATATATATATATTATATATATACATATATCCAATTTACGATGTTTAAATTGTCGCCATTTTATATTTTTAATTTTGCGCGTGCGCGTTGTATGTTTTTTTAATTTATATATATATTTTATTTTATAATTCATATATATATTTTTTTTAATATATATATATATATACATATATATATATATATATATTCTATCATATCACTCTTGCTTTCCCTTGCCCCTGTCAATCTAATATATCTGTCCGGTGTATTGTCTCCATTTACTAAGAGACTTTGTTCTGAAGAGTAAATATCTTCGATATTCAGGAAATAAATTATAACCAAAATTAATATTTATGCTTTTCATCTTGATGATGATGATTATTATTATTATTATTATTATTATTATTATTATTATTATTATTATCTGTAGTCTACATTGAGCTCTCTCTGAATTAATATCCTCCTTGGAATTATCCCTACCAGTCACAAACTGTTAATACATATATATCTATCTATCTATATATATATATATATATATATATATATATATATATATATATATATATATATATAGAGAGAGAGAGAGAGAGAGAGAGAGAGATATATATATATATATATATATATATATATATATATATATATATATATATATATATATGCATATATATATATATTAATCAAACTTGTTTGGATGAATATCTACTCCCTAAATATATTATTCATATATACGTATATATGAATATAACTTACCTATCTATCTATCTATCTATCTATCTATCTATCTGTCTCTGTGTCATTGTCATTTTCTGTCTACTCAATTTTCAGCCACTTTCCAAATTCTGAACAAATGACTAAGCATCGAATTTTTTTTCTTTTCCTTTGTTAGGCAGAAGACCTTTCAGCACCCATACTATATCTCCTTTTCTCCCCCTCCCTCCTTCTCTCTCTCTCTCTCTCTCACTT
>OZ038478.1:62546083-62573583 GCA_964036315.1 Acanthosepion esculentum
TATCTAATTTTTCTTGTGTTCGAACAAGTGTTTTCTTTGTGGGACACAGCGTGTGTAGAAACTGTCCAAATGTTTTATAATTCCGAGCGTGTTCGGCTATACTTTTAGCCATTATCAAGGATGATTTTATTTTTTTCAGTTTAATTAGGTGTTTGCATTGTGTCTATGTTTTTAGTGTTGTAGAGATATTTTATTTTCCGAACACAGTTAGCACACTGTGGCTCTGTCCGTAGTTAATATTATTAAGTGTTTGGTCTTTCTTTTTTTATTATTAAGGCTTCCATTATTTTTTATCTTTTTTTACAGGTGAATAAGGTTATTATGTTTGTATTTTCTACTAGCATGCTTTATTCAACCAGACATATATATATATATGTGTGTGTGTATGTGTCTGTGTGTGTGTGTGTGTGTGTGTGTGTGTGTGTGTGTGTGTGTGTGTGTGTGTGTGTGTGTGTGTGTGTGTGTGTTGCGGGGCCGCTAAGTTTGTCGACCCCACTTAGCTTATTTGTGTTGAAAGAAAAGTGTGAACAGCCAAGACAATGAGGAGACAAAGGCGAAGGTTTATATTTTAGAAAACGTCAGTTTTATTTCGTTAAAACAACGTGCGTTTTTAAGATACAACGAAAACAGAAAAAGATTTGTTGGATGAAATTTCAAGCTCGGACTGGTAATCTTTAGTGAAACCGATGGTACGCAAATTGATCGTCGGTCGACTGGGTTTCGAGGTCAGGTAATGGAAGTGTGGTCGGACTGGACGTGTCGACGACGGGAAGTTGAGGTGTGTCTGCTCTGGTCGTGTCGACAGGTCGAACTGGATATTGGTCAAAGTCCGGACAGGAACGAATCGGGTTAGTGGCTGCACAGGAATGTAATAGCGAAAACGGGACTGAAATGGTTGCCTCCTTGACGTCTGCTTCGACCATTCAGGGAATCGTCGGAGATGTTCCAATTCACAGATTAACAGGGACGAGGTGTTGAGATGATACAACTTCCAAGGCGAATCAACCATAGAACACGGGATCACGCCGAAGAGAACCCATCAGCAGGACACCGAGGAAATAAAAAGCAGCGCACAGATACTACACCGCAGATCTGTCCCCGGGCCGAGAAACAGGGGTCAAATTTAAGTCATAACGTTTGTTCATCTTCTCCCTGGATACTGGGAGAAAAAAAACGCTAAATAAAAAAAATATCCCAAATGCTGTCGAATGCTGGTTATAACTCCTTTATCAGATATACTTAATGGTATGTTTCTAACTCTAAATATATCAGAATAGTTGTTTAATTACTAATTAACTGCTGATTCAATTCCGGGGGTAAATGGGTTGCAAATGTCCTATTTGTTTTGTTTAGAAGCGGCCAGCGACGGCTGCGATATATATATACATACATACCTACATACATACATACATGCATATATATATATCCGAAACATACTAATAGAAAATACAAGCTTAATAATCTCATTCACATGTAATAAAAGATTAAAAATAATGGAAGCCCTAATAAAAAAAAGAAAGAAAATGCCAACACTCAAGCATTATCTATGAACACGACCACAATGTCCTGGCCGTGATTGGAAAATAAAACATTTCTATAAATCTAGATACATACATGCATAATACAACCCATACATCCAGTTAAAAGCAAATATAAAATCATCCTTGATAATAGCTATAAGTATAGCCGAAAGCGCTCGAACATGCAGAACTTTTGGAGAGATTTTACACATTTTGTGTCCAGAAAATAAAACACTTGTACGAACACAAGAAAAATTAAATAAAAAGCTTAATCGCAGTACCATATCAGTCGTCTTTAACCAAACATGTATAAAAGAGGGATTTCTGCCTAAATACACAATGTATGTATATATATATATATATATATATATATATATATATATATATATATATATATATATATATATGCACATTTCATTAAAAACGACTGACAAGGTGCTTTTATTTAGTTTTTTATATAATTTCTCGTGCGATCTAATAAAGTTTTTCTTTTGAGAGGATAAATTATATAAAAACTGTCCGAAACCAACACTTAATAATATTAACTTTGAACATCGACATAATATCTTGACCGTGTTTTGAAACAAAAAAAAATGAATCACTTTATAAAACATACATATAACAAACTATTTCTATTTCTAATTCTAACAGTTGAAATATAATCCTTGAAAATGGCTAAATGTATTACCGAAAGCGCTCGGATAAAAAGAACATTCGGACAGTTTTTATATAATTTATCCTCTGAAAAGAAAAACTTTATTAGATCGCACGAGAAATTATATAAAAAACTAAATAAAAGCACCTTGTCAGTCGTTTTTAATGAAATGTGCATGAAAGAAGGATTGCTGCCTAAATACACAAATATATATATATATATATATATATATATATATATATATAGGAGATAGAGAGAAAGAAACAATTTATACAAGTAAACGGTTTTTCAATTAGCTGATTGATGTTACCTTCATCTCTACTACTCCAGAGTTTTATAGACGAACCCCCACCCGGAAATCACCCCGTCCACTCGTCAGGTGATATCAGCAATTGACTGTTTATACTTCTCAATTTTTCTTTTTGTATGCACTTTTCATTGGTGCATTTTCCCGAATGTATGTGTTCGTGCGTGTGTGCGCGTTTTTGCGTGTGCGCTCATGCGTCTCTCTGCGTGTATGTGCGTATGTGTCAATGTTGTAGTTATTTCTCCTTTTTCGTCATTTTTTTTTTTTTTGCACATTACACTCCCTCTTTATTGTTTCGTTTTGCCTTTTATTTTTCTCCTTTTCTTTCTTTTTCCTCGTTTCTTTCAATTGTAGTTATTTTGACTTACGGTTTTCCAGGCATATAATGTTGTTGTTAATTCTTGACCAGTATATATACCCATGGCCTGACGATTGAGTTTAAGCATGTAATAGACTTTCGCCACTAGATTTTGAACTTATTAACCACTTTTATATTTACAAACGCTCTATGAGCACTTTAACCCATAAATATATCATACCTTAAAATTATATGTATTTGTTCATTTCCACACGACAAAAAATTGGAAAAACATGATAGAGGAATAAGTTTGAGGAGGAAGGGGAAACCATATTCCTGAACGAGTTTTCCGCCACACATAATATCTATATGAAAATCTCGATTTGACGTGGCTATTCAAAACATAACTCGAGTTCTTATGTTTTGGTTTTATAGCAAGTTGCGATGCTGGAAGAAACTAACCATAGCTCAGTAATTTGCTTATCTCCTACACTAAATTTGTTTTAATTAATATAAAAGCTCATATACCTATAATCAGAAAGAGATATTTAAAATTTCTAGGACACATCTTGAGGAAAGAAGGTTTGGAATATTTGACACTCACAGGGCCCATTGAAGATAATACGGTCAATGAATAATCAACCTAAATCCTTGTGTATATCACTGTCGTAACCAGCAATGGAAGGGATAGTAAAAAGACAAGTGTTTCTTAGATCTACAAAGGATAGGAAGTTGTGGAGAGCGATGATTGTCTACGCTACAAAGGGACACTCTCAGTCTCCCACGACTGATATACAATCTCCCGGAACGAACAAGCGATCAAACTTTGTAGCTCAAGGGAAATAAAATCTCTTTTCTTATCTCAATAATGTCTTATATCCATTTGTTATTTTGTCACTTCTACTCTTTTTTTCTTGTTAACGGAAAAGCCGCCATTACGCTAACTTATGACTATCCCTTTTCAAATCATTTAGCATCTATTGACGTTTATCTGTGGATTCTGATATTAGTAAAATGTCTGCAAATCATTGGGGATTCAAATATTCTCTGTTTATATTTTATACCATGTCTTTCTATTTAATTTCCATTGTACCCTGTTGTCTCTTTCCTTTTTCAATCTTTATTTTACATGTGTCTGCGTTGAGGTGGGTGAACTTTTGCCCTCGTAAAAATACCCAACTTGTCCACAAGAAGAAGGAAAGGAAATGAGAAATCAGATAAATCTAAAATTGTTATATTCCAGAAATTGTTACAGCAATTTACAAAAAATATTTTTTCGCTTTGTTTTAGTCCAGATTCTTCTTAGGAACAAGGTTTTTGTAGGACAGGAAACAGATTAAACTCATGAAGATTTCATACTGGCTTCAACTGGGACTGTTTCCTCCGACTACTACTCAGACTATCAGGCAGACTCTCACTCTAACTTAACTACCTGATGCTTTATCCCCTTTTTGTTTACACGTAACGCGCGGACATAAAAATAAATAATAAATGTGTCCAAATATTTAAGAGAAAAATGCCCGGATCAATTTGAAAGTGTGTTACATTATATAAAATTTCCAATAACTTAATAACTGTATATGCTTAAAAGCTGAAGCTTTGCAGACTCATAATGTTCATTACGTTTTAAATTTATATCCAAACCGAAGGGATATCGTATCAATCATTTTCAATAAGAAGACGTTTTTATTTCCTATGAAACTGATTAATTAACATGATATATTCTAATAATGTATCCGCTATAATCTGCATCTATTTTGTTCATTTTACCAAATTTATGGATTTGTTTTTATTATGAAACACTATAATGTAATCGAATCATTGCAGTATTTTTATTGCATATATTCTTAGTAAATTTTATATAAATTTTGTTAATACTCTATCCTCGTAGTGAATTAAAGACTGTTGAGTATTTCCTTAATTAAATTTGTTATCATAGTCAACAAGACTAAACAGTCTGTTATATTCTGTTTTGCTGTTTTTCGATCACTTAGTCGTATTCGCGAGGTTGATAATCACCTAGGGTATTAGCCTACGTGTAAGTAGTTCTGAGAATCATTTATATATGTCCGATAGTTGTGCTATTTTTTCTCACAACTTTTAAAAGGTCTGTCACTATGCCATCTTTGATTTATGCTTTTTTTGCGTTTAAAATTTTGAAGCATAAACATTAGTTCGACCGTTGTTATCTCTAGAACATTGCTGTTGTCTATTTAAGTGACTATACTTGGTATTTTTATTTTCAAAACCTTTAAGTTTACATACTGTTCCTTGGTTATCCTTAACATATTTGCGTCTATATTTGAAAACTTCTGTTTCTGTATTTTAATGCAAGCATTTACTGTTTATATATGTATGCTGCGCACCGACCAGGTTTCAAGCTCTTACCTTTTCTTTGTTGTTCTTTTTTCTTCTCTTGTTCTTTTGATGATTGTTTTAATTAGTTCTGCATTTTCAATTTTATTAGTCTTAATGTTTTTGTTCGTATTTATTTCGTTTCCGTTTGAGTTTCTGCTACATCCTTAATTATATTTTCTCAGTTTACGATTCATATATTCAATGTTACTTACAAAATCTGGAACCTATTACACAAAGCCTGGAACATTTTCTTGACTTTTGCTTGAAATTCGCTGATATTCTCTCTTATCATGGCATGTTTTCTGTTTGAGAATCATTCTATTTCCCTCAATGTCAATAATTATGAAATCACCTTAATGTTTGGTTCTCCGTTTGGGATTTTTCTTTACTCTGGTTGTTATTGTTGTTCAAATCTTACTTAGGATCGGAATGTAACCCAGAGTTGTCAGACAATTAGTGAGGATCAGAATCCCTTTAGTAGTAACAGTCAGCGAAACTACCTTGCTAACCGGAGCTTTACAGCAAAGATTGAGTAACAGCAAATCTACACAACTCTTTTTAGTAATTTTCACAGAACTCTCACTAACCCCAGCGCTGCAATTCTGTAGACAGTAATCATTTCACTCCAAGCAAGGCAATAAAGCCACTAAGACGCAAGGGGTTTACAAAGTCTGAAAGAATATGAGAAAAACCCTATTAAGGAGAGAGAGCCATAAAAGAACATGAATTAAGAAGACAGCAGATAGTGATTGACATTGCATTTAAATTTTGACTAGAAAGCTGGGAAATAGTACCATATGCGAGAAATGTCAAAGAAGAAACTGTTAGAACTGTAAAATGATGAGATCTTGCCGCTAATCTAGTACTGGGATTACATTCATAATGTCTAGATACCATAGAGGAAAGTTCATCAAAACAATTACCATGAAAGTATTTATAGAAAAAAGCATAGGGAAGCTACGCTACGGCGCTGGGAAAGTGACCGAAGTCGAGATGCCAGGACAGGACCAATAACATTGCAGATTCTTCTTAGTACTTTAGCAAGGACCTCTAAATATATAACAGGAGCACCAGACCAGATGTGGCAGCAATATTCCAAACAAGTGCAAATGGTACACTTATAAATATGTAAGATAAATCTTGATGAGAAAAATTGTCTAGCCCAACACAGTGAACCAATATTCCTAGCAGTAGACCTAACAATTGATTCAACATAATCTTTCCACTTCACGTTAGTCCGAGATGGATCAACCCTTCTTCGTAATTCTAATTCCTTGTTTATTGTGTCTTTTACGCCAGTTATTATTGACACAAACACAATTCTTATGTTTTACAGTTTCCCCAGTTTTCGGGAGAAGCCCAAATAGTTTTCAATTTATTGATTTATTTTTCTATTTATTTATTCACATTTTGCTTTTTGTTAATTTCTATTCCCTTGATTATATAAGTATAACATAAAGGATCCCGTAAAAGCAAGTTTCCCCATCGCTCCAATCAGTGAGGGACAGTTGAAATTAGGGGGACATATTATAAGGAAAGGAGACTTGGAAAATTTAAAACTCAGAAGCCATAATTGGATGGAGTATTGTTTTTTCTTTATACTGAAATTCAGCCAATACAAGGCTCGAGAACTACTGAAGCCAGATGGCAGCTGTTAAAATGATTATGATAAATGAAAAAGGGAGCAGGAAGTAAAGATTATAAGAATAAAGAAGATAGATTACGACTAACCCTTGACTGAAGAGGTTAAGATTGTTGTATTCCAGATTTTATTTATTAACCATTATTTTTTGCACTAATATTGACCAAATACATGGCTCGAGGTAGAAGGTTAATTAATATTGTTGTTGTATGTGCGTAAGAGGAGGAGGTAAGAAGTTTATCAGCTTATGAGGTTATGTAGGAGAGATATTCGTTAACCATAGAAATGAAGAGATTAAAATTGTAGTAATCAGGAAAGCATCCTCTGGGGAATCTGTTCTACAAAGTAGTGGTACTTGGAAATAAGCTGCCCGAATGAAACTTCCTTCTTACAATGGAACACGAACAGAATGAAGATTGGAATCAGTGTGCGTTGTATGGCAGTTATTAGCTGCGAAGGTCAGAACTGGTGGAACGAAGGCATGTAACCCGTCAGAACATTTGCCATGGAAATAACAATAAAGTATCGACAGACATACGATGTTGAGTATGTGGGAAATGGATTGTAGTGGAAGAGGGCGGATAATTCACCACACACAGTGCAGAGTAAACGTTTTTAAATCCTATTAAATCCGAAAAATATATGGCAGCAATACTCTATTTTTGGTCTGATATATCTCTTGTAAATATAGAGCATAACAGTAGTAGTCATGCACCTACTGGAGCGGTACAAGGAATCGACCATTTTCTTCAGCGCCTTTAGCAATGATTTGTATTTATGCGTTCCACTTGTGGTCTGAGGTGACGTTGAGTCCAAATCTTGAGATAACAGCTTTTTATGAGGACAGCTCAAAGTTCAGGGTCAGTTGGGTGATGACGGACATTAGTATTTTGGCTTTGCAGATATTGAAACTTACAAGCCAGTTTTTCCCCCATTGAGCCTCCAAAGCTAGATCAGAGACGAGATCAGCTGCCAGGTTGTGGTCATCTTGGTTTTTGGATGGTGCCCTGTTAAATCATCCGTATAGATACTCACGAAAGATCAGAGTAAGCTCTTAGACAGATCGTTAATATAAAGCAGAGTGATTTGGAATATTCCGGTATTGATCTCATGGGCTTCAGATGACTGACCATTAACAACAAAATTTATGGACCTACCTGTTAGGAAGGGATTGATAATTAAGAAAATTCTTCCAGAGATTCTATAGCCAGAGGGTTTATGTAACAGCCCTCTATGCCATATCTTGTCAAAGGACTTTGATATATCCAAAGCGATAGCCCTCGTGATTTAATGTCTAGTGCCTCACTGATTCTGTTAGTAATGAAAGACATCAACAGTGGATCTAGCAGAATAAAATCCATACTGGTTGTTAGTTAGGAGGTTGACTAGCTTTTTCTTTCATCTTAATTTCAGTTACTCTTCACTGCAACTAGATTCTACAGCCGTTAGCAAACAGTATTGATCGATTATTGATTTTTTTTTCTTTTTTTGCGGTTTATCAACTATTTGTGAGTTATTTAAAGTCGAAACATTATTGAATTGTGAGATTCTATTTTTGCAACTGAATATCGTATTAATATTTTTTAGAATAACAATGATTCTTCCAGATGCAAATTCTAGTATTTAATCCATAGCTGGGGGAAGGAAATGCAGTCATACATTTCTTAAGGGTAATTACGTGTAGGTGAATGTAACGAACTCGACGTATTAGAGCTCGTCTCTTCAATGTCTCATCCCGAGCCACTATCCATTGCACCATCCGCACATTCACACAAACTTTTTAGCATAATCTATTAAACACAGGTACACAATAGTCTCCTGATAAACATCGTCAGATTTGTTGATAAAATAACAGAAAAAAGCGTATCTGTCTGTATTTATCAGATGAGGTATTGTAACTATTTATACTATTTATATTGTTTGGACTGTTGTCGTCATCTTTATTGTCACATTCAAAAAGTTTCGGCCGTTGTACCCCCACCCTCCAAAAAAAAGCAAAAACTTTCTTCAGCTGATATTTGTTTGAATTTCTGGGTTCGATTGGAAATTAACACACATATCAGCTGAAGAAGGCCGTAGGGTACAACGGCCGAAACATTGTGAATGTGACAATAAAGATGAGAACAACTCTCCGAATAATGTAAATATTATAAATAAATAAAAAGTAAACTTTCATTGTTGATTCATATAAATTACGCGTCGATAAAATTACTTCGAGCCTAAATTCAAAATTTACTTCATAAAATTAATTTAATTCTAATTTTTGGTTTAAAGAAGTCTGTTACCTGATATTTTCAATTTATAGATTTTTATTTTTTTGATTGTCTTTTCTTTTAAATATACCATTTGGGAAATAAACAAGATAGAAAATGTATCTAAAAATAATTTTGTTGATGAGCTATTCTTCCTATTCATTCAGGATTGATTATGTCATGCGGGAGAGTATGCAGACGGTTTTGTCGCCGCTTTGCGTAGCAAGAGGTCAGGAGATGGTGAGTGTTAACAGCGTCTGCTTAATCAATACCTGTCAGGGCCAAATGTGTGGAAATATATTTCATCTCCTTCAATGTTCTTACGTTGAAAATACCGTAGTGTTGAGAATGAATGCGAGACTATTAAAACATCAAATTAAATCAAATCCTAAAAGAAAATGAATGCTAAAAAGGCAATACAGAGAAATCAAATATTCAGAAAAATGTTTGTATGACAGAGCTCCTGAAAGGGAAAGATGGTGCTAGCGACATGTTGAAGATCAAGTTTTTTTTATTTATTATCCCGATATATGCTGATATCTTAACTATCTTAACCATTGGGGGAAAACTGATCGTAAACCTGAGACACTTACGAATTCCTTTTAATGAAGGAAGGCGAATCGTAATGTAGGATAATGATCACAAATGTATAATGGTTTCTTCAATAAGTTAGTTGGAACAAATACGGTATTTAGGGGCCTCTCCAAAAGACGACTTTTTCTCATTATATATATATATATATATATATATATATATATATATAGTTAAAAAAAAGTATCCGTGGGTAAGTAATCCAAGTAGATCCCGTTAAAATAAAATATTAAAACGGTTCCACAAAAGAGAGCTCAATATAATTTTTTATTATAGATCATATAAGTGAATTACAATCACTGAAACGCAAACAAATTACCCCATACAGATGGCCATATCCTCATTGGGGGAAAAATTTCCTTGGACTGGTCAATGCAAATACATTGACAAGTCCAAGGAAATTTTTTCCCCAATGAGGATATGGCCATCTGTATGGGGTAATTTGTTTGCGTTTCAATGATTGTAATTCACACACACACACACACACACACACACACACACACACACACACACACACACACATATATATATATATATATATATATATATGGGGATATATAAATTAACACTGCTTATAAAACTAGAATGTTTCCATTCAGACACGGATATCAATAAATATAATGTATACATATATATATATATATATATATATATATATATGCGTGTGTGCGTGTGCATATACATTTATATGAAGTCAAACAGATGTATTATCAACATACTATGTGTGTGTGTGTGTGTGTGTGTGTGTGTGTGTGTGTGTGTGTGTGTGTGTGTGTGTGTGTGAATTACAATCATTGAAACGCAAACAAATTACCCCATACAGATGGCCATTTCGTCCTCGGCAAAAAAATAAAAGATCCTGGACTTGTCAATGCAAATACATTTGTTTAAAAAAGAAGATTTCCGATAGACTCACTAAAGGTATTCCTGGTGATCCATGCCTTAAAGAGATACACAAAACTGCACTTACAAGTACAGCTCACATATGACAAAATGCAAAATGCGTTCTTTGTTTGTTTTTTGTTTTGTTTTGTTTCGTTTTGTTTTTGTTTTGTTTTCAGAGTCAGTCGTTTTTGGACGACTCGGCTAGACGGTCAAACTCTCTGCCTCTAGGCAGAGAGGAACCCGGACGAGGCTCCGCCGAAGGGCAGAGCCTCGTTCGGGGAGGTTGACCAACCCGATCCCGTTTATACGGGTTCTACGGGCATTTTTTGGCCGAGCCTACGGGCTCGGGAATACCCACGGTAAACTCGGCCTTGTGCCACATCTATCCCACGTAGGGGGGACAGTAAATACTGTTTTGTTTTTGTTTTGTTTTTACAAAAATGATCAATAGAAAAAGGTGTATGGTTGGGACCCGGAAGAAAAAGTCTATACAAAAAGAAATCAAATGAAATAATAATAATAATAATTTGATTAGCAAATAAATGAATCTTGTAGCGGTGAGAGAAATGCGAAAACGCTCCAAGAGTTAGATTATATATATGTAAGTGGTATGACGGGTTCTATCCGTGAAGGAAAAATCCTGATGGAACCAGGAGATGCCGTTCGTCCGGGCACTTTCCATGGTAGTAGCTCTAGAGCAGCGGGAGATTCGCTACATCCCGTCTGAGAGAGAAAGGTTGGAGTGTGGAAAATAATTCTTCTCCAACAAGAACTTAGAGATGCTTTTGAACTTTATCAAGACTAGAAAGTGAGGTCTGGGAAGCTCCTGCCCAAATATGGCAACAGTACTCCATTTTGGGATTGATCTGGCTCTTATAGGTGAGTACCTGACACCTCATGCTATCCTCTACAGAGGATAGCATGAGGAGTCAGATACTTACCGGAGCGGTATAAGGAGCCGATCATTTTACCTGCACCTTTAGCGATGGGTCATATATAGGAATTCCACGGGTGTGAGTTTCAGGCCCATTATCCTCACAAGGCACGGGTCCTCCTTGGGGCGACAACCGCTCATCGTGACTAGCAGTAGTTTGGGGTCCAATCGGTGGCGATGGAATGTAACCAGTTTGGCTTTAGATGCATTGAATGTAACCTGTCATATTTCCCCATTGAGAAGTTAGTGCTATATCGGAAGAGAGGTCAGCTCAGCTGCCAATCTCTGATCGTGAAGCCTTTTCGAGGTGCGCTCGTATATCTCGTATCATCGATATAAATGTTTACAAATGATCAGAGTATATTCTTAGGTAGATTATTTATGTAAACCAACTGCGTCTATTATTATGAGTACGACTTTAACATTAACTGTTTTTTTTTTTTTCTTGTTTATTATTGTAGTTCTTTTATTTTTCCAAATTTGATGATTTTTTTTTTTTTTGTGGGGGGTATGCTATGTTCCACATAGCTACGTCCAGTAATTTGCCAAGTATTTTTCCCCTTGTTTACAATCATCAAATTTCGTCATTCATCTTGGATGCGTTTGTTCACCTGGATGTAAAAGTTTCAGTGTATCGTTTTAATTTTTTTTAAGATAGCTTCTGGTATGGGCTGATAAAATTTTTTACTTGGATGAACCCAAGTCGTTTGCACGACGATAATTGCTATTTTCCTAATTTTTTGTTATTCTATTTATTTATTTATTCGCGCGTTAGCATGTTTATGTTATGCTTATGATCTGGCAGACCCTCATTTGCATATTTACGACTATCCGATCTCATTTCTTGGATAGGGTGGTCGACTTGGCCATCAAAATGCCAGAATATTTTATTCATTTTTTCTAAGACATGCTCTCGCAATGACTGATAACATTTCTTTAGATGGTCGAACTTAAGTCGTTTGCACGATCATTATTACTATTATCGCAAATTTCCTCAAATCGCAAATCGTATTTTCCTTGGTATTCTCGTAGGTCTATTCTTCAAATTTTTATATCAGTTGTCTTTGACAAGGTTACAAAAACAATTCATCGGTGAGAAGTTCCATTCGAGCAGCTTCTTCCTGTGAACCACTGCTCTATGGAATCGACTCCCAATAGGATGTTTCCCCGATCACTACACTCTTAACCTATCCAAGGCTAGGGGTAATCGTTTTATCTCCTTCACCTATACACACAAATGGCCTCCTAACGTAACCCTCTACCTCAAGTGTCCCCCGGGCCTTGTAAAAAAAAATCCCTGGTTGTCCTGGTATTCTTTTTTTAATTTTTCGCCTCCCTCAGTAATCCAACGGCTCAACTACATCTACGATTTGGTAAGGCCTGTTTTCTTTTTTTACTATTATCACATCCGGACTTTTGCTTGGATGGATTTGTCAGTCTGGATGCTAAAATCCCAGAGTATCAACTAAATTTTATTCGTAGGAGATCCTCAAAATTGTGCTAGTACCTATTGTTTACATATTGGAACCCGACGTTCAAACAATATTAACGTTACTTTTCTTTAAAAAAAATGTAATCTTCTGTCTTTAGAACTGGAAATTCAGTTATTCAACTTAATGAATATTTTTCTATCATTTTTTATCATTTTAAGTACAGATTGAGGTAAAAAGGAAAATTTTTCGTTTTATATTGCAACCTTGTTGTTTTTCCCACTCCTTGGTCAAATAGAAAATGTTATGTGTAATGAAAACTTGGAATCTAGTTTGACTTAATGCGCCTTTATTGAACGTAACTGAAGAGTCTTGCCGTTTTGGCTAAGACGGCTGACTTATTTATACAAAGTATAAGAAAGGGGAAGTAATTAGATTGTCTTACCACATTCTCCCCGGCTTTGTTTTCTTCTCGTCCGACACAAAACTATCCAGGTGACTGGGTCTCTTGACAATTCTCTGGGATCGGCTTGGTGGCAGCTGATATCTGCTTTCAGGTGTTACGGGAAGAGTCAGGCAGAAGTATTTTGTCTCATATTGTTTTTGTCTCCTTCTTGGGTTGTAACGCTCTGATTCTGAAAGCTGACTAGCAGAGTCTGTGGTAGTATGCTCTTCTTTTGAGGGAGCTATTCTGGGGTCGATCTCTGAATCGTCACTATTGGGCCCTTAGGAGAATCCAATGGCATTTTGTCGTCATTACTAACAAGAGGGAGAGATATTGCTTCGGGGGAGAACTGATCCTCTCTCTGGTTTGATAACTCGCTGGCAGGGGCTAAATCTCTGAGGGAAACGTTCAATTGTCTCCCGCCGGGGTGCTGGATGCGCGCATAGAGTGTGTTCGCCTCGAGCAGTTCCACTACTCACAGGGGAATCATACTTGTTTTGTCGAACATGGTTTCTAAATTTAGAAAAAAAACTTTCGTGAGGTGTTGCATTATTTATTGTACACAATAGTATTCTTATAGCGTACAGAGCCTCAGTTATTACGTCTTCCCAATGCCTAATTGGGAAGGTTGGGTTTTCGAATGCTAACTGTACGGTCTTCCATATTATGTCATATCTCTTATACTGTCCATTCCCTTGAGCCCTATATGGGGTAGTCCGGCTTACGGCCACACCCTGCACCAATGGGAATTTTCTTAGTTGGTTGGACATAAAAGAGGTCCCGCGATTTGTATTAATATAAGGTGGCGCTCCGAATATTGAGAACAGTGAGCATCTGGACAAGGAAAATCAAAAGGGATTCGCGATTACTCGTCAACCACAGCTAACAGTTATTTGTTTCGGGATTTAGATGGAAGAGGTCTCTTAAAGTCCAGCCCAGTGTCTCAAATGGCAATGTAGTTTTATTAGGTTCCCGGTTCGGGTCTGTAGAACCTTGGTTTTATTCGAGCGCAAACTGACAACCGTTTGTTATTCGTTTCACGTCAACTGAAAAAGGCAAGTTCCGGCTTCGAACCACATGCACCATCCTAGTGATGCCTGCATGACAGAGTTCGTTATGAACTTTTTGTAGATCTTTGGTGCCATTTATTGATCCACACACTCTTGACAGCGTGGCCGCCGTTGCATTTTCCTTTCCCGACCGATAGAAAACGTCAAACAGGAAAGCTCTACCCTCTACCTCGCTAGAGTTTTCATTTTTTTTTTTTTTATTTTGCTTGACGTCTTGTGATTAAGCATAAAAGAGACTGACTTTCGGTCATTGATTAATTTAAAGCAGTGACCCATTTAGAAAGCAGCGCTAATAAAATTGCCTGAGCTTCCTGTATCAACTAGAGCATTCATTTCTACCCCGTTTATTTTTACCGTTAATATAGCCCTCGAAAAACATTTAAGGTTTGCAGTCGATACTAGTCGCAATAGGAACATTCGAACCAGATGAAAAAAAAAACTTCATCGACAAACCTTAGAGAAATGCCCCTTCTTCCCGCACTTTTGGCATTTAATTTCCCGACCCTGAGTGTAGTTTGAGACCACGAAAATAACATTTTCGTCTGGCTGCAGTACTAGCAGTGTCTTCCGGAGAGAGAAGATTTTAAACTGGTGGAGTAGGGGTGGGGGAGCAACGAGGAATTCTGTCGTAGAGGACTGTCTTTTTTCCCCTGTTTGTGTCGTTTGAACTGGTGGACTACTAAAAGTGTGAGTACTTAGTGCAACCTCTGCAACACTTGTTTGTAGGTATGAACAAGATTGCTTTTCTGCCAACTGTAAGTACTTACTCGCGAGCAGTAGGTAAATTAGTTTTCCAGCAATCTTTAACGGATATAGTGCGATTCTAATCCATGTATAAAGGAGTCTCTGATAAATTCGTCCTTTGCCTGATCTGTTGTCATCGCTTGAAAGTCGCAGTCTCGACTTAAGATTTTTAAGCGCTGAAGATACTGTTCTAACCTCTCCCCAGGGGATTGGCGCGTAGTTGCTAATAGATGCCGGGAAAAGATTATGTTTCGTCTCTTCACAAAAGTTCCATCCAAAACGTCCATGGCACTCTGGTAAGTTTTGCAGTGAGAAATATTGGTATATACAGATATAGAAACATGGTCATTAGCAGGTTACGTCTATCCATATCAGTAATAGGAGTGGATGAACTGTTTTCCAGTGCAAACAAAAATCCTTTGAATAATCGTTTCCAATATTGCCAGGAGTCAGTAGAAGATGGATCTGCACAGTCCAATTCGAGACGTTCTGGTTTAAGGTATTTGTCCATAATTACGTTCAATAAATTGTAATGAAAACTTGGAGTCTAGTTCCAATGCGCCTTCGAATTTTTGTATTTTATTTTCCGTCAAAAACGTTTCTCAGAAAAGTTGATAGAGTATCCAGAAATAGATAATAACCCCTTTTACTCATTCCTTTCAAATTCGGAGGCCTAAGGAAAAAGACGTAACTGAATTTACGAGCCTATGGAAAATTTTCTTTGGACCAATGAAAACCTTGCTTTCACAGAGATTGAACGGCAAACTAAAAGAGCGGAAATAATTTCGTGAACCTATGTGAAATTGTTTTGGGGCCAATGAAAACCCGGTTTTCACATAAATTAGCCGTTGAGTTAGGAATAAGAAAGAAATGAAAGTATCCAGGTTATGCGAAATTTCTTTTAATATAAAATGAGGGGAAAAAATATGTTAAGAGAATGCCTGAAGTCAGGTGAAAGGTTTTGTTTCAGTTCCTCACGACCAGCGTTCAAATTTTTCCCAGTGTAAAATTATTCGCCAATTATATTATCTGCCTTTAACTAAGCAAACGTCACTTCAAAGAATTTTCTTTCAACAATCCAAGAAAGCTAAGTATTTCAATCTCTCTTCGTTTACTTTTGAAAGTATGTAACCATATATCCTTTCGGTAAGTAACAAACTCTCTTACTTTTGTTTTAAACATTTTCAGAATATTATTTTGTGTCAGATCATTTATCTATTCTATGAACATTTTCTCTTCAGGATAATTCGTTAAGACTACGGACTTTAAAAATTTCTGATTTATTTTCCGGAAACGACTTACTGACACAATTTCAAGCGTGTTAATTCGTATATAAATTCCTTATCTTGCTTTGTTAAAATTACCCTTGTATTTCTTCGTCATTAATACCACCATTAATCTTCTTGGCACGGTTAAATCAAACGTTCATTTCAATCCCCTAAACACACGCTACTATACATCTCAAATTCAAGAGAACTGTAAAAGGTCTCGCTTTTATAGAAAAATAGTTGCATATGTACTACATATGCCTGATATTTATGAAGTTCTATATAGTCGAGAAGAAAGTCACAGCCACGGAAGAACTAGTTAGAAAAAATAATTTGCCAAACATATACGATAACCATCATTGTATAACAAGATAGGCTAATGGGAATGTGTCCGGTTTACCAGGCCTGTATCTACATTGAATTTAAGGGACACAATAAGCTCTTATCAAGAATGCAATTTCAATGTTTCGTCCAAATAAAAATAATTATTTATGTAGGTAACTAAATCGGGCGTGTCTTGTGATAAGTGTTTTATACTTAATTTCGCGTGTCTTTTTCATTAATTTTATTTTATTTTATATCTTCCTGGTGTGATTTCTTTTTCATCTTTTGTCGCCGGCGGGAAATGGCAGTATACTAATCCGATTCTTTATAGTAAAAACAAAGAAACTAGTATTTGAATATATGAAACAATTTGAAAGTTTTTTTTTGTTTTGTTTTTTAGTATTTTCTTCAACAGTTCAAACTACTTACTCATAAGCAAGAGGAAACACCTGCTACATTCCCTCTGACATATCAGGTGATTCCCTCTGACATATCAGGTGATTCCCTCTGGTATATCATTCAAAATCATACTTTAAAAAATGTGTTGAAACTCGAGCGGGTGCATGTGATATCTCATCACAAGATCAGGTTTAGCTAAAAACATTGTTTGGTATTGTTACCACTGTATAACATACAATAAATTCCATCAGGCTTTTACATTATGTTTTCTTCAATCATTTTAAAAATCATTTTACTATTTCAAATAACGTTATAGCGAGTTTTGATTCAGATATTTGAATAATTCTTTAGCTTACGTTTTTCTTAACTAAAAGGTTGTCAGCCTACTTTGTTATAGGACACTAGTTATTTACTTAGCTTACTTTGGTAATTAGTGATAGTCGAACGCGCTGGTAAACAAGCTTGCTAGCCATTACCCAAGGCCAAGGTGTTCCACTGATTTCATCATTATTATTTTCCTAAGCTTAGCTTTGTCACAAGTACGAGGCACCCAGTGAGTATCGAACTCAATACTTAATGTTCAACCAGATAAGCTTACTAACCCATAACCAACTCCAAAATGTCCTATTGATCTCAGCTATTATTTAGTTTAGCTTAGTTTTGGCACAAGGTCACAAGTCTATGGTACTCACTGAGAATCGAACTCATTACTCATTCACAATGGTTAACCAGAGAAGTTTGCTAACTATTACCTCTACGGAAAGATTCCCATAGAAAACTGGTGCATCGATGCTGCCACAAATGACGGTATTTAAGACCTTTATCCAATTATTATTGTTTGACTTTACACTGCAAGATTTCTGAAACATCTTTGAACAATCCACCAGGTTTGCCATTGCAAGGGAGATAACTCTACTCCAGTAAAATAGTACCGACATTACAGGAAACGCGGAAAGTATTTGATGTATTTTAAGGCAGATTATGATCAAATACTATCAACAGCTTGTGAGAATAGTTCCTTAACCTTTTCACTAAGATGAGTACAAGTTAATGATCATATTTTGGTCGGGTAAAGAGTATTTCTTTTCGCTTTAGAATATTTTGGAACAACTCGACGTGGCTAATCCAAAGACAAATTCTTTTGACGATATCTTCTGCCTTCTTAATTCCTGTTCTTTTGGTATCTGTCTATATTTCTGAGATGAGCTATTATGTGCACTATTTACATCGCTCGGACTATCATCCTCATCTTTGCTGCCATATTTATCACAACGATTCGGCCATTGTACGCTCCGGCCTTCTTCAGGTGGTTGGAATGTCGAACTGAACCCTTTATTTCACTCACTGGGGTAGACAGTTCTAGTTCCACGTGCCACGCCTAATGGATGTCAGTTATCAGTTATCTCCTGTTAATCCCCTTCTCCAAGATCTCCACCGCCTTAACCAGGCATTGAACTCACACTCTTTGGGTCCTGTTACTGGGTCTAAATAACGCCTTTATCCACTGTGCCATGTGTCCTCAAAGACAAAGAGTGTGAGTTCAATATCTGGTTAAGGCGGTGGAGAACTTGGAGAGGGGAATTAACAGGAGATAACTGATAACTGACATCCATTAGACATGGCCGGTGGAACTAGAACAGTCTAACCCAGCGAGCGAAGTAAAGGACAGTTCGACATTCCAACCACCTGAAGAAGTCCGGACTGTACAACGGCCGAAACGTTGTGATAAATAGGGCAACAAAGATGAGGATGATAGTGCGAGCAATGTAAATAGCATCCTGTTCTTTTATTCTCTTTCTTTAATATATTTTCTCTCATATTCTCTTACACTCAGTAACCTCTTGCGTCTTAGTGGCTTTAATGCATTGCTTGGGATTATGAAAAAAAGTGCACCCAAATGCAATCAGGTTGCGGTAAATATCGATAGCTAGTTTCCTTGCTTGTGATTTATACATTTCACTTCTGCACATGGAATGGCAGTGTCGAATTCAACTTATGGTCTCCAGCGATGACGTCGCCTTCAACTTAAAAAATCCTCTCACTTTCACTGCTATTTAATTCTATTCTCGTTTTATGATTGAAGTGCTATATTGGTAAACACTGTGAACGAATATGACAGTGTGAAATAATCAGTAAACTAAGTACCTCTACTTTTTCGCTAAAAAAACAGCATAGCATGAAAAGGCCCCAAACTTAATATAAACAAAGTTTTAGCGTCAAAACATTTATGACGTTATTAAGAGGAATGACAACAGTATTTTTTAATTATTTTAGAAAAAAATTACTCCTTTCTAACACGTTCGGAATTTAAGTTAAAAATCTTGTTCTTATGTGTCAACGGCGTAACAGAGCTGGTAATGGACATTTTCGCTTCTTGATTTTTGTTAAAATAACACATTAATTTTGAAAGTCTTGCAAAAATCAAATAATTGTAGATTTTAATGAAACTTTCAGGACTTATTCACAAATTAATTAATTTATTTTTGAAATTATTATTTTTAGAAAATTTTTGTAATAATATTTTTAGATCTGTTAATCCCCACCTACTTAATTTCATGAAATTCTCTAGAATTTAAAATCGTCAACGAAACGTTTTATTTTAAGTTAAAAGCAACACTCCTTAGAGAACGTAAATCATCATTTATTTTTTAAAAAACTTTTACCAAATTCCCCAAAATTTGCTCCAAATCTTAAATAAAAACTGCAATAAAACTATCTAGATAAGCTTTAGATTGTTTTTATAAAAATATAGTATATATATTAAGGACATTATAGTCTGAAGAAAAAAATTTTGATGAATAATGAATTTTTACAAGAATTGTTAACATTTTCTTTTTTAATTTACAGTTTCAAAAATGTTTTAAAAATCTTCCAAACACCGTCAAAGTTAGTTTATAAATTTATTAAGTGAAAACTATATTTACTACGTGAAAATTGAAAAATTAATACAAATCATCACACCAAAAAAATTTTAAATAATTATCTTAAGTTGGCCTCCTTAAGGATAATCATTAACTTACGGCTCTGGGCAATTGTTTCATTAAACTTCCGAGAAAAAAAACGGCACTTTTCACGGCCACAAAATATTCTGAAAAGTTTTATAACCTTTAAGCATGGTAGCAATTTATTTTTTTCATATAATATTGTTTGAAAAATTCGATTATGTTTAAATAAAATAAGTGCACAATTACCTAAGTAATAATAAAATTTAAGTACTTTAAAAATTTAATAAATAGCATATAACAATTAATAATAAAATGAAAACATAAGATATAAAAAATATAAATTAATAATAAATAACATAAAATTTCAAATTATTGAGTTACCTCTATCATTGCATTTTATTATATTATCTATTATTGAATTAAAATGTTAATGACTGAGATAATATTATAATAAATATAATTATTTAGTATATCAGTTATTAAATTAAAAATGTAATAACTGTGATAATATAATAAATAAATTTATTAATTATTATCACAGTTATTAAATTAAATTATTTCAGTTATTAAATATTTAATTTAATAGGATAGTTAATAAAATACCATTATAGAAGTAACTCAATAATTTATGAAAAGTTATTAACTTAAATTTTTTAAGTTTTTGGTATTTTAAATTTTATTATATTTTCCGAAAGAATCTTCAAACGTAAAGTACCTAAAAAAATTCAATAAAATATTATATTTTAGTTTTTACTTAGAATTCGTAAATTTATGTCAATTCTGGTTCACCGTATTTAACCTATCAACACCTTAGTATATATGTATATATATATATATATATATACATATATATATATATATATATATACATATATATATACATATATATATATATACATATATATATATATACATATATATATATATACATATATATATATATACATATATATATATATACATATATATATATATACATATATATATATATACATATATATATATACATATATATATATACATATATATATATACATATATATATATACATATATATATATACATATATATATATACATACATATATATATATACATATATATACATACATATATATACATATATATATATATACATATATATATATATATATATACATACATATATATATATATACATATACATATATATATATATATATATATATATTATTTTTGAAAGACTTAAAACTGTGAATTGGCTTTTGTTTACAACTGTGTCAATATGACCGCTTCGATTGGTTTTTCTGAAAAAAAATGAATCGACTAAAAATTATTCTAATTTCTATTTGAAATACACCACTGTATTTTGCTTTCTAGAATTAGAAAATTCAATATTTTAGCTTTCAATTAAAGCTAAAATGAAAGCTTCAAGAAAGTTTTTTTTATGAATATTTAAACCATATGTATACCGAATTATTGGAGGTACTTGCAATAAACAGATGACTTTCATGCCCGAATGTGGCTCGTGGATTATCCAAATCTCTTCTTGACAAACAAGGATAGACAGTCTGACTAAACAATGCTGTTGACCGAGAACAGGCGACGAGGTGAACATTGTCGTTTTAGTTGGACTTTGGATCGTTCTGCTATTATTTAAATCAATTCTTTTCTTAAAAAAAAGTTTAAAAGGGGGCCATATATAACAGACGGGTGGAAAATAAAACTATAATGAAGAGTATTTACGGTAATAATCTCATACCCAATAGGTTTACTATTTCGCAAACCCCAAAATAGGTTTCTTGTTTTTTTTCATTTACGTATTACTCCAGTTTTTTTGTCAATTTTCTTTTTTTTTCTGTTCGCTTTAAAGCATTATTTTCCAGAATGAACTTGATTGAAGTGTCCTCTAATTTAATGCTTAATTCCTCTTAATTATATTTGATTAAATCACGACTTTTAATGATAAAAATAACCTACAAACACTTGAATATATATTGCCTGTTTTTAATAAATTGCCAGGCCATCATAAATTTTATATGTGATTTCCCTCTGCTTTTTCTATAAATATTTTCTTGGAAATTGAATTCTCCTTCTTGGTATCTCGACCGTATAAATTTAAGTATACTACCAGATTAGCAACTAGTTCTCATAGTTTTACTGTTGAAATAGGTGTAACCGTGAGTTATATTCTAATACTTTCTTTATTGCACTTCTCGCCTGTGGAACCCGTGTCTAGTTTCTTGTTTCCCTGCCACCTACGATCTTCAAAAAATTAAATGCAACGTCAATCGCTATCTTGTCTTCCTGAATCCTTTTATTGTCCTTTCTCCTCACTAAAGTCTTCTCTTTCACTCTCAGTAACCTCTTGCATAGTAGTGGCATTGTCGCCTTGCTTGAGATGAAAGTATTTAAAAAAAAAAACATTCGTAAACATCGTTCTTATCGCTGGCCGATTTTCTCTCCCCCGTTCAACGACTTATTAGAAAAATCCTCATTTGTTTTACAAATCTCTCTCGTATAACAAAAAGAGATATCCAAATCAAGTCTTCTATGTGCAGTGTGCCCTTAGGACGTACAACTTGACTCTGTACAAATTCTTATCTTTCGTAGCTCTTAGTAAGGTTTATCTTTTCGTTATCCCTCCAAATTCCAACAAATAACTTACATAGGTTACTTGCTGCTTTCCCCTGTCCCCTCATGCCTTCAGTATGTCCCATGAGTGTCAATTTCTCCAGGCCCTCTTTCCACATTAAGTGACCTAGAAATTTCAGCTGTCTTTCTTATTCTAAATGGAAGTGTCCTTTTTGTTTCCATTTTCCTTAGAACTTCCTCGTTACTAACATGTTCAGTCCGTGGTATTTTCAGCATCCTTCTGTAGGACCACATTTCAGTTGCCTCAAATCACTTCTTTATTTATGAGGAGACTAGAAGCATGGCCCGGCGTTGCCCGTGCTTGATTCAGAAATCGTACGACTCATACAGCAATCGCTATCACTTGACTTAAAATATTTTTGCTCTTCCTTGCCTTTAAAGGAGTGCACTTTGCCGTGCTGATGTTACTACATGCCTTACTTCTTGCCTATCTCACACTGCGAATTTTTTCTAAGCTCTATACTAAACATTAAATCTGTTACGAAAAAAAAACTAAACAAAATGAACACAAAACGATCAGCTTTAAAAAAGGACTCGTAACTGGAAAAACCGAATGAAAAAAGAATGTTAACAACAAATACTTTTTCGCACCCAACCCAGTTCTGCGGAATCAGAATCAACGTTGAGTTTAAGCAAGCGAATGAGCCAATTGAAGTAAAGTGCCATGCAGATTTTAATTTTTCCCACTTGTGACGAATGCAGCTATCGATTTTTTTTTGCATGCTAGTTAAAATTTGTGTCAGTCAGCTGTTGGCTCTCACGCTGGCCAATAGAATCTTCCTGCCTATTCGTGGCAGCCAGCTATAGGCTCTCACTCTGGCCAGTAGAAAATGATCGCAAACTACATGGAAACTGCCGCAGAAGCATGAAAAAATCGATTATTTCCACTATCGATTGGAGTTGAGAAATGCAACGTCGGTCTTGGCCTTTCAGCTAACTTGGAGCATGTGCATGTAAATTTTGGTGCAAATCCGTCGAAAATTGCGGCCGTGTATTCGTTACACACACACACACACACACACACACACACACACACACACACACAAACACACACACATCCTGCTTTTTATAGATAGAGATTGTCCAGCGTTTACTGCCATATAGGAGGGACGATATTACATAAGAGTCCAACAACCATTTCTTTGTTTCTTAATACTTTGCTTAGCTTTTGGAATGCATCTATATAGTACTATATAACACGTACGCAGTAAAACTTAATCTACACATAAAACTGTAATATATAATTAAACTTTATATGCTCTTCAATGCGTATTTGACTCGTGGGGCAATTTTTTGAGATTTATATAGCAAATTCAAGATGACATCCAAAAGTTAACTGTGAAAAAAAATGCTTGTTCTTATACAAATTTAGGCGGAGTTTCACAATATCTATCAGAATAATCATTATTTTAATTTCTTCTTTTTTTTCATATCCCTATCATTTAAGCATTCCACATCACGAGTAATCTGAAAGGAATCATTAAATCATATAAAAGTTAATAGGGAAAATCCAGTTTTCAATGGAAATTAATTATACATTAATAACCATGAAGACAAAACAAATATTCTCATGCGACGAGTTATTCTTAAAATGTAATTTTTTTTTAATTCGTAATCTGGAGTTATATATATATATATATATATATATATATGAAAATTTCTCAAATTTAACTTTTAGAGAAGACAATATTTGTAAATAAATGACAGTAATTTCTGACGCGTTTCGTCCAATGCGGACTTTTTTTTTTTTTTTTTTTTTTTTTTTAAAAAGTCCGCATTGGACAAAACGCGTCAGCAATTACTGTTTTCTTATTGTCATTTATTTACATATATATATATAATTCTTATCGATTAAGCAAACCCGATTGAGATTTTTTTAAATTCATTTTTTTGCATTTGGAGATAATTTACAATGGATTTACATAGCAAACTGAACCCCCATTAACTTTTAGAAAATTTAATCGTTGTTTTTTTCTCTTTTTCTCAGATATTCTTTATCTGGTGTACTTAATATATAACAATTATGAACAAAAGATTTTGAAAAGTGATTATTTCTGGTCGTAGGGGCTTTTGTACAACATTAGCCAAATCTTTTCCCGTTTCATTCAAAGTAGTGCTGTCATGTACGATATATTGTGTATATAGCAACCTCATGAAGAATAATACTCACAATGTCTGTACAAGATTGACTTCCTATTGCTGTTCATAGTCCTCAACCTTTTGGACAGCATCGCGTATGTTCATTAAATTAAATGCTGCATTGCTGCTGTGATTTTGCAGAAATCCAAGATTTCGAATTCTGACTTTAAAGTCGTCCTACTACATTTGTATTCTTATATTTACATATGCTATATCCCTGATATTGAACACATTTACCCATAAATATATTCTATATGCTGTGTCCCTTCAGGACGTCGGCGATCATGACTCTCCACAATCTCCTGCCCTTTGTAGCTCTTAGTAAATTTCGTAATTTTGCTATCTCTCCTAAACCTTGCTCCGCTATTCATTTACTCAAGCTCGCTAAATAGGTTACGTGTTATTTTCTTCTCTCCCTCTGGCCTTCATTCTGTCCTGTGAGTGTCAAATTTTCCAAGCCCCTTTTCCTCATTATGTACCTTAGAAATTTCAACTGTCTCTTTCAGATGTTATGTATAAGTGTCTGTTTTGTTTCTATTTACTTTAAAACTTCGTCATTGCTCACATGTTCGGTCCATGGTATTCTCAGCACACTTAAAAGTATATTTCTTATCATATATGTTGCTTTGCAAAAAAACGATTTGCCAATGTATTTCTGGAGGATAACGTAGTTTGTTTTTTTTTGAAGTCATACTCAATAAGAAGAATTAGTAATAACAATAAACAAAATAAAATTTAACAAAAAGATACCTGTTAATAAATTAAATATGCGAATCTCGAAGTCGCGAGATAAGCTTTTGAACTTTTTATTGTAATTTGTTGACTATATATGTGCGTATGTATGTACACGAAGGTGTCCTGAAATTTTCACCACTTCTTCGTATGTATGTGCCTTTTAAAAGTAATTTAGTCTGTTGCAAGAGTGCAATAATGCGGCAAACAGTGTGGGTCGAACTCACTACAGTAGTAATAACCTACGTGACTAACTTACTAACCACTGCTCCACGTTGACGCATAGTTGTTTATATCATTAAGTGTGGTATACCAGGCAGTGCTTAGCACCAACATCGAGAAAAGTGAAAATAAAAAGAAACAGACATAAAGACTGATTGATTTGTTTTTTTACGGCTTATTGAAAGACAAAAATATTTTTAAATAGTTGGGATTTTTTCCGAGAGATAATGATTAGGTGATACAAGTCTTACTAATTAACCCATAGCTGGGGGAGAAGCAGTAGAGTCATACATTTTCCAGTGGTATTTGCGCGTAAGTGAACCCAAATGGAATTGAAACTCAACTCTCCGATTAACAATTCCGAGCCATTATCCATTTCAATACCTGCTCATCCAAGCTTACAGAACCTGGTATTCCCAAGCAGTCACCCATCTAGGTACTGACCAGACTCAACGTTGCTTAACTTCAGCGATCGTACGGAAACTGATGCCTTAATCCCAGGCAGTAAATGGCAGAGAGAGGAAGTATCAACAATGGATGGCAATGGTAGAAAATGGAATAGCCCCAGTTTTAGCACCTGTTCTGCATTTGTTAAATCATTTGTTGATGGAACGAAATAGGAGCCAGAAAAGAAATGGAGAAAGAATCGTTTTCGTATTAGGCTTGCAGTGTAACAACGACATGATTGTGAGTACTTCAGCGCAAGGTAATGGTTAGTGAAGCTTGTCTGGTTGACGATTATTAGTGAAATCGATTCTTAATAAGCGTCTAATAATTGTGGCATTATATCACGCTAAGCTTAATGAAGAAAAGCAACCATGTGATCATTATTGCTCCTTGATTACAACACTACGTTTTCTTAGCTGGTTTTATTGTTAGGAACTACACGCATTTTCTGGTAGTTCCTCAACTTTGCTTAACTTCAGTGATCGTAAAGCGATGCCTTAAGCCCAGATGACAGACGGGCAATATATATATATATATATATATATATATATATATATATATATATTAGTTGTTTGTTGGTGCGGGCTTAATGCCAACAAACAAATTATGTATATATTCGCAAAATCAAGAAAAGTGACTTACCTGGTTAGCCGACACAAGAGTTTCTGATGAGTGTTTTACGTGGAAAAGTGTTATATACCAGATATGCTGTGTGTAAGTATAAGCGTGGACACTGAGTTCAACACAGTGATGATAGTCTGTTTCATGCTTGAGCGTTATCTTCAGGTTTATATATATATATATATATATATATATATATATATATATATATATATATATATATATATATATACACACACACACATGTTGTGTATTCTGTAATAATTAATACAATCATTCTCGTATGTGTTCTGAGGAGCGAGTATAAGTATCGTGATCGTATGCAATAACTATTGCTCTATATAACCATTGGGCACGTATTTGTCAGAAATTCTGTTCACATTGATATCAATAAGAATCATTACTATTATTTCTATATATGTAATATCCTAATAGTGTATGTAAGATGGTATCATTTTTATGGCATTTTTATAACATATCACATCTTTCAGTTAAGAAAAGAATATTAAAATGGATACTGGTTAAATATCTTAATAGAATTTAATTAATTTTTAATCCGACTTACCTTAACACCTAAATAATATATATCATAAATTATATTTTTATAAGTATTCACTATTTCTTTATTTATTATTTTTT
>OZ038478.1:62583583-62616083 GCA_964036315.1 Acanthosepion esculentum
TTAAATAGCATTGACCTGATTCTATAATATTCTAAAAGGTAATGAATACAACAATATGTGAGTGCCACGTACCGCAATGACTTATTCCGTCTGCAACCATGGCAAAAACGGCTGAACTTGATAAGGAGCTCCAATTGAAGATAGTTGATGTGTAGAAACAAGGTGATGGATATATAACTAACACTTTCCAAAAGCTTAAACGTTCCTAGATCAACAATTCGTATCGTTATCAAGATATACGAGACTCAGTGTATTGAGAATAAATTAAGTACTGAGAGAATAGAAAGGAAAATAGAGATGTCTCGGAGAATCCTCACTTAATGACAAGGACGTTGTCAATGTAAAGACATCAGGACTGAATGTATCGACAAAGATAATCACTAAATGCTCTCATCGAGCAGGACTTCGAGCTTGTCACCCAAGGAAATCTCCCTTGCTTAAGGCTAAATACATAAAATGTAGATTAGCTTATGCTATAAGCCATCTAGAACATGGGAGTAAAAATTGGAAGTCTGTTTTATGGTCAGATGAAACCAAACTAGAATTATTTTGTCACATGAACTCCCTTTATGAACGGTGGAAAGTGAATGAATCTCATAAAGCAAAAAATACCCTCCCTACAATTAAGCATGGTGGTGGGAGCATTCTGCTGTGAGGATGTTTTGCTGTTTCTGAACCAGGAGAACTAGTGAGAGTACAGGGCATCATGGATAAAGAGCAGTATTTGGCCATTATTAAAAAATAATATAAAACCAAGTGCACGAAAGTAGTACCTGGAACGTCACTGAACGCTCGAACAAGACAATGACCCGAAACATACGCGGCACGAATTGCTGCAAAATACTTAGAAGACAGCAATATAAAAGTATTGCCGATACCTGCACAAAGTCCTGACCTAAAACTCCATTGAAAATGTATGTGCATATTTGAAGGAAGAAATAAGAGAAAGAAGTCCTTCAAATTTGGAGGAACTAGAAACTATTCCTAAGGAAGAATGTAGTAAAATATCTATCAGTGTGTGGAGTGATCTTGTAAGGAACATTCAAAATGATTAAAGGCAATAATCAAGAATAAAGATTACACAAATGATTATTGGGTCAAGACTGGTAATAATTTTGTCCTATGTTAAATCTTTTTGTGGTGTTTTATTTTGTTGCATTGTTGTTAGACAAAAAAAAAAAATTGTGTCCAACACTACATTCTTTCAAATCCATTAGTTCCTCATTTATGAAAAAAAATGTATATGAAATTTCCATGAAAATTTGAGGTATTACAGCATTCTTTTTTTGTATTTATAGAAGGTGGGTGAATAATTCTGTCCACAACTGTATATATATATAATATATATATATATATATATATATATATGAGATGACTTCTTGATAATATAGACCTGTTTAGGTGATCCAAGTGCACGGCACCATTGGAAAGTGTCTGAATAAACATACAAAGATTTGATCCAAGCTTTGTGAATAAAATTGGTTAGATGGAAGAGTTCGGAAGCTGTGGATAGTTACGCTAGCATGAAGTCCCAAGGCATCGTGACCGAAGGTTTGCGCCTGATGGCCTTGTTCCAAAAACTGATCACGACATATTATGCGGTATCGCTCAAGAAACTCTAAGGTCTGCTCAGCTTAGTTGCAATATAAACAACAGGTGGACACTGTTGCTTGAGCATGTCTCTATAACAGGGATTTGCTAGCCACCCTGGCAGGCGTGTGTTCTCGGAAACGGCAATAGAACATATATATATATATATATATATATATATATATATATATATATATATATATATATATACTTGTATAGTGTTTACGTTTCTCTAACATACTTCCCAGAATTAATTTTATTGTTAAATAGAGCCAAGGCCATCCATCCCATCAAATGTGTAACAATGTATTGAATAAAATTATTATCAAATGCTATTTTTCTGTTATTTATTTTATGACATTGTTGCGGAATGAAAAGAATTATCGTTATCTGGTTTCTGGTATTCGTCTTGCAAACAATATTTGGCAGATTTATGCGAATCCAGCAAAAAAAAGAGTGGGGGGGCATGGAATTTAAAAAACGATCAATAAATGCATTGACAAAACAGGTTACAGAAAAGTAAAGAAAAAAAATGAACTTCATCGTTGAAGTTAGTGATCTACATCTTCAGTTGATGATTCTGAAGTACTTACATGCCGTGTGTACTATTGGGGAGAAAAGAAGCGCGTGCCTTTGCTCACAAATTAAAAGGGGCAAAGAGAAAGCTTTCAAAAATCGCGCAGCCTATGATTTAGTCAGGGGCGGTAAACCAACAACATTCACTCATTTTATAACATATTCTCCAGAAAGAATACACCAACTCAGTCCGGTAGGACGAAAGTGTACGAACTCGAGTGGGTGAGGTGGATATTTGAGAAACCTTACTTTAAGGTAATAAAATTAAAATTTTAATTAATAATGAAAGAAAAATAATCGTATGAAGATATTTTTAGAATGTTAAAACCAAATCTTTTGACTAGTGAAAGTATTATAGGGAAAAAGAGCGAAATATGGGCTAATGTATCGTTTTACCTCAAACGTCTATAGTTACATAGTGCATAAAAAAGAATTCATACTAAAAATGGAAAAAGCATTAAATTTTTAAGTGAAAGCTAGAAATAAAAATGTGATTCAGTTGATGACGTGTTACCACAGACGGTATATAAAATTGTATTAAGTTTTTTAAAATTGGGTAAATTTGTAAATTTTTTAAAATACGTGTAAATTAGTTGACATACTTAGATGGTTCGATATCATACGCGGATTTCAATATCCATGATATTCTTAGAACCCATCTAAGTCAATGGAAGTATGTGCACATGATTAATTAATGGAAGTATGTGTCATGATTAACGGCTCGAAGCAGGAAATCGGCTAGCCGAGTTCGAACTCCGATCGTATTCATTGCCTTCATTTTCACGCTTAGGAAAGGAATGAATCTATCACTTCTTGCCTATCAGAGCTATGGGCTAATAATGTGCGCTGGCAATATTGTCGGCCTTATGATCTCGACTGCAGTTGACTCCTCATCTTATAAATTCAGACAGAAAGTGTGAATATGAAGATTAGGTAAGGCAATGTAGAGGATGGCAGCTCGGAATGAGAAATTGGAGAGTCGAATTCTAGTCGAGTTCGTTACATACACTTACGAGCAAATACCTTTAGGAATGTATGACTCTATCTCTTCCCTCGGCTATGGGCTAAATAACAGGAAAGACTCAGCTCTCTAGTCGTGGTGGGGAATTAGTCTAGTCTAGGAGAATGGCAACTGTGAATTTAAACTAACCTGAAGAGGATTGTGCTACAGCAGATTATTTTGCCTAAGACACACCACTGCTTCTATGGCTGCAGTACATGTGGTGCGCCTGTGGGTCTTGACGAAGACCACATTTCTTCGAACCTTGTGGACTGGCGCTACAGAGTCACAAACAAAGAAGTATACCAAATAAAATAAAAACGGCGTCACTTGAGGACTTTCAGCAGCAGCAACAGCTAAAATGGATATCACATCTAACTTGAAGAGAAAATAACGGCATAATCAAGATGCTGATATTCCACAATATTTCAAAAGTAAAAGGTTTGGAAGAAAACCCCCGTCAATACTAGAAAGAGTGATAAGAGCTACTGGACTTGAGAAATCTATTTTTCTGAAAAATTTTAAGGGAGAAGATTTTATAAATTTCAAACGATAGCAGTACTGACTGCTCGCTCAATGAATGCCGAATTTTTCCTTATAAGGAAACGGCAAATATTACCGTTAACATTACAACCCTAATAGGTTACGGGAATCGTGATAATGAAAGGAATCTAAGGGAGGTAATTCATTATGTTATTAATATTCATTACTGAATTAAGGACATTGATACGAGTTAGATTATGCTGTATAAAAGTTTTTTTTGTTGTTTTTATATTTATTTTTTTTCATCATTAGACTTATTGATGTACGTACATATAAAGATAGGCACGGTCAAGTTGAAAAATACTGACATACACTAGTATCTAGATTAGAATTTTTGTTAGTGTTACTTTTGTGTTCTCAGTCAGTATGCTTCCTTGTACTATACTGTATCTACCGCGGATAACGAAGTACACATGTAATCATATTAATTAAAATTTTGCCGTATTTGTTTAAGAAATCCTACATATAATATTACGGGTTGAATTGTGAATCTATTATTATAAAATTCTGTGAACGTTGCTTGTGTGTTTGCCAGAAGTCATATGTAGAGAGTGGGTGGAAGAAAGATATAAATTTATTATCGTGTAGGAAGATGGGGAGAGAAGGAAATGGTCTGTGTTCGTCTCAAATGGTGACCTAATTTGACATCCGGATTGTGGACATAAATGTTTACATTTATGTCCACTTCACCTCTCTCTCTTTCCACCTTTCTCTCTTTCATTACACCGCCTCTCTCTCTTTTCACATCTCTCTCTTCTCTTCTCTCTTTCCGCCTCTCTCTCTCTCTCTCTTTCATTACACCCTCTCTCTCTCTTTCCACCTCTCTCTCTCTCTCTTTTCACTTCTCTCTTTCCTCCCCCCCCTCTCTCTCTTTTCAATTCTCTCTTTCCGCCTCTGAGATTTCGTGCGTACTTATTTATATTTCAGCTTTCTTTAAAAAGAAAATATTTTAAATATTTAAAAAAATATTTTTTGCCATATTTAAAAAAAATTTTTCAAGTGAATATGAATTTAAAATATTTTTTGGCACATTAAAATATATTTTTACGTTAATGTGATTTAAAAATATTTTAAGGGGTTAAGATTTAAAAATACGAGTTGTTTATACAGTAAGTATTTTTTATTTCAACTTTTTTTCAAACAGACAATATTTTAATGTTGAAATCAAGTTCAATGTTTTATAACCTGAAATGTTAGTGACCCAATGGGTCACGGGTAGTCTATTCTAATATTAAACAGTGACGCCACCGAGACACGGGCCAGCAGGTGTCTGATAACACCTTGAAGCTACATTTTTCTCTCTCTCTATCTCTTTCTCTCTCCCCCCTCTCTCTCTCTCTTTCTCTCTCCCCCTCTCTCTCTCTCTCTCTCTCTCTCTCTTATGAAGAACACACATCATTCGAAAACCCGAGTTTCACTAACGTACAACTGATCCGATAAAGGGAAGTGTAACATAGTGTCTATCATTCCACGATACTGACACCATATTACGAAGCTCTGCTAACACAATCATCTTTTTTCAGATGTCAGGTTACAACTGCTTGCCTAGAACCGACCCTCTTAAGCACCATCACCACCTCCAAACCTCAAAATTTAGATAAACGAAAACTAAAAACAGGCTGGCAGTCAGATTTTTCAAAAGTACCTCAGAACGACACTGCAAAAGTACACGGGAATTTTTGTTTGCTTCAAATATTTCCTTTCCTTTCCTTTCCACCAAGCTTTTTATAGTTGGTCATAAACTTCGCGATAACGTTAGTAGAGTCACGTGATCTGACCCACTGTACGCTATCAAACAACAGCAAACACACATTTCAGCTTTTAGAGACTCGCATTTCGACATCTGTACTACTTTCGTTCTAAACAAATTCTTGTGAGAACATTTTGAAATTTTATTACAGAAGTGTTGTATATATTTATAAATTTATATATATATTTATTATACAAATATATATATATATATATATATATATATATATATATATACATATAAATATAAAAGTGGACATGGATGTCAGCACTTAGAGGCGACAGTCTGTTACATGCTAGTGCAATCGTCAGGCGATATTTATATTAAATATTTATATATATATCTGTATATATAAAACTCACTCTGTGTGTGTGTGTGTGTTCGCGAACTACTCGAGAATCATAAAGCATATTTCCCCAAAATTTGGAACATAGATTGTACTCGATACTGGATGTGGATGGGCAAAAAATTAGTCATTTTTTAAAAAATCAATAACCGCTAATCGATAAATATAATGTTTAAATGGGAATTTCCATTAGTTTGGTTATTTTTAAATTTTAAGACTTGAAGTCTAAACCCTAAGGCTGATTTTAATGAAACTTGATAAGTATATGCAACTTACTCTTACGCTTATTATACGCTATATTGATTTTCGTTTCTCTCGATAGTGGGACCCCCAGGGTACCCCAAAGGGACCTCCCCAAAAATTCAAATTGCTTCGATTTTAATGTAATTTTGTATATTTGTTACGCTTTTACAATGAGATAGAAATCAGTTGTCAGATTTTAAAAAAATGCATGAGGGGGCCCCCAGAATGACCCTATAAACCCCTTGATGCCTCAATTGCTTTTCAAGTGTATTTTGTAGCAGTATTCCCCAATTTCAACGAATATTTCAGTATATATTGAGGTTATATCGAGTAACTGAAGTAGTCATTTGGAATTCACTGAAAATCAACACTGGGACCCCCACGAGTTAGAGGACCAGCAGGGAACCCCGAGATTTTCAGTTAAGTCTACAGCCTTGGCCATAAAGTCGATTAAATAGAAAACTTAAATAAAAACATGTGATTTATTATTTCAGTTACTATTAGTCTTCAAAATCTCTTTTCAATTGCTTTGATTTCGACGGAATTTTAAATGTATGTTACAATCTTAAAATGAATCGAAAACGATTATCGGATTTTGAAAACTACATAAGGGGCCCCCAAGATGACCCATAAACACCTTGCTGCCCCATTAGTCTTTCAATTGTAGTGGTTAGCAGCATTCCGATGAAAATTTGCACATAATTTGTATTTAGATCAATCAACTCAAAATCAAAACTGACAACCCATGTGTCATAAATACATTATGAAAAATATCGGTTTTTCCCATGGATTTCCCGTTTTGGTACTGAAATAGTTTAGTTTGCGTTAACTTGACGGCAAAAAATATATCCTTCCTTAAGAAAAAAAGAATAAGTGCAAACGAAAGTGCGCCGATGAGAGAAGTGCACATAGGTATAAGACGCGTCTGCGAGATCGATCGAGATGTGTAGTGTATACAATTGATTTTGCTCCACGTGCAATGATCGTCGATTTATGTAGTGCGTACTATCTATTTTGCTTCATGTATAGTGTTCATTAGTGCTATTTGATGAAATAAATGCAAAAAATCTCATTCGCATCAAAGTTGTCATCCAGTAAAAAGGTAGGCTGCCTTCATGCATGTATATTTTGAATTTTTGATACTTTAAATTTAAATTTGTGAAAATCATATTATTAAAAAGGTTTAGGCGTAAATGCCAAATTTAATTATGTATTTATCATCATCTAATCAGCCTTTAAATAATGCTTACTAACTCATATATTTGGAAAGGTGAGCCCTTAAATTTTGACAGTATCACTGAAAAATGCACTTATAATGATGTAAAGACCCTCTTTTGATTCATTTATAATTATGCTAAACTTAGCGTGTACGTTTTAACGTTCATAGTGAGTAGGTTTCTAGCTGCACGTTAATTTTTATTTTTATCACTAGAACGTTTTTTTGGTAGTTTATTTTGAGATAAATCCTAACTTTACGAGCTTGCTTAAAATTGTTTACCACGTTCCTGTGGTCTCCCTTATAAACTTGCATTTAATTTATTGCGGCTATATTTCCATTAATCTGTATAATATTCTTGCTTTTTAATTGATTACTTCATTGTTATTCAAAAAGCTTAGCCAAACACCTCCAACTACAGCCTGACAGTAATACCAAGAAAACAAAATCCTTCACTTGGACGTGCTACTACTGCAGCCAAACGCATGAAAGCACGGAGAAGAAACGCTTCGCAACAAGAAACTCAAATTAGACTGACACAAAATGTCATTCGTACAGCTAATGCAAGGTCAGCAGAAACTAATGAGCAACGGTTAACTAGACGAGGAAGGAACGCTGCCAGAACTTCTGCTACTCGAGCTGTCGAAACTGAGGGGCAAAGAACAATTCGACATATAAGAAATCCTACTAGAACTGCTGCCACTCGAGCTAGCAATCTTCAGATATACAAGTCCATTGACACAATCCCAGATCCAGATCAGGTGGTGAATTATCCAACTGAATTTCTTAATTCATTAAACCCACCTGGACTACCGCCTCACAGATTGGCCGTAAAATTTGGGACCCCAGTTATGCTGTTGAGAAGTTTGGAACCACCAAGACTCTGCAATGTGGGACACGCTTGGCGGTAAAAAAGACAATGCACCACGTGATAGAGGCAACTATTCTTTCAGGATGTGTAAAAGGGGAGGACGCGTTCATTCCAAGGATTCCTCTTATTCCGTCAGGAACAGAACTACCGATTCCTTTCAGAAGGCTACAATTTCCTGTTCGTATCAGTTTTTCTGTGTCCATAAAGAAATCCCAAGGACAAACATTGTCTGTTACAGGCGTTCATTTGGAAGAGCCATGCTTTTCACATGGGCAATTATATGTTGGTTTCTCCAGAGTTGGAGGCAAACAAAATCTCTTTGCAGTTGTTCCACGAGGTAAAACCAAAAATATAGTTTATTATGAAGTCTTGTAGATTTTAAATGGACCTATGATGCCAATCGTTTTTTTCGTTTTGATTCTCATATACATGTATGTTTGTAGTTTAAAATAGACTCTATAGAGCCATGCTATGTTCCAATTGGGATTAATTTTAATTCAAGTTAAATTTAATTAATCTAAAATAAACTCTTTAATAAAATTCAACCCAATAGACTATTTGAAAGGTGTAAATATGCCAAACGGTTTTATTAAGTAATTAGCTTTAGCCTATTATTGGATAAGTTAGTTGGATTTTCAGTGACTGCAATAAATCTTCAAGGATGGTTTGTGCGATCATATCACCGAGCACATAGTGTTAAAATGCTCCTTTGTTCACCTTTTGTCTGCACATAAGCAGGTTATCGAGATACTTCGGGGTAGGACATATGGGTTGGTTCTCTTGATAGCAGGAGGTCATATACAGATGCCTTTAAAGACCAATGCTGACTACAATGTCTAGAGATTCTCTGATGTGGTGCTGATCTTGCAGCAATATCTTCCAAACTTATGCAGCCTGCATCGTCAATGCGTAAGCTGTTTTTGCAGCTTTTCTGTTCTCTAGAATTGTATGTTCTTCTTGAGTTTTCAAGGCTCTTGGGGCTGCAGTTGTTGAAGCATTTCTAGACAGTCTTTGTGAACATTGGTGTTCAACCTTGGCACGGCTGCTAGAAGTCTTTGTTAAATTTCTTCTCCTTCCAATGCATGTCGTTCATTCGATGTAGTTTGAGCAAAAGCTGTCAACAAAGCATTTCTCCTCAACAATTTTCGAAGATCGATTGCGATTAATGTACTCTTCATTTGCTGACAAATAGTTTTGTATCTTCTGTGCTTCTGTAAAAAACAACTTTCCCCTGTTATAAATGTTTTCACACTTCATGTCATTATAATTTTTCGCCATATAGATAAGAGGCACTAAAGAAAAGTCTTCTTTCTTTTAACTTTACAGATTGGATGAGGTTCGTGATCTTTTTTTGAATAAACCCAGGCAATGCCGGGTAATGCTGCTAGTATTATAATAAAAAGAAAGAACAGTAAGATATATAATCTAGTGTTCTTATTGATATTTTTATTTTTACAAAACAGTGCTCAATGTAAATTTACAGAGCATAAATATTACAAATTAACTGATTTAAAATATGGTTTCTTCGCTAAACAGGAATTACCATGTTTCAAAATCCGGAGCTAAAAACTTCAAATTTAATTATATAATTAAATTAAAAGCATTAGTTCTGTTTCATCTTCAAGCGAATTTTGGAATAACTTATTTTTAAATTTACTGAGTTTTAAACGCACATACAATTCATATTTTTTTGTTTCCAAGGATGCAGAGAAATCCAATCATTTAGACAGGGACGGTAGCGTGTTCATTTTTATTAACTATTATTGTATCAATTATGAGTTACGTTCGAAAAAGAGGTTAAGTCTAGGGATAGTAGGGGTGCATTTTTCAACGAATTTTGACATCCATTCAACGCATGTCGTCTGTTTTTTGTTTTTTTTTTATCACCGACAAAAAGTTTTTTGACATTTTTTTCCGTTAAATTCGTACTTGTATACTTAACGATTTTTTCTAAAAGGGGTGTTTGGGTTAGAATAGGTTATATTGAACTACAATTATAAAATATTATTTTTACTCATAATTACTAATAGACTATACATTTTTTTAAATCAAATAAATGTAATAGAATTACTTAAATTATTCAAAAATAATTACTACATTTCAAATATACGTATGTATATTACCAGCTCCCATTTTTTATTTTTTATTTTATTTTTAAATACTATTTAAGGAAAAATTTTGACAATGTCGGCAAAGAATAGCTATTTCATTTCTTTGATTCAGTTAATTTTTATTTTTATAAACTTAGTAATATATAGTTTCTCAAGTATGCACAAAGGACATGGGTCATTTAATGACCTACATATTCTAGCTTTTCTTATTAATTTACATTTTACTGTAGGTGTTTTATTGGTATCTTTTAAGTGCCCAAAATATTTCGATAGGGACGTCTGATTTTGGTATTTATTTATCCTAAATGAAGTTTGATGTTGATTGCATCTCATCGCTTGTGCAACCTATATAGATTTGTATGTTATCGGGATTCTCAAGAGAAGAGATATTGCATTGGTATACTAATGATTCCGTGCGACATTTATTTTGTAGAGGACAGTTACGAGAATTTCTACAGTTACATAATTTTTGATTATCTTCATCTCTTTTTATTTTTTGTCTCATTTTATTTGGTTTTGGTCTAAGTGTTTATTCAAGATATTAGCATTATGTTTCTTAATAATTTTCTCTAAGTTTTCAGTACAGCTGTTACTTAATTTTAGTGTATTTTCATTGAAAATAATACTTAGTTTACTATCTTTAGGAAAATGCTTAACTATTAATGCATGGAATTTTTTTATTTTTTTTTTTACAGCTGAAAAAATCAAAGACATATACACAAAAACAAAATTTCATGAACGTGTGCGTGTAAGAGAACGTTAAATTCATCAATATGAACGTGTACAAAACGGCGTAAAAAAGAGGAGCGAAAAAGACGCGGAACAAATTGAAAAAATTGGGATATATCGTTTTAAACCAGATCTCCAAGAAGAACGGAAATTTTACCAAGAAACTTCCAAGTCGGCTAAAAATTGATGTTTAAAGGTTAAATAATCTTTTCATAATATATATATATATATATATATATATATATGTTTAAAAACCAGACACCCCTGAAGACTGGAAATTTTACCAAGATTACTTCTTAGTAAGGTAAAAATTGATATTTAAACGTTAAGTAATTTTTTCATATAATATTATATCAGCAAGGTCGAATTATTTCTTTTAAACGACAAATTTCACATGATTTGAATTTAAGATTAAGTAAACAAGATATCAATGGGGATAACTCTCTTTTTTTGCATAAAATACCATATGTATAATAATTAAATTAAACTAGTAATCAGGGTGTGAATATAATATGCTTTTGTAAATATAAAAATAACAGATCCATACTATATATCTAGTGTGTCTGGAACCAAGCCTTATAAATATAAAGGTGAAATTATATATACACACGTTATAAATTAATCGAGTAGGGTAATATGGGATTATATGTGTGTATAGATATATAAGAAATGTTATTAATTATGGGTTCTAAGAATATTAATAGTTGCATATTATATTAATATTCGCAAAATCTATTTTGTAATCTCTTTTAATCGGGGTCAATGTGTTTGAACAGGTGCTTGATCTTATGGACACATGTATACATCAATTCTGATGTCGTGTTCCATAACTTGGTGTTATTTAAGTGTTTTAATTTAATAAGCTTCTCCAACGAACTCAAGTTACATCTGTCTCCCTTTCCATTCTACTGCTTAGATTTTCCTGATTATCTCCCAGCTAATACTTTCTGTTCTTATGGTTGTTTTTTAATCGCCAAACATACTTTGAAAATATTGTACAGTTTTTGTATTTGATATTGCTAAGTGTTATTTTGTGGTGGTGAAAACGCGATTTCCCGCTGTTTTCGGTGCATTCAATGTAATATTTAACATCATCATCTGAAGTGGTACTAGCTCTATAGATTATGCCTTAATTTCAAGCACTTGCCGTTTAATGAGCAGGTTACATTTTTACGGTAGTAGGATTATTATTAAGTGTTTTTTTTTTATGCTTGTTTAATACATTATTGTTATGTTGGGATATATAATTATCTGTTTTTTTTGTACAGCTATAGCTTACCTTAATATTATTTTTGTTGAAATTCTTTTTTAGTGTTGGTGAATGACCAAAGTGTTTGTGAATTAAATTCAAGAAAATTGTACCTAGATTGGTTTTGACATTGCTGTGGTAGGGTGGGTTGAACCATATCATGCTACGTTTACGTTGTTTTACCTTAATTTTAACATTGTTGTTATTTCTTTCTACATACTCCAATTTCACATTATGGTTGTTGTGTTCTAGCGCTTTGTTATCTCTATCTTTAGTATCGTCGAATATTTTTTTGTTACAGGAGTTGGTCCATAACCTATATTGTACCGATTAGTGAAAATTATCAAGTAACTTTTTATAGTGGGTGGATCTTATGTCGAAGTATCGGTGGTTGTATGAATCCTTAGTGTATAGTTTATACATGCCATTACTTAGGTCAAGTATGACGTCTAGGAAATTGATCACTTTAGTGTTGGTATTAGTGATAATGTTTAGTTTATGGCCTTTAAAGAATTTAGTTAGGTCCCTTCTCATCCGGTCTGCTTGTCTTGGTCTCAGTTTACGAAGGAAAATTATCCCATCATCTCTGTATATATCGTTGTTTATTATATGAGAAATAAATCTGGGTCTCCATAGTAACAGTGTCGCCCAAGTTCACATACTTCCACAGGATCATGGATACGCAAAATTTGGGTTATTGTTCTTAGTCCATAGAGTTTCGTCGTGGTATAAAATCGGTTTATATGCCTCTCTTATGATATTTACTTCTTGGTTAGTGTTGTGACCAAGTAAATGGTTAAGTAATAACAAAAAACAGGTTTGCAGATATATCGTATATTAAACAGGAAGTACTCCAGAAGATTATTACACGAGTAGTGAGAGTTTATCGAATGAACTAGCGCTCAATCTATTCACCGTTCACTGCCCACTGTTCCCCGAACCTTCTCTCCTACTAAATTTATAGTAGGCGGAAGAGTCTAACATAGACTCTTAAAGGGAGGTCACCACGACACCCGCCTTTTCAGCCTGACTCCGTATGGTGTCTTTTTTTATAATTACCCCACAATACTTTTTATTTTTATGTTACGATCGATTAAAAACTATTTTTTTAGTTCATTTTTCTTTCGAAAATAATTTTTTTTTCACAATAAAATCAGCCAAATTATTCATAATTCATCAACATGTCCTAATTTATTTTAAACGCTAGTTTTATTTCGGAGAATAATTAAAAAACAAAATACATCGGTTTTCACTTTTTTATTTTTAATGACTTAAATTTCATGGGTAAATAATTTGCCTTTACACCGTCGTATTAGCGTGCGTTCTGTTTTTATTTACATAGGAAGCTTTTAAGAAATATAAGGTAAAAAAGATATTAATTTCAAATTTTTTAAGTAAACTATAAATTGACAGTGCAGTTTATTATTATTTCCTAGAGTAATATTTTTTCAAACGTTATATTAAGATATATAAGTATACATAATATGCCTTACCACTAGCACGACTGAGTTTCATGCACAATGCAATAATCAGGTGCTGTATATAAACTGACCGTTACACAAATTGAATGATAATATATCTAGTTATCTCAGTATGGGCGTAGTTATATATATTTGCTCCTTTTAGTCGAGCACTGTTATAGGTGTTATAAAGTATTTATACTTTGTATCTTAACCATCACCGGATTATGGAATCAATTAACTTGGATCAATTAACTCCACAAAAAACATTATGGAATTGCTACTAATTCAAGCAATATAAAAATATTTAATGAAAATAATAAAATATATGATTCAGTCTTATGAAAAAGTTGTTATTCGAATAAATTAGAATACATAACTAACAATAATATATACAAAAATAAAAGAAATATAATTTGGTTTAATCCACTTAATAATAATATAATAAAAACAATAATAGGAAAATATTTTTTAAATTAATTGAAAAACACTTCCTTAAAGTTGTAAACTATCAAAAATCATTAATAAAAATACAATTAAAAATAGTTATAGTTAATGAATAATATGAAGGAAATAATCAACATATTAACAAGGTAATTAAGCAAAAACAATAACAATCATAATAACACAAACATGCAAAATAGCAACAATAATTGTAATTGTTGAAATAAAAACAACTGCTCACTTAATAATAAATATCAATAATATATAAAGCATCAAATAACATTAACACGGAAGAAAAAAATTATATAGGAACATCTGAAACAACATTTCCAGTCAATTTTGATCATAAACATTTAAATGCAATGTCAATCTTTATCTTCTGTCTTCTTACTTCCTCTTCTTTTATGGTCCTCTCTCCCTAATATTTTTCTCGTATCCTTTCACATTCAGTAACTCCATGACTCTTAGTGGCTTGAAATGATTTTTAAAAAATAATTATTCTTTTATATATATTTTACTGAATACGACATACGAAGGATATTTTTGTTCAATTTTCTCAATGTTCTTACGATTTTTCTTTTACGAAAACTAAGAGTGCGTAGAAACTGTCAGTAGCGATTATTACACCAAGCACTTTCGGCTAATACTATAACGGCATGGAAAATGAAGTCGCTGAGCCGAGTTCAAGGTTCAGTTAATTCTGTTTCGTTCACTCCGTCCGAATGTTCTTAAAATAGATATGAATCCATCTTCCTCCAGCTATGGATTAAATAGCAAGGCAGGCTAACTTCTCTTACCTTGGGTATCAGAAAATACAAGAAAAACGCTGAATTTAAACCTACCAAAGTAATAATTTTGTTATATATAGTAATATTGTTTATATATATATATATATATATATATATATATATATATATATATATATATATATATATATATATATGTATATTCATGCATGTTTCATTAAATAATATAGACAATTTTTGTCTATTTATTTTAAGTAAGTCCCTTTCATATTGTCTGATAAGCTTAATAACATTATCATTGAAAGACGAAAGGAAATCACCATATTGATACATGTTTAAATCCAATCTAAGCTTTCGGCTTACATAAGCCGTTATCAAAGACGACAATTACATTTCAATATATCAAACAATACACGGATGAAACAATAATGATTTCAAAGCAACGACAAATTCGTGTATACGAGACGCGGAAGCGAAAATCGCGTCGCAGCTCGTGACGTCACACATGACCACGCGAGACTGAAAACGAGAAGTATTAAGAATGGGAAGCCGTTGCAACAAAAACAGACTATCATTATTGTTTCGTCCGTGTATTCTCGAGTGCGCAGACCAACAGATGCAATATACACCGTTTAAAGTAAACAGTGTGAAACTGAACAGATATGGGTTCTCGAGAAGTTTTGTACGAGGAAGTATGCATTCCTTAAAAAGCAAATATAACCATGTTAGGATTTGACGCTCTCTGTGGCCGTATCAAATGGTTGTTTCTCCTGCAAAGAGGGCGCAAGTTCGTACCCTGTTGGAAAACACGAGTTTTTTCAAGTGCGCTATCTCATTATTTTCTTCAAATTATATATATATATATATATATATATATATATATATATATATATACATATATATATATATATATATATATATATATATATATATATATATATATATATATATATATATATATGTGTGTGTGTGTGTAAACAAACTTTGTGGACATAGTTCCAAACTTTAAACAATCTTCACGTGGACTGCTGGTCGATGAAGGCGTGATATGTATACACTACTTATATCGACATCTCTTACTAAAAGTCCCTCCACAATAATTATTGCAAATTTTATACAAATACTTGTTTAAATTCTGCTATATTTATGATGGAAGAATGCTCAAAATCATAAATATCACGGTTCACACACCTCCCCGATCTTTCGGACAGGAGTAGAGATTTATCCTTTGTTTCCTTTTTATGACTGGGTTTCCAGTTCTTTTTAAAGTCTTCTAATTTTCTTTCATTCCCAGTAGCCGCTAGCATCTTAGTGACATTACTGCCTTATTTGGAGTGAATCGATTATAAAAAAATGTATTCGTATTTAACACTTTTATACGCGACCCCTACTGACTTAAAGGCCGTAATTACACCTCCAAAAACCTCTGGTGATGGGCCTGATTAGGTTAATAAATTCTGAAATGTTAAATTCCCAACACAACTCTTGTTTGTTGATCGAACATTGATGACTTTCCTTTTAAATATAATTTTCATAGCTAACTTTAATTTAATTCTTACCTATTTTAACTAATTTTAAATATAGGTAAATTACCTTTCTCTAATTTTTTTTAAAAACGCGAAACACTAGTTTGAGTTACTTCTTAAAATACAATGCTGCTAAATTTTGAATTTCACGATTTTATGCTATTTTTAAAATTGTTGGGCTAATTTCAGCTACTAATGCGAGGTCAATTCCAAATTTAATTTTTCAAATGTTGCTCAACGCACTTAGAGCTCTATGTGACAACCATTTAAACTAAATGTCAAGATATATATTCACACCGATATATATTATCAGTCACTAGTTTCAGTACTCAATTAGAATTGGATTATAATGGTCATAGGCTGAACAGAATGAATCTCCTGTCTATAACTGAGCTTTAGCTGCCAGTAAAAATAATACTTAAAGATGACTGTTGTGACAATGTTTAGGGAAATCTTATGTTCTTGACAACTGGAAATTGGTTCACCGATTCCATTCTTTCCATTATTTGACCATTTTGCGTTTTTAATCTTCATCTCCATACAAATATAAACAGTCGTGTGCGCATGTTCAGACTCTGAGGCGGTGGACGTGACGCTGCGCCTTTTCGACATGTCGGGTGAGAAGCTGTCAGCAACTGTGTTCATGCGGGTGGATGGATAGATGGATGGAAGGATGGATGGATGGGCGAAATAGCCCGAGAGCGAAAGTAACGAGCGCGAAGGGGGAAGTTAATTACTTTTTTCTTTCTTTTTTTGTTGTTGTGCGTAATGGTCTTACAGAGACCGAACTGTAATACGACAGATACTCTTGTCATAATTAGTTAATATTGCAAACTTGACGTCTTATTTTTATTTTTTTTCACAGACCAAAAAGTTCGAATTGACAATATCTGAAAATTTCGCGAAATTTCTATTCGCCTAATGAATAATAATAATAATAATAATAATAATAATAATAATAATAATAATAATAACAATACTAGACTCTATGTCATCATATCCTGACATAGAAATGAGAAATTTTCTCATCTCGACGTATGAAATGACACAAACACACGAACACACACACATCTCTGTCTCTGTCTGTCTGTCTGTCTGTCTGTCTCTCTGTCTCTCTCTCTTCAATATATAGAGAACCATAAAAGAACAGGAATATACGTATAGAAGATTACTTTATTTTAAATATTTGAAGTGTTTGGAACACCCCTTTGGAAGGAAGTGAACATACTGATACGAAATAATTTAATAAATAAAATAAATTTAATTATTTCGAAATATCGACTCGCTGGCGCATTCCTTTTGAAAAACTGAAGAATTAACGGGAGCGATACTAATAAACAGAAATATCGCTGGGTGTAAAAGCAAAGCTGTTAGTGGGTAAATAAAAAATGTTGCATATATAAATATCATTAATGGTGTAGATGATGATGGCTCTGTACAGATTCATCTTCTTTATTATCTGTGAAATGGAGTGATTTTCTTTAGGAGATAGTGAAATGGTTTCTCGTTACCTTCTCTGCAGTTTTTGAATTCAGATTTGTCCTTCTATTAGACTGGCTGCCACCAAAGATTACAGAACATAATCCAACCTGCTATTTAATTCGTACCTGTGTGTGTGTGTGTGTGTGTGTGTGTGTGTGTGTGTGTGTGTGTGTGTGTGTGTGTGTGTTGCATAGGAGTAAAGTATCGCTGCCGACACTGCAGTTAGAACGTAGATCGCCAGGGAGTAAACACAGGCGCTCCCATATTGAATAAGTAGATTACGTGATAGTAAAGAATATATATATATATATATATATATATATATATATATGATGAAAATGTGGAAAAGACAAAGCAAAATCCGAATATGTGAGTTTACTGTTTTTATTTTGAACGCACATATTCGGATTTTGCTTTGTCTTTTCCACATTTTCATCATACCGTCGGATCTACATCCACATATTTGCCTACATATATATATATATATATAATTATTTATTTGAATATTACAACATAAATATGTTATAAAATCACGACATATATATCACGGGTATATATATATATATATATATATATATATATATATATATATATATATATATATATATGGGAATTAGCGTATATTAGGGAATTAGCCTAATTGATCATCATTTCTAGTCTATCCTTTATTACTATTCAGACCATTTCTGTTCTATCCTCTATTTATATACAGATCACTATTTCTACTCTATCCTCTATTACTATTTCTCTATACGATTCACTATACGGTGTTTACTATTCGAGCGAGTATTATCGAGTAGTACTATTAATGTAAGTGTTATTGGAAGGCGTCAGACACAAGTATTGTTCAACAGTGTTACTATAGTTGTATCTGCGATTACAAAGTCTCTACTACAACGAGCATTAAGAAAGTGACAACGAGTATTCGTTGACATTACAAAAATGGCAACGAGTGTTCGTTGACATCACAAAAATATATAATAAATTTGGGTATATAATCCCGATAGTTTTATAAGTTATTGAAATTTGGAAATTTTGGGACATATATTTCATGAACGCCTTTATATATATATATATATATGTATATATATATATATAATTGTTAAAATTTGCTATATTCTGGGAGGAAGAGTGTCCAATATTGGAGACAGAAATAGTGTAAACATATAAATGACCTGATGATTGCTTTAGATGCGTCACTGTCACCTTGAAACATTGATTTTCTAGACACACAGACACACTCGTATATAACAAAGATTATGTTGCGCAAAAATAGGAAATTAAAACGGTCAACAAGGTATTCCTGAGAGATAACGTTTTTAAGTATTTGTAAATATCGTGCTCGATATCAGGAGAAAGAGGATAAATAATAACACATAAAATTAAATGTTCAGTGATCTCTTCTCAAACATCCAGTCATCGGGAGAATTAATTGCAAAATAATTTACAATCAAATCTCCTGATGAATGGATACAAACCGTGAAACTGTAATCTAACGTAAGATAAGTATATTAATTTAATTATATATTAATAAATATTACTTAAATATAAACATATTCCTAAGTGGGATTGGTACCATCGGGTTAACTTTCCTTACACACCCCCACTGCCGCTACGGTCGTACATATGGTGCCCTTACAACCATAATGAGTTATGGGATTTGCGTTCGTGAATATTTCCCAAAAATGACTTTTTATAAATAGATAATGACAAGTAAAAGCATTACAAAAATTATCATCTTCAATATAATAATCGTCGTTACTTCTCCTATCATTCAGTGCTAGATTGGATTTAATTTCTCTCTCTCCCCCCCTCTCTCTCTCTCTCTCTCTCAGACACACACACACATACATATATATATATATATATATATATATATATATATATATATATTGACATCAGTCAGAGATCCTACCCGTAGGCTATCGTCGCACGGCAGACAGAGAGAAAGGGAAATTTTAACATTTTCTATACACAATACGCCAGTTGCCCGTAGAGGTCGATTTTGTTGAAGAGCAATACGTTCATAGCAGTATGAATCAAACAACCATCTCCTAAGAGAGTCTATTATAAAAGGACACCGGTAAAAGAGAGCTCGATGCCATATTAACTGGGAGAGCCTTAATATATTTTAATTGAATTTCCAGTGAACAGTGGCCGACCACAACTAACAGTTTCATGCATTTTCGAGCAATCGTCAGGCCGACCGCTGATGAAAACACATGATCCTGTTAGTTGTGGTTGGCCACTGTTCACTGGAAATTTGATTATATAATATGGTTGGCCTCTTGTATCCAAGAATGCCTGTCTATTACGGCGACTAGCTGTAGACGTCTACTCAGGCACATTTGTGTTTATTCAACACCCAAAGAGTCCAGCTGTGGTTTATACTGCAACTATGCTGAACGGACCCTAGTTACAGTTTCTGGTAGATAGCTCATTATCTGGTGTGATCAACAGTCTGTACAAGTACACTCAAATATTCGATCACGATGACTTGTGACTTCGTGCTAGCATAAAGAGTGTCGGCTCTTAAATACTTCCGTCTACTCAATTTCACTCGCAACACTTGTGTCAACGAACATTTTCGGAAAATTTCCAAAGGTGCCGAACACTGAGACCGTTTCCCCAAGCCAATAAAATCAAGAAGTCACCTTCCTGACAAATCGACCATGATGATTTACGAACCCGTGTCTCATGGTCGGAAAGCGAATTTTTCTAACCACTCGGGCATAACAAAAAAAAAAATAAATATGAACACGGCCATGACGTATAGGCCATATTCAGGAACTAAAGTTATTTCATCAACTTTTAGACTGTTTACAGTATCACTTATACACCATTTCCGGCAGAACAACAAAAGTCCTTGGATCTGTCTAATATATTAGTCGAAAGCCCTCGGAATGAAGAATCATCTGGACAATTTCTAGGATCAGTCAATCCCAAAAAGAAAACTCTTGTTTGCATACAAGAAAACGCAATACAAATATAACAGAGGTATCTTTTAACGAAACAGAGAGACTGCTGCCCAATTACACAACTGCATATGTAATTTGTGAAGAGTTTGTTCGTTATAGACCATCAAACTTTCATGTAGTACTCACAGATTTGATAAGCATAAGGGAAAATATAAAATGTCTTTTTCTTCCTGGAAAAGTGATGGCTGCCTGTCTGCTAAATTGAATTGTCGTAGACAAAGCATTTATCGTTTGTAACCCTTCATTAGAAGAGGATAATTTCTTTATTATTATTAACGTTCAGACAAATAAAACAAATATGAGAAACTGAAAACATTCTGTTTTTCTTTTCATGTAAACAAAACATCGTCCACATTTATGACATGTATCACTAAAAAATAAACATTGACATCCGTAATTAATGCCAATAACAATTTTTTGATGAAAAACTAAGTTTGTAAAATAGACATTACTTTATAACACATTTCATTCGTTTTATTATAAAAAGTTATTTAAGTAGTTGCATAATTCTAAAGATTTCTTTCTGTTCAAGGCAATACTTTCAAGTATCAGAAGTGGCATTCCCGTGTCCTCACTGATTTGGTCTTTCCATATTTTACGTAATCTATCATACGGTCTTTTGTCAGGGAAGTCGTAGGATTTATACACAAAGCTTTGTTCAACTCTTCTGCTTACATAACCAAACCAGTATAGTCTCCATCTTTTAATCAGAGCAATCTTGCCTTAGTAACTAATTCAACAGATCCGAGAAAGTAAACCTGGCAACTACTCTTGAAAAGTAGCTCCAATTCGTGGTTAACTGGGGCAAGAAATAGCTTGTAAATTTCAACACCTTCAAAACAAAACTGCTTTCATTTAATCGTCACAGAGAACCATTTCTAGCTACCATCATAATGACTGATGGTGAACTCCAGGAGAGCAATACTCTACGCCTTCTTGGTCTTACGTTTTCCACCAGCATGAAGTGGAACAACTATATCGAGTCAATTGCTACGTCTGCTGCGAGGAAGCTTGGTTCACTGTGTCGTGTCAAAAGTGTTTTTCTCTTCAGAATCAAACTTGCACACTTCTACCATTCATCCGTGTATTGAATACTGTTGTCGTATATGGTTTGGTGCTCCTGCTATACATCTTGAGATTCTTGGCAAAATCCAGAGAAGGATCCTGACCAGGGATCTCGTCTTGAGTCACTTTCTCAACGGCGTGACGTAGCTTCCCTCTCCCTGTTCTACAAATATTTTCATGGCAACTGCTAGGATTAATTTTTTTCATAGTGGCCAGACTACATGAATTTAATTCAGTGTCCACTTATATAATTTCTAAGTAACTGATGGATTATTTTAAATTTTTAATCTGTCATTATTTCTCATTACTTTACAATTTTTCTTTGTTTTAAGTGTGAATTACATCTATCTGTTCGCGAGATTAATAAAAAATAATGCCGGGGAATACTTTACTCTTAAGTCTCTCGATAGAACCAATTCAAATGGTTTTTAAAAAAAAGAAAAAAACAGGACGTCTACTCAAGCAAGTACAGTGTAACCCGGATATAAGAGACCCTCATATAAGAGAAACCCGGATATAAGATAGATTTTCTCTGGTCCCAAATTAGAGCCTGTGTTAATAAAACAAAATAGACAAAAAACGGATATAAGAGAAACCCGGATATAAGATACTTCTTCTCCGGTCCCGACAACTCTCTTATATCCGGGTTACACTGTATATCGACAGTAATAACGTTTACAGTAATATAGATATATTTCGAATATTTGTTGGCCTAGATGCCGTGCATTTTTGTTCTCAAAACAAGTATTCCATTAATGTTTCAATTAACAATGGTAATATAGATTTGAGGTCGATTATCGAATAACTGCACAGAAGAGTCAATGAATAGTAACTGTAAAAACATGTCTTGTATGTTCAGTATGTTCGTATGTATGGCGTGTGGACCTGGTGGTTCCAATTTCACCATGCTCGATTTGTCAATGGGTTAATTTCTTGATGTTACTTGCCTGAGGATACGGTCCCAGCGACACCCTAGTCAAGTGCAAAAAGAAAACAACATACTACGGGTTGATCCAATGAATGAAATTGAGTTGAAACAATTCGGAAGGCGTCGATGGTTGCACAAGTCATCGTAACTGAGGGTTTGAGTGTACACTGCTCACCACGCGCAATTGCAACTAAAGTTAAATCAGCACGGTTGCAGTTTAAACCGTATGAGCAAGTTAATTCAAAGTTGGTGTTTTTTTTTTCAGTAAATGACAAAATCTTTCATTCATATGAATTCATAATTGATCCATCCAATTATATTCGCAAGGTTCCAATTTCATTCTTGTGTCACTTTTTAACTAAATTGAGTGTTCTATCGTAAAACCACTGTTCCAGATTTAAGGAATAATTCAAGGAAGTTTTCGATATCTTAAAAATGTGGAAATTACTAACCAAACGATAAATGCTGCATGGAGTATGGATGTGGCAGTTCTGTATAATACATCGTTTATGGAACTTCCATCCGAAATCCATGATTGTTTGTTGCATTTGCAACGTGAGAGTGGGCGTTATTATACATCGCAATCACCAGCTGTATTTTCCAAGAAAGTTATTTTCTCCTCTAATGACTAAGTTTTTTCTTCAAACGAGCCAGTTTCTCCCTGCATCATTGCCCAGTAACAGTCTATCCAGGTTTTTATCAATATGCATTAAAGTGTTCATTTCGATTCCTACTAAACTAAACAGGAACAGTGTTTCTCTAGTAGATTCCGTTTAGCTTCAGACGTTGAATTCTGTCCTGATTCTTGTCAAGTTTCTTTTCATTTTCGGTTCTTGCAATGAAACCATTTTTCATCGTCAATGATTTGTTTTTATGTCTAGCAAGAACAAATGTTTAAACCAAGCCTGCACAAAATACGGCTCCCGGACCACTAAACTATCCAGTGTTGCCCGCAAGAAATTTTCAGAATAATCAATTTCTGTGTTCCTCGGGATAAATTCGTCGACTAATTGCATACGAAAAATTCATTTTTGTGAAAGTATGACATTATTCAACCAATAATTCAAGTTGTATGTTTAAGTTGTATCTAATTCTTTTAACTCTCCTTAAAATAAAGGATCTTCACATCATCGCCCTCTCTACATATCTGTTTCTATCTCATTTATACACGGTAATTTACGTTGAAAATTTACTCTTGCGGCCCAATTGCTAACAGATCTTTTGTTGTAAGATAAAAAAAAATAGAAAGGCGTGTAAATTAAGGATGTGTCTTCTCACCAGACTTATTCAACCGATACAGTGAGGCAGTTCTGAGAGAAATAGAAATCCTACCAGGATTCATTATTGGCAGTCACAGTCTTAACAACATGAGATATGCAGATGACACGGACACGGAAAGAAAACTACAAAATTCCTACAGAACACAGGGAAGGAAAACGAGAAGAAATGATTAAACATCAACTGCAAGACGACAGAATGAATGGTTGTTAGCAAAAAGATGAGTTCAAAATGCAAATTGCAAATCGGAGATACCAAAATGTATCAAGTACAGAAATTTAAATATCTAGGAAGTGTTTTAACAGAGGACGGAAAGTGCGACACCTAAATCCGAAAGCGTATTGGGATAGCCAAAGGTGTATTCCAAAAGCTAAGCAGAGTACTATGAAACAGAAAAACATCGCTAGAAACAAGGAAAAGAGTACAAAACTATCACGTGATATATGTCCGCCTGTATGGCAGGGATTGCTAGACGATGAAGAAGAGGCTTGAAGCAACAGAAATGTGCTTCTACAAAAGAATGCTGACGATACCATGAACCAAACATGTGAGCAACGACGAAGTTTTAGAAAAAATGGAAACAAAAAGGAAACGTACACATGACATTAGGAAGCGACAGTTGAAGTTTCTGGAGCACATAGAAAGATGGCATGGAAATTCTGATACTCACAGGACAGATTGAATGCAAGGCGGACAGAGAAAGACAACCCAAGACATACTTAGTGAACTTTAGTAAATGAATGGTGGGACAGGATTTCGGAGAAATAACAGAAAGACAAAATTTATTAAGTGCTGTAAAGTACAGGTAGATGGAGAGAGCCATGGTCGCCTACGTGCTGAGGGGACATAGCACATAAAAAATATGCGGAACCCATTTCTCTATTATATAGATTTTTCGTAAGCTTTGTAAACGAACTGTAGTCGACTGATTACAGAGAAATCTATGTATATAAGTCCTCTGCTGACATTTAAACTCGACATGCCAGTTGATATTGAAGTGCTCCGCACACACCCCCGCAACGAAAATAATAAAACATGATGAATAAACTACAGATATATTTTAAGATTTACCTCACACTGTGTAATCGATACAGCTTTTAACTTTTGCATTATTTTAATATTTGCCGTCAATGTATCCATATGCAATGAGGGGATTCTGACACCAGTTTTAGACATCTTTCTTCACTGCAACCATATACACATCTATTGGTAACACTGTTTTTTCTTTTCCTTTTATTATTATCTTTAATGTTGGATTTTGTCAGAAGGTCGAGTCTCTTGATACCTTTCAAAGGATTTTATTAAATTATTTTTATTGATTTACGAGAACTGTGGCTTAAGTAGTTCCCGGTACCTCTTGGAATTTCGGCTTCATTCAGTCTTCAATGAAGAGATTTTTTATTCTTCATATTTTTAACGACTGTGGCTAAACTTCTCACTTTTTAGTAGTTTTTTATCCTTCGAGAGATAACCTTTATTAAATCATGTTATAAAACAAGAGATTTTTCTTCATATCTTCATTTTTTTAACGACTGTGGCTACACTTCTCAATTTTTAGTAGATTTTTATCCTTCGATGGATAACCTTTATTAAATCATGCTATAAAATAAGAAATTTTTATTCATACTTATTTTTTATAATGACTGTTGCTACACTTCTCACTTTTTAGTAGCATGTTCTCCTTCGAGAGATAACTTTTATTGAATCATGCTATAAAACGAGAGATTTTTCTCCATATCTTCCTTTTATAACAACTGTGGCTACACTTCTCACTTTTTACTAGTTTTGTATACTTCGACGGATAACCTTTATTAAATCATGTTAAAAAACAAGAGATTTTTCTTCATATCTTCATGTTTTAAACAAGAGTTTTTTCTTCATATCTTCATTTTTCTAACGACACTTCTAACTTTTTAGTAGTTTTTTATCCTGCGAGGGATAACCTTTATTAAATCATGCTATAAAAACAATAGATTTTTCTACATACCTTCATTTTTTTTAACGACTGTGGTTCCATTCTCACTTTTTAGTAGTTTTTTTATCCTTCGAGGGCTAACATTTATTAAATCATGCCATAAAACAAGAGACTTATCTTCATATCTTCATTTTTTAACGACTGTGGCTATAATTCTCACTTTTTTGTAGTTTTTTATCCTTCGAGCGCTAACCTTTATTAAATCATGTTATAAATCAAGAGATTTTTCATATCTTTAGTTTTTTAACCACTGCGGCTAAACTTTTCAATAATTAGTAGTTTTTTATCCTTCGAGGGCTAACCTTCATGGAATCATTTTATAAAACAAGAGATTTTTTTCATATCTTCATTTTTTTAACGGCTGTGGCTACATTTGCACTTTTTAGTAGATTTTATCCTTCGAGGTGTGACCGTTATTAAATCATGTTTTAAAACAAGAGATATCTTTATATATCTTCATTTTTAAATGACTGTGGCTACACTTCTCAAATTTTAGTAGCTTTTTATCCTTCGAGGGAAATCCTAAATTAAATCATGCTATGAAATATGAGATTTTTCTTCATTTTTTAACAACTGGGAATACACTACTCATTTTTCGTAGTTTTTTATCCTTAGATGGTTAACTTTTATTAAATTATGTCATAAAACAGGAGATATTCTTCATGTCTTCATTTTTTAACGATTGTGGCTACACTACTCACTTTTTAGTAGTTTTTTATCCTTCGAGGGCTAACATTTATTAAATCATGTTGTAAAACAATCGACTTTTTTCATATCTTCATTTTTCAACGACTATGGCTAAACTTCACATTTTTAGTATATTTTTCTCCTTCGCGGGATAACTTTTATTAAATCATGTTATAAATCAAGAGATTTTTCTTCTTATCTTCATTTTTTAACGACTGTGGCTACACTTCTCACTTTTAATACTTTTTTATCCTTAGAGGGCTAACATCTATTAAATCATGTTATTGTTATGGGACCTTACCTATAACGACAGAATGAACTCTTCCTGACACTATATGAACTGCGCCTCTCAAGAGAGAGGGAGGGAGGAGACGAATCGAGTCGAGCCAATAGTAGTTCATTCCAAACCAGACTGACAGTCATACTAACATTTTCCACATCTTGTATTGTTATTCTGTGTAATATATCTTTGTTATTTCTACTCTTGTGTTCGTGTTGTTCTTCCTTGGTCCTAACCTTGGACTATAACAGTGGCGACGAGGATATTGAAGAAACGAAGTTCTACGCGGAGAATCTAAAAAAAACCTTTTTGCTATCGGTCGTCCATAACAGAGGCGACGGAGGTATTGAGAAACGAAAACAAGATCTACGCGAAATGAAAAAAAAAAGAAAAAAATTTCTTTTGGACACCAAACTTAACAGTGATAACGAAGTCACGAATTTTACCTGTCAGTCAGAACAGAGTCGAATTCTACGCAGGAAAACTTTTTCGTACTAAGGTTCCAGAACAACAGGCGACAAAGACCTGAAGTCTACACTGAGAAAAAAGGAAAAATAGTTACACAAAATTACGGTGTAAACATGGAAGTCTTTAAGGCAACCATATTGTAAATAATGAAAATGCAATTCGAGCAGCAACAAAAAAATGAGGAAAGACAGACTAGACTCGAAGAAAAACAATTAGAAATTCAACAGAAAAACGAAGAAAAACTATTGGAAATTCAACAGAAAAACGAAGAGAAGCCACTCGAACTACAAGAATTACTACTACGGGCAGTAACAAATAAAGGACAAAATTCTGGAAATAAAGCGGCATTTTCGCAAAATGCTATATGGAGCTATATCAAGGACTTCACTTATGCACCGGACGAAGACAAAACCTTCGCGGCTTACTTCAGAAGAATAGAAGATTCATATGAGTTTGATTGCGGGAATTGGTCAGACGCCAAAAAAAGTACGTCTACTACTGAGGAAACTAGGGTCAAGCGAATACACCAAATTCGTAGACTACATCCTACCGAGGAAAATGAATGAGTTGATTTTCAAGGAAGCCGTGAAAGTTTTAACGGAATTATTTAGTCCGAACACTTCACTATTCCACAAAAGGTGGAAATGTTTAAATTTAACAAAAAAGGATAGCGAAGACTATATAACATTCGCTTCCGTAGTAAACAAACACTGCGATGATTTTAAGTTAACTGAACTCAGCCCTGACAATTTTAAATGTTTGATATTCGTCCAAGGCCTGGTTTCGACTAAAGACGCGGAGATCAGACGAAGAATTCTAACAAAACTTGAGAATGAACCAGAATTGACACTACAAAAATTGGCTGAGGACTGTCAGAGATGTATAAGCGTAAAAAAAAAAAACTCGAAAGATATCGAAGAGTCCGGCGTCGCTAACATAAGAAAAGTACAACGACAAACACGTTTTTCTCCCTCCTCATAAACAAACCAAACAAATTACTTTACTACAAATAGTCAAATGAAATCTCAGAAGAAACTACCACCGAGTCCATGCTATCGCTGTGGGACTTTGCATTGGTACAAAGATTTTCCATACCGCTATAAGACTTGTCTGTCGTGCAATAAAGTGGGACATAAAAGTTCGCATTGTAGGACAAAGAAAGAAAGCAAAAGCCGAGTAAAAGTCACTAGAACTGACCAAGCGGACGGGATAAATATACGAAAATACGTACAAGTAGAAATGTTAAACAAAAAAATCAGATTACAATTAGATTCCGGATCAGATTTAACCATTATTAGCTTACAGACGTGGAAGAAATTAAACAAACCGACCATGTTGAGAACAGATATAATAGCCAGGTCGGTAACAGGGAGAAAAATCAAATTTGAGGGGGAAATTATCACAAATGTGACGTTCAACGGAATGACCAAGAAATTAAAGATGTATGTTCTAAAAAATACGGAAAATTTATTTGGAACTGACTGGATGCAGAAATTTGACCTCTGGGATAAATACGTTCTGCCAAAAAGTGGAAAGGTTGTCGACCGAGGCAGAGAAATGGAAGGAGAAAATAAAGGAGATTTTCCCCAACGTATTTTCAACCGGCCTCGGGAGGTGTAAAAAAATGGAGGCCAAAATAGAACTAAAAGAAAATGTACAACCCATTTTCAAGAAGAAAAGAAATGTACCTTTCGCATCATTAGAAAAAATAGACCAAGAGTTGGATAGACTCGTGAAAACCGGTATATTGACAAAGGTGGAATATAGTCAATGGGCCGCACCTACGGTTTACGTGAAAAAGAAATCGGGTGAGATACGAGTATGCGCTGATTTCTCGACGGGATTGAATGCAGCGATTAAGGATTAATATTCTATAAAATATAGTTTTAGTTCTTTTTATTTTCTTAATTTTCCAGTTTGCGGAATTATGTTTTGTAGCATTTAGACCTTTTTTTTAAATCTTCCCAAATTTTATTGTCAGCGTTAGGATTACAATTTCTTTTTTATATTGTCATGTCTCAGCATGTAAGTTCTTTTTTTCATATCAGATATTCTGTAGGGAACGCAGAAGTTGTGATTGTTTAGAACAACGTCGTTTTCACAATATTCTTTAGTATTTGTGTTCAATGGTCGACCTTCTTTCAAGTTTTGCTTGATCTAGAATTAACCAAACAGCAACGTCATAGAAATTGTATATGCTTTCTTTATTTTGCATCCCTGAACTGCTCCGTTAAGGGTTTTTCACACACACACACACACACACACACACACATATATATGGCGGTTGAAGACAAGATATTTAAAGAAATGCAGTGTTAAAACGCGATACTTGGACGATGTAACCTATACAGAACAAAATAAATAAAAAAAGCACAATGTGTAATGTGCAGCATTAACACACAGATAGGCTTTCATAATTACTTTAAAAAAACAAAAATACTCGAACAAGGACAACTCATATTGAAATTTTCGCTCAATTTTTATCTTCAAAAATTTAAATGCAATCTCCATCGTCATCTTCCGTCTCTTGAATCCCTGCTCTGTTATTGTTTTCTTTTCTTTTGTAACCCATTTCGTCTTGGAAGTTTTATCACCGCAGGGTGATAAAACTTCCAAGACGAAAGGGCTTACAGAGTGTGAAAATATCTGAGAATCTTTGGGTGAAATGATCTTTTTTTAAGGAGGGAAAAGATTCCGAATTTAAAAAAAAAAAAAAAAAAAGAAATGAATAAACGAACAAAATCCTTAACAAAACTTTTTTGGGTTTTAGTCAAACTTGTATAAATGAAAAATTAGTGTCCAAATACATCACACATATATATATATATATATATATATATATATATATATATATATATATATAAAATTTTATTGAATAGTCCTCATAAAAGAAAAATGTAAAAAAGCTAAAAAAAAAATGAATAAAAACTCAACTTAATATACCCTAACTTCTGTCTGAATTATTGAATTGAAGGAGTTATTATTGACATTATTTACATTCGGACTATTCTCCTCATCTTTTTCAACAACATAGTTGAGAACAATATTCCGCATTTAAATAGTGTAAATAAAATATTCCCTGTTCATCCTATTCAATGAAAGATGTAGAAAAGGGTTACTACTCAAATATACAAGATATATGCGCCATATACTAACCGTGATTTTTGCAGCATGACAGATGTAACTTTCACTGTTTGAAAGGGACTGTATCGCTATTTCTTTTAAATTTAAAAATCTTCATAAAAAAATAGTTTGCTCCAATACCACCGATAACTTAAAATATAAATATGCTGAAAATTAACCCTGTGTATTGCAGTTGTAAAATGAAGTCATCTTTCCGTTTACCACGAATTATTTCTACTATCATTTTCTGATCTTCATACGAATACTATCATTATTAATTGTATTCTTATTTGGGTTTTTTCTTATTATCACAGATGCATGTGAACTATCTTCATATTTATTATCAATGTTATTGCTATTATTAGGTAGAATTTTTATCGTTGTTATTCCAGACGCAGTTTTCATTGTTGATTTGTTGTGTCGGCTTGACAAAGGCGAAGTAGTGTCAAAACGGTGATGTGACAAAATAGTGAAGCAGACTAAACAAAACTGTGGCTGTGTTTACAATGACATCCAAACGCACAAACACACAAAGAAATGACGAAGGTTAATAAAACAGAGTGAAATCATTTTATTGGGGTTAGCAAGTATGGGAAAATGTTGGAGAAATCATTTTAATTTGTCAGGTCAACAAAAATTACGCAGACAATCGGCATGTTTTCTTCTTTCATTTTTACAAAAAAAACAAAAAAAAAAGAAAGAAAGAAAAAATCAGTGTTGAGAAAAAAAATTGTATAATGAGTTAAATTGCTTTTAAAATATAATTTTCAACATCCGTTCAGGAATATAAAAATATATAAAAAGTCGTAAGGCATCATCAAATATTTTAAATTAGGGGTTAAGAAATGGTTTATATTTGCTTTAATTAAGCGACTGGAAATGTGAAAATAATTCCTATTTGCTTTGTATTGCGCACTAAGTAGATTCGGTAGCAGAAAATGTCTAAGGTATTTATATTTGCCTTGCATTGTGTAAATTGACAAAATTGGGGCGATATTCTTCCATACCTGGTCATTTATTCCGCAATGATAAATACTAGTCATACTCATGAAAATTTCTAGGTTTTCCTATTTGAATTTTCTGATGCATCTTAATTTTTAAGTTCATGATTGAAGAAGTTCCTTGCGAGTTCTACAACTTTAAAATACTCGTGAAAATTCTCATTCGTTAAATATTTGAGCTTTAACAACTTTAACAAAATATGGCAATAACAATAAAAAATATGAATGCAGGTCATTTTTAAAGAAGAATGTACAAATAAAGATTTCAAAGTTTTCTTTTTATTTCCATTTCACTAAAGCAGACGGTAAACGTATGAGAGCATTATAGCCTCTTCTTTTTTTCACTCACTGAAACAAAAAAAGCGCCTCTGATATCTTTTCTATTTTTTCTTGCCAATCAAACTTGAATAGTCCATTATTTATTAGCTGTTAGTAGGGTTAACGTACTTGCTAGCTAACTAAAGAATAAACAGAATTATAATATGATTCTACGAATATTAGATAATTGGTTTCATTGTCGTCACTGGCTTTAATTCCTAACAGTTAACAAGCCCTTTCTTCTTGATTTTCAATACATACTTTAGAAAATAATTTTCAATGCATATATTGTAGTAAAAAATATTAGCAAAGCGTTTACATTATACACATGAAACTTTTCTCCAGTCAGCAATAGTTTGTTCATGAGCACTGGCAATCGCATATATATGACTTTATTATATGACTTTTTTAAAACCGTCATATAGGGTATATAAAGTCATATGCCTCGGTCAGTATAAAGTGTGTATATATGTGCGACTTGTATTTAGTATAATAAATAAAACCATTTTGATGCATA
>OZ038478.1:62623583-62636083 GCA_964036315.1 Acanthosepion esculentum
TGTTTACGAGCCTCAGTTCTCAACAGGAAGTTATAATCAAGGGAGACAAATCTTGGCACTAAATGACCCATCAATAGTAAAATAACAAGCGACAATAGAATTAATAGTTATTCAATAAACTACATATAAAAAACGTCATGTGCATTCATATATACGATGGGGTGCTGAAAGATTCTCGGCTCAACCAAGCAAGTAATAAAAAAAAATGATGTTTGATCATTTGGTATAATTTGAGGAAAAGGTTCGTACCCAGAACTTTTTTAGGCATTTCACGTATATTTAATATATAATACTTTTCTATAAGGATTGAAAAAGCTTCAGATAACACAGAAATTATTAAATTGTAAATAGAATGTAATTTAATATTCATCATCATCATCATCATCATCTACCCCATGATTGGGTCTTATCATAGGGTCGTTGTGCTAGTGAGTAACAGAGCTATATCTAGGTTGAAAGCCTGAGATATTTATTCATGACTAGCGTCTTGAGCAAGTAGACCCGGTGGAGCCCATCTCACTCCCGTTCCAGCTACAGCTGATATCCTCCTATTTGAAGGCTCTCCTTGGTCATATGAACACGTGGCCGATGATTCCATGGGACGAATCCGCCGCTCTGGCTGTTGACTTTTATCTTGGGAGCCCAGCGATACCGCGTTATCACTGCAGTTGCTGCATACATATCTATGAAACCCATTCTGTTCTAATTCCCGCTGGACGTTGAGCCATCTTCATCACCAGAAAATCCTGGTTGGAGAAGCGGTTTAGTCGCCGATGACCCGACCATACAGCTGTTAATACTGGGAGACATGGTGCCAGTAGTATTTGTGATGTAGCCTTACATTCAAATTAAGCATAATGAAGAAAGTGCAAATAACCGTCACTTGTTTTGTTTGTACGGGAAAATGTGTAATATAATAAGAGAAAGTGACGAATGTGTGTGAGAAAGATGCTGCGCAATTCATTATACAGGCAATAAATGATGTGAGACATGAAACCGACCGACTCATGGCCGTTGTATACAGTTTATAGTTAACAATTTAAAGGCAATCGCTTTCTTTTCTAAAATAAATTCTCATTGACCTTCAGTAAACCAAACATTTTAAAAAACACTTTTAGAGTGCCTTGCATTACGTATTTACTATAATGCTAACTTCACGAGTTAATTACTCACGGAGTGTTTCTTGCATGTGATTTTTGTTCAAATTCTATGCGCAACAGTTATGAAAAATTTATTTCAGGGATCACAATATATTTTGTTTCATGCAAATATAGTGATATTAACAAAAGTTATAAGTAATCTTCTGTAAGGAGTTTCTTTCCACCCAACCTGTGCATAATTCCATCGATAAGATCATTATTCTGATAATTTTTTCATGCATAATTTTTTCCATTTTGTCAACACACACGGATACGCGCGCATACACACAGACACACACACACACACGCAGGTACACGCGAACACACACGTACACACACACACACACGCGAACACACACACACACATATCATTCTGAATTATGCTTCCCTATTGGAGATTGAAGGCGCATAAATTGCACTTTAGTTCCGATTCATCTTTAATAATCAATTTATTTAAATAAGTAACGACACTTCTTTTTAGTCCGTGTACAATGAAGTACCAATATGTGTTCATATTTTTGCAGTGCTATTCAATAATTTTTTTTAATCAAAATATGATCATTGCGCCTTTCTTCTTATGGTAGGGAGGCATTTTAGTGGATGCCCGAGTTACGTAAACTTTATAGGCGCGGAAAGTGAAATTGGCTAAAAGACTTCAAATTCTACTGAGTGTGTTGTGGTCACTTCGCGTTGATGACCTTGGGAAAGGCATGAATCTGCCTCTTCTCCTCCGGCTATGGGTTAAATTAGCAGGCCAAACTGGGTCTCTTGCCTTGAGGAGGAGCCAGTCTAGTCGGACTACTCTGAATTCCAAACTGTGCAGAAGATAACCGTGTTTTCGAAGAAGTCAGCAGTTTATAGACATTAAAGTGGGGACCCCCACAAAAAAAGCGAAACCTAAAGTTTAAAATGAATTTTAAAAAATTAAAAATCTTTCCTAAAGCTTTTGCTTTCGTTTTAATTTCAAGTTAATAGGTTAAATTGAATATTTCCAATAAGCAAAATATATACTGTATTTCAGAACTAATTTCAATTGACTGGAAAGAAATTCGTTATTTTCTTTTCGTTTTCTTTTTTTTTAAAATAGCTGATTAGCGCCATTTTTTTAGTCGTTTTTCATCGGAATGTAATTTTCTTTATTAAAATAACTTCTAAAAATAAAATATACTTTTCTGAAACTTTATTTGAGGAATATTAACGGATTTAAAATATAATCAATCTGATTTGGAACAAATATTATTTACTTTAAGTTTAAAACGTCGCTGAAATGCATTTTTAACCAATCTGTAGCTATGTTTTTTTTTTTTTTTTTTTTTTTTTTTCACCGACAGTATCTGTGTTCAGGTGTTTGACAAGGTGACAAGAGATCCAATATTGTTCTACGGAGACTTTATCGGTAAAACATAATTGAAGAAAATGACGCGAATGCCTTCTTTTATATAATTTTTAAGTACTAAGTTATCTTTAAAATTTAGGAACATATTCTCCGTAATCTAGTGTTTCATTGAATTTTAGAAATTTTGGCCTTAAATTTACTATATTCATCATTACCTTATTTTCTGATAATATCGCGTATGGTCTCCCGTAATTACAAAAATCGACACGTTTATACACTATTAATAAAACAATTCAAAATTAATTTTAAAATATTGGTGTTTGATGATTTATATGAAGCTTTTTCATTTATGATTAGTAAATATACTTTTCACTTAATAATAATATCATCTAAAAAACTGAAATCAATACAGAATTTTAAAAGATTTAAGACATAATAATTTTTTCTAACTAAAATTTTTTAAAAAAATGAAAATAATTCTTGTGAAAATTCATTATTCATCGATTTTTTCTTTAAAGCTTTTCTAATCAAATAATGTCATTAGTTTTATTTATTTTTTATTTTACAATTCAGAACAGATTTTCAGTAAATGGTGTTTCTGCTTGACAAAAACAAATTCATCATTTAAATTCTTCACGGCGTCCTGCTTTTAACTAATATAAATACGAAAATCCTGCAATTTTAATTTCTCGAAATTTCGTAAAATTAAGTAAGTAAAAAAAATATATTTACAAGATTTTCAAACAAAATACTTCAAAAATAATTTCATTCATTTGTGAATAAGTCGTGAAAATTTAATTAAAATCCGACATTCGATTTTTGCAAGAATTTACAAAACAATGTGTTTTTTTACTGCAAAAAAGACGCTAAATTTCCCACCCGCTCACATAAGAAAAACAAGATTTTTTACCAAAATTTCGAACGTGCTAGAAATGATTAAAAAAATAATAAAATAATAAAAAATATATACTTTGGTCTTTCTTCTTAATAATAACATAAACATTTTGACAATAGAACATTGGCTTTATCAAATCTGGAGCCTTTTTCATCATGCTATACTCATTTTTAGAAAGTTTTTGGAGATACCTATATTAAAGGGAGGGAAGCTGTGGAAAGCCTTGATTGCGTACGTCCTGAATGAGTGCAGTATTTAAAAATGGAGAATTTTAGAGTTTCAACGTTATAAAACTGAATGTTATAAAAAAAAACAAACAAACAAAAAACACTGATACGTGAAGTTAAAATTACAATAAAAATCAGTATTTACATGCGGACTGTTGTTATCATCTTTATTATTACATCGTTTCGGCCGTTGTGCCCTCCGGCCTTCATTAGGTGATTGTCAATACAGGTAATTTTGAACTGAACCCTTTATTTCATCTACGGGAGTAGATTTTTCTCGTTCGGCTAAAAATGTATACGGATATCGCATCTAATTAGTTACTACTCGATTATTGCTCGCCCAGTTTCCATTAATTCTAAGTCTTCACTACCCGGTTCAGGGATTGAACTCAGATTTATTATATCATAAAATTCGCAAACCAACGCATTACTCCTATAGTCTATTGTCACTGAAGAAGACCGAAAGAAACAACGACCGAAACGTTGTGATAATAATTCTGCATGTAAATAATGGTAACTTCTCATTTCAGAAATTCAGACAAAAATTAGTGAAAAATCATTATTAAACAAAAATATTATGAATATAAGTTAATTTTAAGCGAAAAAGGACAATAATATTCTGTTGTTAATTCCAAGCTTTACTTGGGCGTTTATATTGGAAAATGAAAAAGTCTTTAAATTTTGGTCGAAACATGGAACTTATGTAAAGATCGAATTGACGAGTAATGGCTTGCGAGATTACTGTTCTAGAACTCATACCAAAGCAAGGTATCTCCCCTACTGTGTAGTTTACCAAGTTCCTCTCTCAAACAAGTGAAGTCTGTTCAATACCATTATGTCCCACACATATAATCTCTTGCCAAAGTTCCAAAATGTGTGAGTCTTACTGGCTACTTCAAAATTATGTCTTTTAAAAAAATGTTGATTACTCAATACAAGGCCCAGAAGCCACTCAAGGTAGATACTGAATGATGCTGTTGAAAGTAGATAATGGTTGAATCTAGACCCGAAGAGATTAAGATTGTAGTGATCGGGGAATTATCTTCTCGGGAGTCTGTTCCACAAAGTAACGGTTCTTGGGAAGAAGCTGTCCAAATGGAACTTCCTTCTTACTAATAGAATATGAAGGGAATCGTGCTTATTCGACCCTGTGGACGTGGCATAGCGGGTCTTAGTTGTGAAGGTCTGAACTGACAAAACTAAGAAATGTAGCTAGTCAGAACATTTGCCATTGAAATAGCAGTAGAGTAGCGAGATGCTTGAGATGTTGTAGGGTGGGAAATAATTCATAACCCACATGGCCACGTATAATGATTTTGAATTCTGCCAAGGCCGAAAAGTGTATCTCCAGCCGAGATATGGCAACAACACCATTTTTGATCTGATCTGACTCTTGTAAAGAGAGACAGACAGACAGACAGAGACAGAGAGACAAAGAGACAAAGAGACAGAGAGTATTGTGTCAGACTAACAATAATGTAAAGAAATAAATGACTCGTCAATTTATGACTTTTATAAAAAATCTTTAATGTTTGTTATTACTTTAAAAATCTCATAATCTAAATTCTCTGGTTTCTGGCATTTATTGACTGTTTCAAGTCTTTTTATTATTATTATTATTATTATTATTATTATTATTATTATTATTATTAATATTATTATTTCCTTTGATATCTGCCGTTTACACATTTCTTTCCGGGTCCCTCCCAGGGACCTAACGTTAGAAATGGTATCATGACAGTTTCCACTGCAAAAAAATATATATATACATATATATTACATCGATAAAGCCCTTCGTAAAGTGTGGGCTGTACTTGTCAGAATATTTTTTGTATCTCTTTGAGGCATGGACTTCCAGGGATCCCTTCAATTAGTCTACTGGAATCTTTTCTAACCAATCCTAAGGCTCCAACTACAACAGGGATTGTTGATGTTCCCATGTGCCAGATTTTTTAGATTTCTATTTCAAGGTCCTTGTATTTTGACAGCCTTTCGAATATCTTCAAAGATACATTGCAGTCTGCAGGGACTGCCATATCAATAAGGAGGCATTTTTTTTTAATTTTTTTTTTTTTTTGTGGTCTTTAATAACAATGTCTGGGCGGTTGGCTTTGATTGTTCTGTCAGTGTGTATTGTGTAGTCCCATAGAATTGTAACAGGTCCTATCTCCGTAACTGGGTCTGGGTGGTGTTCGTACCAGTTTCTTTCAGTTTCCTTCCCATAGAAGTTGCAAATTTTCAAGTGAAGATATTGGCCCACTCTGTCATGCCGGTTTTTATATTCAGTGGGTGCCAATATCGTGCAACCTGGTACAAGATGACCAATGGTTTCTGGATATTTATCACAGAATCTGCATTTTGGGCTAACACAGTATTTTAGTATATGTGCTTGATAATTCCTAGTTAACAAGCATTGGTCCTGTGCAGCAAGGATAAAACCTTCAGTTTCAGCTTTCGACCCTGCACTACGTAGCCACTGATGGGTACGGTTTTTTGTCTACGTCAGCTTGTTTGGTACGGGCAGAGTATTGGCCGTGGAGCGGTTTATCTTGCCATTGTTTCATTATCTGGTCGGTTGCATCTGTCTTTGCTTTCTTTTTTAAGTATTTTGCAGCTTCAGCCGGTTTACCGTGCTGTGCTTGTATTTCTGCGCCCATTTGAAACTCCATTTTGAATTTGTTGGCTTCCTTTATTACGGAGTAAAGACGCTTACTACTTTCATGTTCCTTGACGCATAACCATCATCCAGTCTTCTGTAGTTTCCAAGTATCTTTGGAGGCCAATTGTTGTAGTTTTGTAGGACAGTTCTAGTTGAACTAATCCTCTGCCTCCTTCGGATCTGGGCACATACAGGCGATCAACATCAGCTTTGGGATGATGCATGCGGTAGCAAGTGAGGAACTTTCTCGTTTTGGCATCCATTCGCTTAATTTCAGCTATGGTCCAGTTAAGGACGTTAAAGCTGTATTGCACCACAGAGACAGTCAAGGTGTTTATGGCTGATATTCTGTTTTTTTGAGTTCAGCTCTTTCTTTTTTCTTTTTTTATTATTATTATTGCTATTGCTATTGTTATTATTATTATTATTATTATTATTATTGTTGTTGTTGTTATTATTATTCCTCCTCCTCCTCCTCCTCCTCCTGGAGATCGGTTTTTCACCGTGTAATTATGACTTCTACTGGCCGCCTGCGGCAAAATCCGACGTTTGGACAATTCTTACCCCTGCTTGCATGTACACATTTGGGGATTCTCATTATGTCCTATTTACCCTCATAGAAAGGCAAATCGGTACATTTTACAGAAACAGAAAATAACTTTTAGTAGTTAGTATTTATTACATTTTATTAAATAAAATGACAGGATAAAGAATTAAGACACAAATTTATCATTTATTGTCGAGAAAAAAGATTTTTGTGACAATCCAATTTCTTTATGATAGTGACCAAGCCTTTAATTAATTTGGGATTCATTTTCCTGGAATTAAATTAAAAGTAAACTATATTTTGTTTATCACCGCCTGTGGAATTTATTTTGAAATAAAGAAAGAGGTCTTGGAAAAGAAATTCTCTCTCAATCATTTTTCTTAATCATTATGCAGTAAGGCGCTGTGAACTATTTGTTTTTCACATCGTATTTTTTCAGCTAATGCATATTTCTGAAATTTAGTTTTTTTATATGCGTATATGTGCGCATGACGGTGATTATTTTCAATTACGTCCATTAAAGTCTAAAGATGCTCTCACCCTTAAACTAAGAAATATATCTTTTTTTGTTCACTTGATTAATCAGATTTATTTATTTTACACTAGTATTTCATTACTTTAAAATGAAAATAAAAAAATCTCCACGTAAGACTGTATTTGTATTTGTTTCTAAGTGTAACGCAGATGTGTGTATTTGCGTATCACAAAATAATCATGTGTGTTAAAAAAAACCATACATCACAAACTTAGTGCAATTAAACTATAAATCCAGGATTTTTTTTTTTTTTTGTTAGTCATTCACCGTGTCTAAGGATGTTAATGACAAACAATTTCTCCGAGTTAACAACGAAATGACTAAATTACTCTCTAACTTTTAGAAATGCTTCAAACACAATATTTCTTTCGTCTGCCTTTAGTTTTTTACTCCTATACAATTTGCTACAATACGACTGTGTGCTTCTTTTTTTAAAAATAAAGCAGGCTAGCACCGACAAGCACAAGTGCTACTACAGTCGTCGCTGGCAAGACCGACCTCTTCAGACGATAAAGGTTGAATCTTTTCGAGGGCGGTAGTGATAGCAACCAATCAATGTCAAGAACACTCGTACATTCAGTCTATCATTCATATCTCGTCGCCGCTGCTGCTGTTGCTGTTGTAGCTACAAACTTCCCAATGGTAACGTATTACCATCAGGAGGAGCCAGGTTACCGCTTCCATCTCTCTCTCTCTCTTTTGCCTAATCTTCTCCGCCACCTTTAAACTCATCCTGCCTTTCTTGCACTGTCTGTTCACTCGCTCAATCTAGCCTTCTTCAATTCTTCCTTTCTCTCTCTCTTCTTTCCTTCTCTCTCTTTTCCTTTTTTTGTCCTCTCTCTCTCTCTTCTCTCAGACAGGATAGGTCGAACTGTTCCAGGTCGCTGTAACCTATGAAGAGCAGCCAGCCAGCCAGCCAAGTGCTCGGCGCTGTTGCTGGCTTCAGCAGTTGTTCACTCGGGAATCGATTGAAATAGACTTTTTCATAAGAAGCAACTGCCAGCGCTCACGTTCAGACATAAAGCAAAAACCTAACAGAACCGATTAGTTGAAGATGAATCGTATAAGGCGATAAAGAACTCTGTTTCAGTGTTTCAGTCTTAAAGTTGAGCCAAGACACACGCACACACGCATGTTCGCGCGCGCGGCACTGCTATTAAACAACGCTCGCATCTATGTGCTCGTGATAAAAAGGGTTGCTTTTTGACTGCGAATGAACTTAATAATTGCAGTTTTTTTTTTAAGTAATCGTACATATACGATTCGATTTACTCTGGTGATTGAGTAGTGAAAGTATTTCGCGTCAATTAACATATATATATATATATAAAGATATATAAGAGAGCGAACTGAAAGTTTTGCTATGCCATCAAATTCTCTTGTAGAAAATTTATTTGTATTTGACAGGAGTTTTTCTATCAATCTAAAGATAAAAAGGTGTTATCAATACTTGAATTTTATTAATTATATATATAGTCGGTGACTGTAAAACATAGAACGATAGATTAGATACTTAAGTAGTTGCATTTGTAGTTAATAAAGAACTCCCCGTCTCTCTCTCTCTCTCTCTCTCTCTCTCTTTCATTTTCTCTTTGTATGTAAAAAAAAAAAAACTTCGCTCACAACAGTTACTACGTGTAAAGCATGCACAACGAAGTAAAATATAATAAAATCTTTAAAGACTAGATAGGTTTAGGCATGTCTATAGTCCGATCCGGGGCCAGTTACGGCCCGCGGTCAAATTTCATATGGTACCCATCCTCTACGATAGAATGTATCACTTACAGCCCGCCAGTATTGTCAATCAGAGTATGTAAAGTACACACCTAAGATAGAAATACAATTTCATATTTTACCAAAAGATGTCAGCAACACTGTGTGGCCGCCCTCTGGCGGTGTGACCCTGACCTTGGCATATTCAAGCTAATTTCTAAAATCACTGCCTTTGAACCAGATCTGACCTATATACTTCAGTTCAGATCTCAGTATCACCCCTCACATTAGTGCAGGCAAGTTATTTGCTTTGGTCATCTGAGATGAATATATTCCAAAATACTTAATGAATTAAATTTGTTTTGTGTTGGTCAAAATCAGTTTGAAAAATAATTGGACATTTGGCTTATGTCACTTTATATTTACTACTTCTTAATAAGATAAATGTTTGTGTTATGCTCCTATTCATATGTTTTTAACTTACAAGTTGACAGACAACATTAATTACCAATATGTAATATTTAAAATTAGGCTGAAATATATTATTCGAATTCGAACTCGGCTCTCCGATTACTCCACTGTGCTTTATTTGTCTTTTGAAGTTTTTTTTTGTTTTTTTTTAAGTTCGCAGAAAGAAAAAAAAATTGAACGCCTTTCTTGAGAATAAAAAGCGGCAAGTGAAGAAAGTTCCTTTTGTTTTATTTATTTTTTTGTTTTTTATTGCGATCAACAGTTGTAAAATAGAAGGATTTTACAGTTATCAATATAAGCTAAATTTCAAATATGCAACAGCATTACCATATAGCACGGAACATCAAATATTTATCAAAAATTTGACGAGAGTTTTGCAAGTTCTCTGAAAACAGGTTAAGTCCTTTTTTTTCTGTTTTTTTTTTTTTTTTTTGCATTTTCTTTTATCCGTTCATTAACCAATTTTTTTTTATCCATTCATTAACGAAAAAGAAAAGAAGAAAGAAAAACCGGTGATATGAAAATCAAAATAGAATGAATCTGAATTTTATTCCATTTTTAAAATATTAAACATACGCTCAAAAGTCAAAACTGTAATGTACTTTAAACTTTCGATAATTTCATTTGTGCTACTAAGAAAAGTACATGTCAAAATCATTATCAAAAGCGAAGAACGCCAAAATAAATAAATAAAAAAATTAAATCGATCGAATAAAACTTTTTATTCTTTCTTTCCTAAAGACATTCCGTGGATATATGAACCGACAAAATCCTTAAATGCTGAAAAATATATTAATTAATGAATAAATTATATTAAATTAAATTTTTATGAATAATAAAATTCTCACAACATTTTTAAGTAATTTTGTATCCTACTGCAATTACAAAGGCTTTATCATAAAATATAATTGAAAGTCTTTATTAGTAAATATAATTGCAATTGCAAATATATTTTTTCTCTATTTCACGTTTTCTTTCTCCTGTTTATTGATGGAATTGTGAAAACAATTTCTTATGCGAATATTATTAATCCTTTTGATACAAAGTGGACGGGCAAAAATTTATATTAAAAATATATCCCTTTTTATATATTCTGCGTGTTAATTTAAATATATACATAATGTATAAATAAAGGAATATACTGAATTTATATATAATATATATATGTATGTATAACTGAAATTTTTTTAATTAATTTTTTTTTCTCCTTCCCCAAGACGAGTAGATAGTTTCACCTATCGTCTAGTTTACACACTTCCCCGGTCTTTTGAACAAGAGTAGAAGCTTCATCCCTTGTTTCCGGTTTAGGATTTGGTTTTCGGTTCCTTCTAAATTCTACTTCCGCACTATACTTCTAACGTCTCCGACTGAACTCTGAAATGTTATTCACTAATTAAATGTTGACCTCTTCAAGTTTACAGTTAGCCGTTATCTTTCCTGCATCGCCCGAAGAACTTCACTTCTTACCCTTTCTTAAGTTCATACAATACCACACAGTAACCCTCTACAATGAGCGTCTTTTGGGACTTGTATTGGAGGTACATTAGTATATACTTACCTGGCACATGTCAGAGGGTATCCCTCAGAGGAGGCTCTGCCCTTCGGGCATAGCCTCGTCTCGGGAAACTGACTCCGTTTTTTACGTGGTCTAAAGGGAATTTTTGCCCGAGCCTACGTGCTCGGTAACCTCACTTAAAACTCGGCCTTGTGTCACATCTTGCTGCGTGAGGCAGTGGGTAAATAATTATATATATATATATATATATATATATATATATATATATATATATATATATATATATATATGAGAGAGAGAGAGGTGGGGAGGAAATAAAAAATGCTCGTGTGCCCGGTCATGTATGAGGTTATGATTTTTATACAAACAATAATATAAATTATTCACTTTGAAGTCTCTGTAGGCATAAAGCATTGATCATGGAACATATATTTATCTATCTATGTATGTATGTATAGATAGCTATGAATAGGGAATTGTGTTACAACAATTTCATTCATGAATGGGTCCAAATCAGACTGTCATCGGCAGTATTCATATATATGGAGATCAATGACGTATACACACACACATACACAAACAGACACACACGTTCATTATCAGCATAGGACTAATTATATATGTAAGTTTTATTGCATACAAATCTTTTAAAATACTCCACTCCACCATATATATAATAATTACACACACACACACACACACACACACACACACACACATACACACACACACACACATATATATATATATATATATAATATGAAGAAATATAGTTTTAAGGTATAGTTTTAAGGTATTTGTAAGATAAAGTGCTCAATATCAGAGATAGAGCGTATGTAAATATAAAAGTGAACATTGAAGTCAACACTCAGAGGCGGCCGTTTCATGCAATCATCAGGCCACATGCGTTGTGTTTTCTCTCGACTATTTATATAAACGGTTCAGTGATGCATTATGGGCAGTCTATTGCATTGTGCGTAGTCTATTCTAACGGTTATTTTGGCGGGAGTGCTTTGTTAATTTGTTTATTATTTACTTTCTTTATTTGTATTTTTCTTATTTATTTTTATTTTATTTACTTTTATTTCTTCTTTTCAGTTTTCGGTTTTTAAGTAAAATAGTAAAAATTTGTTTTCATGTCTGCATTTTTCGTGATCGTTTATTTAGTATTTTGTTTTGGTCTGGAAAGGTAATAATAGATATTTTTCCTCCAAGCAGAGTTTTGGATTGATTGTTGTCGGCTGATGTTATTTTCCTTATCTTCCATGATATTTTGGTGTGATTTGCGTTTCGTTTTTAATTTCCCAGATATACTTAGAAAGCATTGTGCTGTTCGCGTATTTACTATTTGTGAAAGATGTTTTATGTGCACAGTTTCTTTGTTTCCAGGGTCCATCAGTTATTCCTATGTATATTTTTTCTTCATTATCTGGTGATTTTACCGTGACTTGGTATATTACGT
>OZ038478.1:62643583-62646083 GCA_964036315.1 Acanthosepion esculentum
TCAGCCCCTAAAGAATTCGCCTATCCATTCAGCATTTTATATTTCCAAAATTTGCATTGCCTAGTTTGCATAAAAATCTCCAGACCAACTGGTAAAAACAATACATTTACATAAAAAAAAACTCCAAAACAATTGGTAAGACAATACGCTTGAATAAACAATCCCACATTCCAATTACCTCTCTGTCTCTCTCTGTCTCTGTCTTTGTCTCTGTCTCTCTCTGTCTCTCTCTGTCTCTCTCTCTCTCTCTCTCTCTCTGTCTCTCTCTCTGTCTCTCTCGCTATCTATCTATCTATCTATATATCTATGTCTATCTCGGGTAAGCTTAATGAGAGGTCGTTTGCAGTTAATCTTTTCAATTGCTTTTTTCGTTTTTCAAATACATCTAAAAAATGAACAAGTGATTCTTTAAAAATATAAATATTTACTGAATTGTCTTTTTGTCCGTTTCTGCCTCTGCAGGCAACAAATCGTTATTATGGCCTTTGTAACATTTACTTCAATTGTGTGTCTTCATATTAAAGATTTCCTTTTTTTTTCTGTGGCTAAAAATGTCGATTTATTAAATCCTCGCTTTTTAATTGACTTGTCCTCATATTTCTGAACACGCTGAAAATGTTTGCTATGAAGTGACATTTTAAAAGTATAATCCATTTTTACTTCTATTTTATTTATTTAATTTGTTTATAAATGGTCTATAAAGAAATATTTTGAGATAACAATTCCTCGTAATTTTTTATTTGGATTTAAATAAGTTTTACCGACTAAAAATTTGAGTTTGATTTATTTTTAATATGAAAAGTAATTATGTTACTTTTAGACTAGAATATAATATTTGAAAACTGACTTTAAATAGTCTATTTTAATGTATATTTTGTATGAAATGTTCCGAAACTTAGTCTCTTTAAGGAACAAAACTTCATAAGTTTGCTTCTAACTCAAAAATAAAATAAGAGTAGAACCTACTACATTTATTTTTATTCCATAACTTTAAGACAATAAAACATTGTCTGGTGTGAACGTTTTTTTTTTTAAATTAATGTTAAAATTATTATCATGAAAATGACTTTCTCACGCGAAAAGTTTTCTTATATATGCTGGGGTGGGGGTGAATCGCTTTGATTTATTTAATTTTTTTTTATTTTGTCTTATTGTTAATGATCTATTTTAGAAATAAAAGGAATATAAATAAATGGAGTAATAAAATTTATTTCTAATTTTTGTACAATGCCCGAGCAACTATTACTTCTAGAATAGATGAGTGGGCAGGAAAAATCATTAACTTTGAAAATTCAGAACATATTAAATATAAAAACGCTACGCCCCACTTTTGATCGGCAACCGAGTCCGCCCGGTTTTATGTACTACGGAAGAATCCAACAAAAATTCAGCAAAAACAAACCACTTTGGACAAATGGTAATTTTCAATGACATTTGGCGAAAATAGCACAAACTGATTTCACGTACAGTACTATTTTATTATGTACATGTTTATTGTATTATGTTTATTATCATTATATTAGCTTTATATTAATGAAATTATTTAATTATATCAAATATTATTTAAAATAGTTTTACTCACAAAGAAATGCTTATTGCAATGTAAACATTTTCGAAAGTTGAAAAATCAATATGAGAGAATGTAATATATATTCTAAATATCAAAGGAAATGTATTTTAAAATATTGAAAAAGTTTTGTTGAGAAATTTTCTTCAGACAATTTTAAGGTTTCAAACTTGTGCTGGAAGAGAAAAATAGAAAACTTAATACAGTTTATGAAAATCTTCGTCTCCGACCTCATGCCAAAAGTCATCGGTATGTATTTGTTCTGAAAAAAAAACAAAAAAAACATTGACTATTTTTTTTTTTCTTTTTTTTTTTCCGAAGTCTCCAAATAATATTCTTAAGAATAAATCGAGATTTATACTTATCGCTGAACCAAACATTAGAATATTTTTCTAAAAATGTTTCTCAATTGTTTCTTCAATTTTTCACCACTCCCATATAAATTGATATATAATAAATATCCGAACTTGAAAAACACAATACAGTCTGGCCTTAAATAAATAAAAAAAGGCAGGAAATTGTTCTACGCACATATAAAATCTGATGTTTCAGATCAGGCCATTAAAAAAAATAAAAATAAAAATATACAATAATAATAATAATAATAATAATATACAAAATTAGACATTAAACAAAAAGAATTCATTGCTTTTCGTGTAGATTTTTTTTTTATTTTAGCTAATTAAAAATATATTTTAGTATAAATAACAGAGAATTTCAATTGTGAGATCGAGAGGCTGCGATAGATAGATAGATAGATAGATAGATAGATAGATAGATAGATAGATAGATAGATAGATAGATAGATAGATAGATAGATAGATACGAATAGCCTGAGAGAGATAAAGATAAGAATATACTGAGATGGATAGATAGATATTAATAGACTGACATAGATAGATAGAAAGATATGAACAGACTGAGAGAGATATA
>OZ038478.1:62648583-62746083 GCA_964036315.1 Acanthosepion esculentum
ACAGAAATAAGTTCGAACGTGATTCGCATTTGTATCCAGTGACACTGTGGCACGCTATGCGATTTCGTAACGCCTATACTGCCTTAATGTCCCTTTGGCAGTGAAATTGTGCACTGCCTTGTGCGTAGTGGGAGTGCAATGCCTATCGACATGTACTTCATTCAAAGAATAATCACAAATTCACGCACAATGTTTGATTAAGAAACAAAAATGTGAATTAGAATATTCTGATATTTATTGACATTGTCCCTAAAAATATTTTTTCTTATATCGAAACAGAATCTGCTTTCTTTTTTCGTTATCTTTAATGTCTTGAAACTTTCCAATGAACCCGAGATAAATATAAATATGGCTGTGTATATAAATGTATATATTTACACGCGGTAGTTTGTAGTAAGCGTTGGCATGAAACCAAAGTGCAATATAGGTAAATTGTTTCGAGCCCATTTTCTAAATAGCGATATCCGTGCCTTGAAAAAGTAATGTTAAAAATCTTGACTTTTCACTGGGTTTGAACCCGGATGATTGGTCCCGGATGCAAATGCGCAATTATATCTATTATAATGCTGACCAATATGTATTTGCGTAGTATTTTATGAGACTATATTTTAGGAACATTAATGACAAAGTAGAAAAAATTTACTTGTGACTTCGTTTAGGACTTTATCAGACTAAATTATGTCTACGTTGATGCAACTACACACGAAGGAGACGTGCGGATTTATAGTCTAACCAATTTAATTCAGTTTCTTTACTCATTGTTTATATTTTTATGCCTTTTATTAAGTTAAGTATCCCATGTTGACAGAACCTTGTGTATTTGGACAGCGATCCCTCTTTTAAGCAAGATTTGTTGAAAACAACTGATAAATTGCAGTGGTTGAGTTTTTTATATAATTTCTCATGTGTTCGTAATATTTTTTTCGTTTTACGACATAAATTATATAAAAATTGTCCGAATGTTTTCCAAGCGCTTTCGGCTATACTTTTAGCCATTATCAATGATGTATTTTATTTTACTCTTCGCTGAATATATGTATCATGTATGTATCTAGAGTTATAAGAATGTTTTATTATCCAAACACGGCCAGCACATTGTGGCCGTGTTCATAGTTGATATTATTGAGTTGACGTTTTCTTTTTTATTAATAACGCATTATTAATATATATATATATATATATATATATATATATATATATATATATATATATATATATGTATATGTATATATACTCGACTCTCCCGTCGAATTCGACATATGAGGGTCAAGGAGATCAGTTCCTAGGAAACCAACAGCCCGACAACAGCACATGAGATTTGATTATAATGGTGAAGGTTTCGTGCAGGATCATCCACATACAATACCGAATACACAGACCTGGTGCACTACGTGCCACAGGGTCCCCAAACAACCCTCCGCAGTTTTAGAATTCAGAGTTGTCCTTTTCCTAGACCAGGCTATAGAACCCAGTCTGTCCTGGAGGGTGAAGAAGAGGATTCACACCTTTCCCAGGAGTATTAACACGTATATATATATATATATATATATATATATATATATATATATATATATATATATATATATATATATAAACAATTCATGGTCTTTATTTCTGATCCTAATATATATATATACTAGGATCAGAAATAAAGACCATGAATTATTTTATTTCTTTTTTTACGAATTCTAATTAAAACTTTTTTAATGACATTATATCATGGCGTTCTTTACTAAACGCCATATCATAGTTCAAGTCTCGATTAGAACTCTAGGCCTATCTCAAATATTGAACTTCCACTGGAAGCGAAGATTTTTAGTTTAGGTTTGGGCTTTCGGTAGTTTACTGCTGTAGTTGGCTTAAGAAATTCAAAGAAAAAAGTGGATATTAAGCATATAAGTAATTTTGCTTGAAAATTTAATTTAATTTATCTTGGTATATTTTTCTTTTAATTTTCGTATAAATCTTCTACAATAAAAACTGCTAATCTCGTTACTTTGTTACAATAATTGAAAACCTAATATTCGATCTCTCTGTCCATATTTCTCCGCTAGATATGTAAACAAAACAAATATTCCGAATTACCGGTTATCTACTTAATTAAATAAATACTTATTTAATTTTTTTGTCTTTAAATTTACTTTACTGTGCGTGTAGCGTGTTGTAATGGATATCGGCTCGAGATGAGAAATCGGAGAGTCGAGTACGAATTTCAGTCGTGTCCGTTACATTTACTTACGCGTAAATACAATTGGGAAAAGTATAAATACATCTATTCTCGTTGCAGATACGGGTTGAATAGCAGGACAGACCGGGTCTTATAGCCTTAGTTGGCAACCAGTCTGCCGCAAAACGAACGGGCAGCCTACCGCAGGAAAACTTTCTGCCTGATCAGTTATGAGTCGAAAGAGACATGATTTCCCAAGCGTATATCATGTCTGACTGTCTGATTAACTGTCTGATTTACTTTGAGGAAATATCATATATATATTATAATTTCGAAAAAAATCTATTTATACATACATATATAATATATATATATATATATATGTATATGCGTGTGTGTGTCCTTATTCCCATAAGCATTATTTTAGCGAGTACACATATTTGAATTGCTATCTTTGTTTTTATTTTTCTTAAACTCTGAACTTAATAACAAACTGCCTAGATGGTGAAGTCCTGTTAAAGACAATTTTTTGTTGGTATGTTTTCTCAATATAGCCCGGTTATTATTAATTTAACTGTGCAAAAAAAAGAAAAAGAAAAAAAGAATAAAAAACACAAGGATAGCAAATCAAACACGTGTACCCACTAAAAATAATATAAGAAATAAGATATAATGTTGGATTAAAAAAATGCATGTGTATATACGTATATATTTGAACCCTACGAAATATTTGGTACTATAGAAAAAAGAAATCTTTAAATAATTATTTCCACATAGAATTATCCTGTTGATTTTTATGTGCGTTATGTTTAGCATATATAAGAACATATAGTCAATTAGTCGCTAAAAACTATTTAATTATTGTTTATCGTACATATTCATATTATTTTTATATATATATATATGTGTGTGTGTGTGTGTGTGTGTGTGTGTGTGTGTATTTAGGCAGCGAATTCTCTTAATTTAATGGAATAATCCGTTCATATTCACGGATATTTTTCCGTATATCACAATCAAATGATGCAAGTAATGCACTGTAACAATGAAAATCATTTTATTTCCTAAGTACTTTCCATCTGTTTCTGAGATCATCATCAGAAGTGCAACTGGTAAGGAAAAATTATGCTTAGCTATCCATTACTGAATTTTTTTCTTTTTAATTTTAAATACAACGGCTGATAGTTATGCTTTAGCGTTCATTAGAACATGAAAAAATTATCCACTATGGAATTTTTTCTTTTATGTTGGAATGTCATGGTCACGCGCGCATTAAAGCGTGAAAACTGTTCTTTTTATATGCATTAAATGCATATAAAAAACATAAAAAACATTATGACAGTATTCGAAGCTGATTCTATTCAGTGTCGGCTTCAATTTTTTAATGTAGATTGCTTCGAGGATCTGTAGTTTTAATTTGTTATTTTCTTGGTGGAGGATAGTTGTGTTATCAATCAGTATTTTTCTATACTGTGAATGTGGACAGGTATGTTGGTATAAATGTCTCGCAATGGACGAATGATTAGACATGCGTAAGCAACTACATTATCAAGACGTCTTACTTTACGCATGTCTGACCATTCGCTTATTTCACATTTACACCAACATTCCTGTCCACATTCACAGTATAGAAAAATACTGACTGGTATCACAACTATCCTACACCAAGAAAATAACAAATTAAAACTAGATTTTCCATTTTCAAAAGTTCATTTTAAACCTTAGGTAACTTCTTTTTTATCTTTTTTTTTTTGTGGTACCTACATGATAATGTTTATATTTACATGATAATATATATGATAAAACAACAAATGAATAGGTTCTCCAAACATTTGCTCACGCACAATGTTTGATTAAGAAATAAAAATGTGAATATTCTGATATTTATTGACACTGTCCCTAAAAATCTGCTTTCTCTTTCGTTATCTTTAATGTCTTGAAACTTTACAATGAACCCGAGATAAATATAAATATGGCTGTATATAAATGTATAAATTTACACGTGGTAGTTTGTAGTAAGCGTTTGCAAAAAAAAAACAAAAAACAAAAAACAAAGTGTGGAATAGGAAGATTGTTTCGAGCCCATTTTCTGAATAGCGATATCCTTTGTGCCTTGAAAAAGTAATGTTAAAAATCTTGGTGTTTACTTTGGTTTGAACCCGGATGATTGCTTCCGGATGCAAATGCGTAATTATATCCGGTATAATGCTGACCAGTATTTATTTATACGCGCGTGCGCGCGCGCGCACACACACACACACACACACACACACATATATATATATATATATATATATATATAGAGAGAGAGAGAGAGAGAGAGAGAGGGGGGGGGGAAACTTATGAGTAGATGTGTACAGACTTAGATAAAAAGACAGACATATGAATAGTTGTATACATATTTAAATGGAAATATAGACAAATGAATAGCTGTTGTCAGACTTAGGTTAGTCTGCTAAACATTGTGAGATATACAGTCAGGCCACAGCGTTGTTATAAACAGCGCTAAGCGCGTCTATTTATATCTTTGTACATAAGCGTGTGCTTGTAAATGATGGTGTTTGAACATTTTTAGCCCATTTATACGCCTGCTGCAGACTGTGTTGCACAGATGCGCATAATCCCTACTTCACGAACATACGCATCTACACTTTAGTGTGCGCGCAAGTGATGACAATTATAGTCTTCCTGCCACTGGTCATGACGCCCTGTGTTGTTCGTCAGCTGAAAGCTCTTTGTCACTAGAAAAAAAAATGCTCAATACTTCTGAGAGCATCACGAAATCAAATATTCCATTCGCTTCTACCACAACGTAACGGTCTCACTATTGTGTTCCTGCTTCCGCAGTCTTTTCAAATTGTTTTTGTTCATATCATTATCTATCTATCTGTCTGTCTATCTATCAATCTATCTTGTTTATTAAATCTTCTATAATATAAAATAATACATTTTCAATTTTTCCATCAAGTCCGCTGAATCTCTGAGTAGGGACAAGCTACGTTAAATTTTATTTATTAGTATTGATCACTATAATTACAAACACTGCTCGCCTGCAAAAGTATTAGGTTGGTGCAAAAATAATGTCGTTTTCTCACATGAAGTTGAACGTCAAAAAACGACATTATTTTTGCACCAACCTAATAATATGCTCCATACTCTGGTTGACTTTATCTTTTCTCTCTTTTTTTTTTCAATAATTTTATAGATAATTGCCGTATTAAATTATATTTGTGAAACTTATTTTAAAACGGACAAATATCGATATAGTTTGTAAGAAACAATAAAAACGAACATCCGTCATGAATTTGTGGCACTTCTGATAGTATTTCAAAACGGTTGCAACAACTAGATAAATTGAAACTTGTGACAACTGACGTGACTCCGATTGCTGACATCGTAAAATTATTTAAGATCGTTGTCTTAATTTGTCTAATTTTTTTAACTGAAGTAATCTCATTATTTTTTACTAGTTTTTTTTCTTCCATCTTATTGCTCCTAATATTCTACAATAAAACCGGACGTAGTATGTGGTAACCTGAATATAAAAAGCACTTATGAAATGATAGAAAAGCTCATACTAAGAACACATTTCTGAATATACACGAAAGGAATTCGGTGAAGTATTTAATGTCGTCGATGCTGGTAAATGCTATCACGCCAGTAAGAACTTTAGTTTTGATAACGGAAATATTTGATATAGTCTCGCAGAATTATATAGACAGACTAAACAGATTATTAAAGATAGACATGTATTTAGATTTAGGGAAACATTTTCATAGATAAGAACAGATCCAGATAGATTTGAAAAAAGTACGATACTTATATATATATATATATATATACTTATATATATGACATATATATATATATATATATATATATATATATATATATATATATATATATATATATATGTGTGTGTGTTTGTGTGTGTGAATATTGAAGTCAACACTCAGAGGCGACAGACTGTTTCATGCTGAACGCAATCGATGTGGCCTGACGATTGCGTTTAGCATGAAACAGTCTGTCGCCTCTGAATGTTGATTTCAGTTTCCACTCTTATATTTACATGCGCCCTATCTCTGATATTGAGCCCCTTTTCTCGTAAATATAGCAAAAACTATATTTATTCATATATATATATATATGTGTGTGTGTGTGTGTACGCGTGCGTGCGTGTGTATGTGTATTAACAACTCTCATCTTTTAGTTATTTACTAATCTAACTTTGTCGATACCAGTTTAATCTGGCACAAATCTTTATGCCTTTGAATTGATTATATAATATTGATTCCTTTGTTTGTTTAGCGGCACATCAACTCCTTATGGGTCATTTAATGCCAAAATTTAATTTTCTTGAGAGAATTAGTAATTTCTTTTACAAAAATTTATTCCTGGTATATTTACTATACAAATTTCAATGCTTTCATAGTGTTTTGACATCAGTTTTGGGGCTAAATATTTGTCCATGGCTGGAACCCTAACAGGTGCTACCACCCTAGAGCAGGGTGAACCTGGGAACAACAGCAATTAAGAAGTGGTTCCACGCTCCTCAAAACCTTCCGATTAGAGCCCTTTTCCTCTATGCAGAGGGATAAGACCCCCCACCACCACCACCATCACCACCAATGTGACCACCTGTTTACCGTGGGTGGCGATCAGTAATGTCTAGGGATAGGATCCTGGTGATGGAGGACTTCAGGAGTCGGGGTTATTTACTTCTGTTTCTCAACATACCACTTTGACCCTTACTTGGACTAGACGGTGTTGACCATGTTCACCATAGTCTATGAATATAGAATACAGCGCAGTACGTAATCTGTTCAATGAAACAACGTTAAGGATTAACACTCACGAGTCAGACACTCGACTGAATATGATTATATCGCCAATACCACCAGCAGCTGTTCCGTAATTCTCCAGTCTTTGATATCAAAGGTTGGCTGTGCATATTCGGGAAAAACATGGCCGCCTTTATACACGTCGATTGAATATTTTGAGACTTCTGATTGGTTAACTCTTCTATTGGTGAACTATAAAATGAGTCAGCTCATTTTGGCTGGTTCACTAGTACACCACGGTACTTTTTAGTATTCTTATATATCATTGGACGTTGTTTTGTGAAAGTTTGGAAAAAGTGAACGGTTAGATTTTCTTTTTCTTTGTGAACCTCTTTCCCTTCTTCTTAACTTTTTGTTGTATATTTTTGGCTTTATTTGTGCATTCTTTTTTGTTTATTTCTTTTATTTCCCTTCTTGTATTTTACCACCACGTGTTTTTTTACTTTTTGCTGATTTTATTTCAGTTCTTGTTCCACGTGTCGTTTTTGCATTACATTTTATTTATTTACTTTGTCTCCTTTTCCTTGTTTGTTGTTTTGGTTTTGTTTTATTTCATCATTTCATTTCAAAAAATATATATATATAAGACAAAAACTTTGCATAGTGAGCTGTCGTGGGGAGAAATCTCCATGACGGAAAATACTCAATCCACACCGTCGCCAACGGTGCAAAAGGAAATTTCTTCGCCGCCGAAAAAATCGGCCTGGGCGGAAAATAGGCCAAAAAAGGGCGGAGCATATTATGCGGAATTAAGATCCCAAAATGAAAAGTACTTCCAGGGGGACGAATTTCTTACCATTCCGGAGGTCCAGGATGCTATTAAAGTGAAAATTATTTCCCTGTTGACCTCAGATGTCAAAAATAAGACGCTTATCGGAGTCAGCAGGAAAACGATGGAGGAGGCCTTAAAAAGCCTGAAGATCGCACACAAGTTACTGGCAAGGGTATCCCGTGCTAAGTGGGAGATTTTGCTGGGAAGCGAGGAGGAAGCAAAAAGTCTGGCAGGGAACACTTTGACCACAAAGTCACTGAGGCTCCAGACGGAGTACTTGGGCACCAGAAAAACAAAGATCACGGTCCATGGAGTGCCCGCGGACATTAGTGAGGATCGGATGGGGTCATTTTTCTCCAAATTTGGTCAAGTGGAGGAAGTATCCGCCATCTTTGGCAAGATGGGAATAGCGACTGGAGACATGGTTCTGCAGGTGATCCTGAATAGACCGGCCTTCGAACGCATACCGAATCTACTAATGTGCCGAGACAGGAAGATGCCGGTGGTCGTGGAGGGATGCAAGCCATTCTGTTGGTTGTGCGATGCTCCGGGACATATGGCAAAGGCATGTCCCAAAAAGGCCCCCTCAGCAACATCAGCAACAAAACCGGTAACAACCCAAGCTACAACAACGGCAGTCCCTGAGGTCGTGGCGAAGGAGAAGGCGCCAGAAGGGGAATGGAAGACAGTGAAGGGTCGGAGAAAGGAAAGGGCATCTTCACCCCCGGAACAAGATGCAGCGATCCCCAAAAACAACGGCAGCCCCAGGAGCGACCCAAAGAGGGACAGGAGCAGAAAAAGTCGGAAAAGCTGCAGCCAAAACAAAAAGAGCTGCAAAAGGAACCAAATGAACAGGATACCCAACATCATCAGCCGACACAACAGCGGCAGAAGGAACAACAAATACAGCAGCAGGACAAGCAGCAGGAACAGCAACAGGAGGGGCGGCTGGATAAACAGCAGCCAAAAAAGCAAAAGAAACAACACGACAAGCAGCAGCACTCTGATGGCGAAATGGAGGTGGAACAGATGCCTCCCCCTCAGTCCTCTTTATTGACCAAGAATAAGGAGGAAGAGGAAGGCATATCAAGTGAACAGAGCAGGCAAAGTAGGGCGGATGGGCATTCGGACGTATCCAGGTCCCAATCCTTCCCTGCATCCCCGAATTATGCTGTCTCCCAAACAAAAAGCCTACCCTCCCCCCTCCCGTGCTTCGTCTCCCTCTCCATCCACCTCATCCTTTGGTTCTTTATCCACCCCACCTCACACTTCCACCCCAATCGCTTACATCTACCCCTTCCTCTCCCCACCCAGATAAAGAAAAGAAAAAAAAAGAAAAGGGCGAAATATTTCCCTGGCCCGACCTAATCTGCAAGGTGGACAGGAAAGAACGAGAGAGTGACCTATCCACACATAGAAGAGCCCGGTTAGGTCCACTCTTCAAGTTGACGGCAAATCTGTAGAAGATCCCCGCAACTTCCCTAAGGCCCCAGGAACAACTACATGTATTAGGGACTCAGGGCGGAACTTGAAAGTTTGGTCCTTCCTAGAGGAATGTAGGGATGTGTTCCCAGACATTACAGTCCTAGAAACGGGCACACCTGAACTAAGAAAATTTGCCCATTTTTGCGCAGGGAGAGTCCCCGTAGTGCTCCATCCCTCTGTATATAGGGCAGCTAAATTAACCTTCCCCATTGACGTCGGTGGAATTGTCCCAGGAGGTCGAATGACGACCGAATTAGGTACTGGAAGCTTGGGACATTCCGTCGGAGTCCTGTCATCCGCTGATTTCCGCCCTGTATGTGAGTAGGTTTTTGCCATAACTATGTTTTTTCGTTGCAAGCTTAGAAATGGAAATGATAGCCAGTCTGAATGCGAGGGGCTTGAGAGATCGGAGTAAGGCTGCCCGCCTGATTCGGGATCTCTTGTCCTTCGGTGTGGATGTTGCCGCGATCGAAGAGACCCACTTTGTTTGCAGTTCCGATGCGTGTGCTGGAGGATGACTTTGTCATCTATTCAGCATATGGGGACCGGTTTGCCAGAGGAGTTTCTTTGTTACTCAGACGTACTCTCGATGCGAAGGTGGACCTTGTGCATACCGATGCCGAGGGCCGGTTAATCGTGGCTGATATTGCCGTGAAAAGTGGTTCGTTTCGAGTCGTTGCGGTTTATGCGCCCAACGACCGGGAGGAGCGGGTTTCCTTTTTTCGGCGGTTGGGGCCGTTCCTAGTCGATTCAACGCGCCTAGTTTTAATGGGGGACTGGAACGCCATCCTGGACCCCAAGTTAGACAGGGGGCGGGGCGGGGCGATAGCGGGAGTAGGGGCGAGCGTAGCCTGGTCGATCTGATCGACGATTATGGTCTCGTCGATAGATACCGGGTCGATCATCCCGGGGAGGAAATGTGGACGTGGGCTCTGAGCTGGCTGTCTGTAAAGGTAGTTAGCTACCTTGACAGAATGTTAGTTCGTAGAGCCGACATAGACTTGTTAGATTGTCCCACGTTCCACTGGGTAGGCTACTCGGATCACAAACTCGTTTGTGCCCGGGTGGCGTTAGAACATAAGCCTAGAATGGCTGGTTACTAGAAGTTCAATCTTCAATTTACTGGACAGGCGGGACTTCCAGGAGCAGCTAACGAGCTTAGTGCAGCGGGAGCTAGTGGGGGCAGTTATCAGGAATAAGTGGTGGGAGCGACTTAAGGATAGGATTAGGTCTTTCACCACTGATTTCAGCAAACGGCTCGCTCTAGATAGAGCTGAAAAGGTGAAGACACTTAAGGCTAATTTTCCCGGGCGGAGGCTGGGGAGATCCCCTAGAGATAGCCCTAGCTAGGGAGGCCCTGCAGCGTTCGAATAGCGAGCGCTACATGGGTCAGGTAATTAGGCATAAGTTAAGTAAGATGTCTTCTGAAGCCATGAACCTGGGCGCAGATCTGCGTCGGGAAGAAGTCCGTCGTGGTGGTGATCGTTACATTCGTCAAGTCGAAACCCCGGAGTGGCGTACTCTGCGGTCAACTGACGACATGTGCGAGGCGTTTCGGCGGCATTTCGAGAGCCGCTTTACCAAGGAGCCTGGTCTCCGTGAGGAGGAGTTTCGCAGCTATTTGGCTGGCTTTCCTCGGCTTGCGCCGACTGAAGCAGCTAGCTGCGAGGGAGAGATCACGGAGGGCGAAGTCTACGAGGCACTGAAGAAGGTCGGCAGAGGCAAGTCGCCCGGTCTGGATGGTTTGCCTTATGAATTGTACTTGAGGCAGTCGCACATATTTGTTCCGATTTTGACAGCAGTGTTCAACAACTGGTTTCGGTCGGGGTTCATCCCCAACCGCATTTCCAGGGGTGTGATCACTCTGTTGAAAAAGGGCAAGGGTGTTGTGGGGAAACTAGACGATTATAGGCCCATAACTCTGCTAAACACAGAGTTAAAGATTATGGCCAAGATCCTACAGGAGCGCTTGCAGTCAGTTGCCTAGTCTCTGTTGGGACCTGAGCAGACTTGTTCTGTGAGGGGCCGAACAATTCAGAGCAACCTGCATTTGATCCGCACGATCCTAAAGGGAGTAAAAGACGACGAAGAAGTCGCGCTGATCAATTTGAATCAGTCCAAGGCATTTGATAGGGTCGACCATTGCTACCTTGCTACTGTCCTGCAGGACGCCGGATTCGCACCCGACTTCTGCCGCTGGATTAGCCCCCTGTATCGCTCCCCCAGTGCTGTGATACAGGTGAACGGAAAGTTGTCGGGCGCTTTTGTTCTGTCGAGGTCGGTTCGTCAGGGTTGTCCGCTGTCGCCTCTTCTTTATGCTTTGACGTTGGAGCCTCTCCTTCGCCGGCTGAAGGACGAGACGTGCAGTCCGGCCCTACGCGGGATCGCCGTTCCTGGAGGGTCTCGAGCCAGGGTTTCCGCGTACGCCGATGACGTATCTGCTTTCGTGTCGTCCCGCAGCGACATTGAGGCGGTACAGAAGGCGCTTGATCGGTACGAGAAGGTGACAGGGGCCAAGATAAACCGCGACAAGGTTAGGTGCCTGGAAGGGGCGTGATCTTCCAGGCCGCTTCGGTTGGACGGACGGTCCTGTCCGCATTCTTGGAGTCTGGTTTGGACCCGACCTCCAGCTGGAGAAGAATTGGTCAGAAGTACTAGCAAAGGTCGATTCTGCCGGCAAGACTTGGAATCGACGGAGGTTGTCCGTGAAGGGCAGGGCGGAGGTGTGTGTTACATACATTTTCCCCCTGATTCTTTATCGATTGTCAGTATTTCCTCTCTGTAAGGCCCACAGGAAGGCGCTCGAGCGATCGCTATAATCCATTTTATGGAGGGTACGCGTGAACAGGGTCGACAGACGAGTCTGCACTAAACGTGGGAATGTCACACTTAATGAGTCACATCCGTGCCTCTCGGTTGGCTTTCCTACGCCGCGCATTGACTAGAGGAGATTCGATTCTGGAGGGGATTGTTAGGGACGCGTTCCCTGGCCTTACCATCAGTCCCCCCATCTCGAGGGTTGAGCACCGTCGTAAAACCCGGGATCAATCACTTTTCCTCCGCGAGTGTCGGTCAGCCTTGAAGGCTATTCCGCGGTCCAGTGACCTGTCACGGCCTAGGAAGGTCTTTTATCGGGGATTAGTGAAGGGGCGCGCGAAGGATTCCCTACGTGATACGCTCTGCTTTTCGGAGGAGGAGTTTCGCTCCTACTGGTCTTGGGCGCCAGCGGCGGGTTATCTTAGTAACCCTGAGTTTTCGCTTACCTGGCGATTGGCTCGGAATCGGCTGCCTCTCAACGACAAGGCTTTCATATGGGGCTTGGCGGATTTGCCAGACTGTGAACAGTGTGGCCTTGGTTTAGAAGAAACGGCTTCGCACGCCTTCTACCATTGCCCCCGGGTCCGCCCCTTATGGGACCATGTCGGCGAGCTGACGGCTCGTCTCGCTCCCGAAGAACTCGTGTCCATTGATCGCGCATACGCGTGTGACAATGTGTCGCCCCCGTATTCCGGGGTGAAACGAATGGTGTTTCTGACTCTGCTAGCCACGGCTCGAATGGTGATATGGACGACGCGGAAGGAGGAAGTCTTGCGTGGCAATCGTCTTTCGCTCAGGATCTAATCCGATTCAGCTCAAGATGAAGATTAGAACTGATAGAAAACGATTGCATTCGACAGTCTTCAGCGAAAGGTGGGTAAAAGAGGCGAGCTTGGTTCGTTTAAACAGGGCTAGCCTTGATTTTCTTTTCTAGGTCAACCTAAGTCACATCGGGGTGGTTTCCTGTGGAACCTTCCCCTTGGTTAGGTTAGACAAGCTTAAGTGTACCTAGTTAATGCGAGTGTGTTCCTAACCTGTTCCCGGTTATCTCTTATGTTATGATCCAAGTCGAGATTCCCAACCTCCCCAGTTTCTTTTTGGCCTCTTTTTATCTCGACTGGGTCAGCCTTTTATTTTCCTATGTCCGTGTTATTTTATCTCTTTCCCACTCCCTGAGCGAGAGTGCTTCTTGATTTTGTCCACTGGGCAGAATACAGCGGCCTCTCTATTTTGAGGGTTGGACGGGCCCTACTAACATAAATTATGTTTAGTTTAAAAATTTCTTGAATTTTTAGTTTGTTTTTGGGTTCATCTCCCTCCGCTTTCATCTTTTCATTATTAGAATTTTAATGTATTTTATTATCATCAAATTTTTATGGTGTGGGCGCGTTTTCGTAGGTTCCCCTTGTGAGGGTGCGGTATTATGGTATATGGAAGATTGAATGGTGACGGACGAGTTCTTGTGGTGAATGTGTCAATTGTAAGGTATGAATGGGTCGCGAATCTGATTAGCTAGGTATAGGATAGTAAGTTATGACAAGCCTCTACCCCTCCCCTTCATCGGCCACGTGCCACAATTTGTAATTATTTACAAATAAATTATTTACAAATAAATCGCCTAGTACACCAGGGTACCCAAAAACTCCAACAGACGGGCGGTCGGAGAGGCTCGATCTGATCAATCGGCTGGTCATGACAAGCCCTGAAGCCTATAACTATATCAATTTATGGAATACTTTATAACTGAATACAATACCCCAAATATACCCCGGGATAAAATACAATGTCTATCCAATTTATAGGCAATAAAAAATGATGGCTGAGGGTCAATCAGTTTGGAGGGATCTAGACTCAGACTTTTGTACACTTATTTGGGAAGTGCAACAAATGGTTTAATGGGTGCTCAGAGTCTCCCTCGAATATGAGTATACTGGTTTGTGTAGCCCTTACCTGTCTAGGCGACTGGGTTTTTCCCGTTGACACGTCCGAATAGGTGGAGAGCACAGGCAGTAAATCTTAATACACAAAAATTATGAATAATCAAAATAAAAAAGCCCAAAAGATGTCTTTCAGACTCTGATCCTGAAAAAGAAGTTAATAAGAAATATACAAGATTTTTGTGCTCACGTCCCTGGAAGAAACTTTCCCCTTTCTTAAATAAAAAGGTACTATCCAGTTGGCTAAATCCTAAAATAGTTAGAAAGTTGAGAGATGGCAATTTGCTGGTTGAGGTGGAACATGGGAAACATGCAAAAAATATAATAAAGATGAAGACCTTTCATAATATCGAAATTAAAAATCTTCCTCCTGCAACACTGAATACTTCTAAGGGAATCATCAGAAGTAAGGGTTGTCTCTGACCACACCTGAGGAAATTGCATCTGCCAAGGAGTCAGCGATTACCATAGAATCTCAATTAAAAGAAAGGAGGAAACAATTATAACTGATACATATATCCTTACTTTTGGCATCTCACTCCCAATAAAAATATGGTATAATATTGAGCCAGTAAAATAATACATCACTGCACTAAGATGCATTAGGTGCCAAAAATTTGAACATCATAGAGATAGCTGCAGTAGTCGCCCAACATGTGGAAAATGGGGTCAAAGGGATTCATACCATACTGAAGATGAACTATGATGAAATAAGATGTGCTGTCAGGAAAGACATCCAGTATACTCAAGAACATGCAAGTTCTGAAAAAAAAACTGAAATAATAAAAAAAACAAAAACAAATAGCAAAACGACAGCTCAAACACAAACTACTACTAAAAATACCAGATCTCCTACTAAACAAAGGTCACGGCCATCTCCTAACCGTCTACGAAAACTCAGGAAAGACAGAGTGAAAAGTTTATCTCCCAAAAGAACAGAATCAGCCAAACAAAAGCCGGAAAGTCACAATGACCAAATTCTCACGCAAAACCGATTTGACGAACTAGAAAAGATGAAGGTAGAAAGCCAGAAACTCAAATGGCTAAAACCTGCAAAATAGAAACCTAGGAAAAAGAAATGAAAATCACATAAGCTAAAGGCCGAAAACGTTTACAAAGCCATGCATAAGATAATTCAATGGAACGGCCATGGAATTAAGTCAAATATAAATGGACTGATTCTGTTAATAACAGACCTGTCACCGGCAGTTGTTTGCCTTCAGGAAACATTCCTTAAGGAAGCTGACAAAGTGAATATAAAAGAATACCAACAATACAACCATGCACAAGGCACTGGGCTTCATGCATCTTTAGGGTACATCAGCCCTAGTTAGGAACGATGTACACTAAAGATAAATTTAAGAACTACTTTACAGGCGACTGCTGTTAATGTAACCTTATATAGGCCAATAAACATTTGCTAGGTATGTATCCCACCTAATGAACGAGTAAACGAAGCCAAAATTCATGAAATTATAAGGCAAATCCCTGCACCGTTTATGATACTAGGGGACACTTAAATGTCACAACACCATATGGGTTTGTAAAAACACAAACCAAAAGGGAAAACTTTAGAAACAATTATAAACAAAAATGATTTATGTATTTATAACGATAAAACCCCGACCTACATAAATCTATTTATTGGCGGATACTCTGCAATAGAGTTATCCATATGTGATCAATCAATCTATATGAATTTCTCTTGGAAGCTTCTGGCGGACATATGCGGTAGTGGTCACTTGCCAATTGTTCTGCAAAATTCAGAACATAATGATAAAAAAAATCCTTTCGGTTGGAAATTAGACAGAGCGAACTGGGACGAATTAAAAAAACAATGTTTTGATAAACTAGCTGAAGGTAAATGCATCAAGGACTTGGAAAAGTTTACGGAAATCCTTTAACTATAGTAAAGGAATTCATTCCAAAAAGTTCAGTACAAAAAAACGTAACAGATTTTGGTTCAATAATGAGATTAAGAAAGTTAACAGGCTCAGAAGAGCTTTGAGAGATTTCAACAAACAGCCTTCAACCTAATATGTTACAATTTAAGCAACTTCGAACAAAAGCATGGAAAATAATTAAAGAAAAAAAGTTTATTGGAGAAATTACGCCAGAAATCTTAATTCTGACACAAAAACAAAATCTGTATGGAATATAAGGAAAATAGCTGGTAAACATCATACTAACGCTATAAAACATCTCTCGATAAATAACTGTAAAAAACAGAAAAAATGATATTGCTGACCAATTAACCAAAACAATCTCCAAAAACTCATTTGCCAAGAATGGTAGTGAACAATATCTGAAGCTCAAACAAAAAGCAGAAAAACAAAAATTAAACTTTAAATCAACTAACGCTGAGCACGATAACCTACCATTCACTAAAGAGGAACTAAATGAATCTTTAAAAAAAGCCCTCAATGCATCTGCGGGACCAAATGATATCCATTATCAATTCATAAACAGTTGCCCAAGAAATCATTGCAACTATTACTAAATTTGTCTAAAAATATGCGTACGATGCAACATAAAAATTTTGTATCTTGAAAGATCTGCATGAACTGGGTGTAAAAGGAAGGCTGATTCAATTCATAGGGAATTTCATGAAAGACCGGAGGTTTCAAGTCCCTATAGGAAGTACTTTATTGGAACTGAAGGATCAAGAAGGTGTTCCACAAAGAAGCATTCTTCTGGCCATGCTATTCAGTGTAAAAATTAACTCCGTAGTTAAAGCACTAAGGCCAGGAGTAAGAAGCTCTCTATCTAGCTATGATTTTCTAATTATGAACAGATATGAATACTGTTGAAAGACAAACTCTAACAATGTTTCGATAAAATACACAAATGGGCCACTGAAAATAAGGTTTACGTTTTCCAAAATGAAAACGAAATGCCTACATTTCTGCAAATTAAGAAAATTGCACAATATTTTTGAAAGTGGGTAGAGAGTACCTTTCAGTTCCGCCTCCTATGGTGGTGGAAGTCGACTCGTGACCGAGTAAGACCACCTCTAGGACTCACAACTCTCTCACGGACATTTCAGGGGTGATTTCCATGTCTTTGATGACGTATTAAATGCCTCATAAGACCCGCAAGTGACCTGTAAGCCACTCCATATCGAGTCACCGGCGAGTCTACTGACAAGAACCTAATTATCTGTATCTTTAGTTTTATTGTACCGTGTGAGTACACTGTCTGACCAACACATTGTTACAAATGCTGCACGAAAAATTTTACTGGGTATCATATTGGTAAATGGGAGTGTTTCCGTGCCCACGTTTGTGGCAGAGGAAACCTGTCCCCGAGAAGCAGACAGGGCCACATTCATCACAAGAAAAGGACACCTTTGTTCTCCTCTCGGGAAGAGTTTCAGCTCAACGTAAGCAACGCTATTTTTCTCAAATTTTTCAACATCAACCGGATTTATCCACGATTCCGTGTCTGATGCAAGATGTTCCCAGGTGTTAGTATCTGCGTTGATCTTTTAAATTCTGTCCTTCACGAAGTACAAACGTAGATGGGCTAATCACTTTGTAAGCTTAGCGAATGCTTGCATGCTGAAACAGTTGCTATATGTCTAGCTCGAGCAAAGCAAGTATTCTCAATGCAAGCCGCGCAAACATTTCAAGGACAACCTTAAGGGCACGCTTAAAAAGTTTCAACGTAGATGCTCCCCACCTCCTAAACATTCATACATGCTTACAAACATCCATTACTCCACTCTTCAGGAGCAAGAGAAATCAATTGGATTTATTAACAGATACAGTGTAACCCGGATATAAGAGAGTTGTCAGGACCGGAGAATAAGTGTCTTATATCCGGGTTTCTCTTATATCCGGGTTTGGTTTATTTTGTTTTATTAACACAGGCTCTAATTTGGGACCAGAGAAAATCTGTTATATCCGAGTTTCTCTTATATCCGGGTTACACTGTATATACAATGTAATACAGTGTAACCCGGATATAAGAGAGTTATCGGGACCGGAGAAGAAGTATCTTATATCCGGGTTTCTCTTATATCCGGATTTGGTCTATTTTGTTTAGATAAGTATGGCTCTAATTTGGGACCAGAGAAAATCTCTCTTATATCCGGATTTCTCTTATATCCGGGTCTCTTATATCCGGGTTACACTGTACTTACAACACTGTATTAACATGATCACTTTTAAACCTAGTATCTATTTTGCTAATGTATATGACTTGGTTAATACTAAAAATACAATTTGATTTCCAGATTAATTCGTTTCATTTGTTCGATTTACAAAAAAGATAAAAATTATATATATATAAATTAATTCTAGAAAAATATTCAACAATTAATAAATTCGAAAATTAAAGGTAAGTTATCCAAACAGCATGGAGTCAATGTCTGGATCGCCCATTTTTTCCGTTCTTCGTAAGTTGATTAACACTTTTAAGAAAGCTTAACGGTAAATGTAAAAAAATTATCCAGCACAGACATGAGATTTTTCAAAAAGATTGACTTGTAGAAAAATATTATCTGCTTAATTTATTCTGCAAATGTGAATATAAAGCGGCTCAGTGTCTGAATTAAGACATACTTTTGAGGCACATCAATTTCTATAAAATAATCACGTTTTTATTTCAAGCCGTATCACGTTGTCTTTACTGCTGCAGCATTTTTAACTTATTTTTTTTGCTCAACTATATATTTGGTTTTCAAACAACCAGAATGATTTTATAAAATGGACCAAAATGTTGATTCACTGTGATGTGTTTATCCAGCTTGAACAATTGGAGCTTCATAATCTACGTCGGTGACGCGTATATTATGTGCCATGCTCTAACTTAAGAGCCTAGTTGGTTTGTTTAACATCTGTTAGTCTAGACACATTCTTTCGGATGCGATAAATGCGTCAGAGAGAAGCTTGGAGAGAACAAAGATGAGTGCGTTTGTCTTTCGAGATAAATTACTTTCTGCACACTGAAATTTAGCGGCCATAATGCCATGTCGCTTCACGAGATAGCCTATCATGACTGTCCACAGTATCACTGTAAATTATTTATTCTGCAGATGTGATATAAAGCGGTTCAGTGTCTGAATTAAGTACGTACTTTTAAGGCACATCGGTTTCTATAAAATAGTCACGTTTTTATTTCAAGCAATATCACGTTGTCTTTACTTGCTGCAGCATTTTTAACTTATTTTGTTCAACTATATATTTGGTTTTCGAGCAACCAGAATGATTTTTATAAAATGATCCAAAATGTTGATTCACTGTGACGAGTGACAAAAACAGGGAAATTCTCCACTTTGTACTTTTTAACATTCTATATATATACTCGTGTATAAGCCGATTTCATGTATAGTGCAACCTCTGACTTATTTGCATGAATTTTAAATCCCCCAGAAAAAAAATTACCTGTGCAATCGGTCATCGAAAATGCATGATTTTTAACCTCTTCAAAAAATTACCTGTGTATAGTGCGACCCCTATTTATTTTTTTTTTTTTTTGCGTAAAAAAAAAAAACTGATCATGAAAAGTCACACGATACTCGATTATATAGAGTATCCATATTTTTTGTTCTTTCGATGCCATTTACGAAAATGCCGAACATAAATGGAAGCGAATATTCCAATCTTCAAATTCAGCATTAATCCTTAACTGAAAGCTCAGAAAACTGCTGTCCAATTTTTGAACTGATGTTACGGAGTCATAACTGACTTCCTCATCAGAACAAATTTTATATTATTTATTATTTAAAGGTAAAATACTTTGAATAAAGTCAGTTTTTTCTCTATTTTCTCTTTTGGTTTTTCTGATACTTTTGGGGGAGAAAATGTATCAAGGACACGCATTCTCTAGCGCAAATTCTCGCCCCCTAAAAGAAAATCCACTTTATGTATTAGTGACAAAGCTTCGTTCTGAGCCAGGCTTGGGGGGGGGGGGAGCGCATGAGTAGCTGTTCTCGTTTTTTCGACCACCATTTTTTATCTTGCGTAAAAAAAATAAAAAAATACCAACTTGAACAAAAACAGCAAATGTAAAAATTATTATCGGCAAAAACGTACTCTGAATATACTCGTATAAATTTCAGAATTTAAATCAAATATTTAATCAAAAAATTAAAGTTCGACATATACACGGGTATTAGTTTCATAATTCATGCATTATGGGAATTGGGATGACTAAATTGGCCAACTTTTGAAAGCCCGACACTAATATATTAACTAATCAACCAATTCTAATCAATTTTTCAGTATAAAACTTACAAATGTTATTCATCCTGGCTTGGCATCTCAACTTCACTAACTTTCCCATAGCCCATTTACATCCGGAAGCCAAGTTCAAACCCAGAGAAACACCAAGATTTTTAACATTACTTTTTCAGGGCACAAAGGATATCGCTATTCAGAAAATGGGCTCGAAAAAATTTTCCTATTCCACACGTTTTGTTTTTTTTTGCAAACGCTTACTACCAACTACCTCGTATACCTAAATATATACATTTATATACACAGCCATATTTATATTTTATCTCTGGTTCACTGGAAAGTTTCAAGACATTAAAGATAAATTAACGAAAAGAGAAAACAGATTCTATTTCGATATAAAAAATATTTCCCTGTTCCTTTTCTATAAATATTTTCATGGTAATTGTTCTGATGAACGTTCCTTGTTATTAGCTCGATTATGAATTTAAGCGCAGTACTAGATTGTTACCAAAGTCTCATGATTTTACAAATTGCTAGATGTAGCCGTAAGTTCTATGCTAACAGTGTCTTCTCTCGCAGTTCTCGCTTGTGGAATTCTCTTCCGGCCTCTAGCTTTCCAGTCAGTTTTGATGTTCAAAAATTTAAATGCAATGTAAATCGTTATCTTCTGTCTTCTTAATTCCTTTAATTTGTTCTCTCTCGTTAATAATGTCTTTTTTTTCTTCTCGTATTCTCTCACGTTCGGTAACCCCTTGTGTCTTACTGACTTTATTGGTGAATTGATGAAAAGAATTATGAAAAGATTATTTGTAAGAAAAATATGAGAATAACTTTATTAAGTCATTCAAAACAAGTCTCTTTTAATTTTATGAAACCCCAACAAAATAAAAATTTAAAACAAGATATTAAAGAGTGGAATTCCTTTTTAAAATACTATTTTTAAAGCTGCGAATGTACCTATTAAAAATATGACACTTTAACAAGAAACTATATCTGATCACTTAACGGCATAAATATGCTAAACTTCGATATTCAATCACAAAAATATATCCGTGTACATCAAATTGAGAAATGTCAGTGTGGCAAGCATTAACAATGATTGATTCTTCATAAATTGAATCGATTTTTCAATGCGATATAGCCGTAAATAACCTATTATTCTCTTTTTAATCATCTGAAAATCATTTTGCACGTAATCTCAAGGGCTATGGTGAACATTTGGCTAAATCCAATTATTCTTAACAAATCGTGTATTGAAGGCCGTGTCGAACGGACACGCTTCTAGCTCATTTCACGTTAATGCGTGGGTCCCCCATCTTTGGACCTACGTTGTTTCTTACCTTCACAACGACCTTTCCGATGTTATCAGTTCCCAACTAAGCATTTATGTTGACGACACAACTATTTACTCCTGTCTTAGTAAGCAAGTCATACAGAGTAAAAAAATAGCAGCTGCTCTCGAAAACGACCTCTGTAGTTAACTAGAGGAATGGCTTGTAAATTTTAACACCTCCAAATCAAAATTGCTATCACCAGAGAGAACCTTTTCTGCCTGCCATCAGTATGGCTGATGCTTACCTCCAACTCTTTGGGCCTATTTGTGCTCACGTAGAGTGGTTATATTGAATCAATTGCTATGTCTACTGCTAAGAAAGTTGGTTCAATGTGTCGTGCCAGACAATTCTTGTCGTCAGAATCATTCTTGGACATTTATAAGTCTGATATTTGTCCGTGTATTGAATATTGCTGCCACGTCTGCTCCTACTAAATAACACGAGATGTTTTGGCAAAATTCAAAGAAGAGTCTGTAATATTATCGGTGCTGACCTGGCATCTCGACTTGTTACTTTCACATTGACATGACATGGCTCCTCTTTATCTTTTCTATAAATATTTTCCTGTCAAATTTTCTAATGTGCTTTCCTCCTCGACTGCATGAATTTAAGAGTAATAATAGATTGACAACTAGGTCTCGCCGTTTTACTGTTGAACTACTTAGATGTAACCCTATGTTCTATTCTGAATAGTTTCTTTTCTCATACTTCTCGCTTGTAGGACTTTTTTTCGGTTTCTTGCCACCTACAATCTTCAAAATTTTAAATGCAACATAAATCGCCATATTCTGTCTTTCTAAAAACCTCTTCTTTTATTTTACTTTATTCCTGACTAAAGTCTTCTAATTGTCTTTCACTACAAGTAACCTCTTGAAGCTTAGTGAGATTATCGTCTTCTTTTGGGTGGAAGGATAAAAAAAAAAAATTAAACGTATAAACCGAGGCATATCATTTTGACTATATACCTTTACCAAGTTTGGCTTCGTCTAACAGAGATCACATTGAAGATCAAAGTCACTCGCAATTGTCTACGAGTCTAGTGAGCTCTCGATTTCGTATTCTAACCTTATAATGTATATTCAAAATCATATATTAAGTTGGCATTCTTCGTTCGATGCCCAACAATAACTGTAAGATAATTCTTGGTCCTGGTAACCTTCAGGTAATTTCTAACGAAATACTTTATTTACTGTCCGGGGGGGGGTAGATTGTTCTCGTTCCACTTAACACGTCAAAGGATATCTCCTCTAGTTCTTATTTATTACTGCTCACTTATTGCGTTTCCGATTCCACTGAGTCCGTTTTCAACAAATTCAGAGATTGCCAGTTAATATGTCAGCAAATTCACGGACAAACGCTTTAATTCCTTAGGCCTTGGGACAATCCTGAATGTAGAACTTGGAGTCTCTTTTTTTAATATGATTTAGCATCCTGCTATACTGACACCGTCGTTAAATCTGAATTAATAAATTAAAAAAATGAACTGGAATGTGAAACTTTGTTACATTATGTTGTGGATTCCGGGAATGGAATCCTGCACAAATAAATAAACAACGCCAGTAATTGAGATAGAAAAATAAGTGTATTAAACGTAAGAATACAGACTTAAAGTAAAGATTAGTAGTCCAGGAATGCGGGTTAGTAGAAAGTATATGTACAAGTCTCTGTAAGTGAAGCCGTAATTCTCTCTCTCTCTCTCTCTCTCTCTCTCTCTCTCTCTCTCTCTCTCTCTCTCTCTCTCTCTCTGTGTACTGTCTCCGTATCTTTCACCCTGACTCAACACGCAAGTATACTTTGGACGAGTCCATCTTGTGTAAAAGGGGTCTACCCCACAACACATTAAATGGATACGGAATCTCATTTAGCGGTTTTGATTTGAAAAGGGTGGAGTATTATGTACGACTAAAAGCTAAAAATAATGCTACGAATTGATGACCTTAGTATATATTCCCAAATGTGTAACAATGAATGACAGAAATACTTCAAATATTAAATTTTAATTATTTTTTTTTAGTAAGAAAATCAAATTTAAAAAAATATTTCAAATATTTATTAACATTTTCAGAATTATAAAATTAATATCATAATAATTTTAAAATTTTCCTAATAAAATAAAAAATAATCAGTGAATATAAAGGTCAGGATACCTCTGTTAACAAATTTATTTATGTTTCCTTTGTAGTTATAATATATTAGGTGCAACCATTAAGTACATTTCGTTTTATAATTATAATAACAAATTATCATCCTCCTTAACCGTTCATTAGAGATATCATAACAGATAAAAAAATGGAATGAAAATATAGCAAAATGTATGGATAAATCTTCATAATCGACCATATAAGCTAAGTTCCACAGAAGAAAGTTAATGTTGTGCATGTAATTGGAACGTTACGGTTTTATTCAGAATTCTTAAAAAAGCAAAGAAAAATCTAATTGTACAGATATACATCAATCAGCTACAACGTGGCAATGAAAGTTTGATCGAAAAGCGCCATTTGATCGACAAACAACGCAAGGCCGCAATACTGCAAGAATAATACAGGAATAATTTTAGAACTCGATTTGTCTGTTATGCCCAACCTGCCATATTCACCTGATCTTGCACCAACCGATGAAACTGTTTGATTGGCAAAACGTTTTCTATAGTGAAAACCGGATTGAAGAGATCGTCGACACATCTTTCACATCGAAACCTTCGTGATTTTGCTCAAAAGGTATTCTACATATGTCTGATACTTGGTAACACGTCACTGTAAATAACAGTGAATATGTAATAATAATTTTTGATGAATAAAGGTAATAAACAAAAATATAAATTATTTATAACTCAACCTAACACACACACACATACATACATACATACATATATATATATATATATGTATATATATATGTACTCTGAGGAAAATTTAAGTTGTCATGAAATATTTGTATTGGTCACAGCTACAGGGTACGTCGGTAATTTTTCTGATTAAAAGCACTGATTTTTCCAAAGAAAGCAAAACATTATTTCATCTACAACTGTTTGTTTGACTGCATTGATGAACTTGATAAAACACTGAGGATCCATTTTTTTTAAATTATTCAGTGTAAGGCTGTGACATTCTTTTTCTGACATATAACTCCTTTGCTGAATTTATATCATTTGAAATTATACCTTAAAAACATTACCACATTCTTGACATCATAATCATTATAATTATTATATAATTCTGCTCCTTTCTTAATTAGTGCGTGCGTTAAACCCTGTCATTACCTCAGATTAACGATGTTTGATTGCGAGAATAAACGGAAGAAAATATACATTAATGACGCTGTTTGGATTTAGAGAAAGGAAGAAAAGAAGGCAGGCAGGCAAAGGCGATAACTCCTTCATGTGTTTAGCCTCTTCTTCAGTGAGGTGGAAAATCTTGTCAGTTGATACTTTATGGAGCGATACAAGGAACCGGCCACTTTCCCTGCATCGGATATGAGTTCTACTTGAGATCTTGGGTGAAGATAGACGTTCAAGGTAAGAATTCTCATTGAAAGTATAACCGCTCATCAAAACTGGAGAAAATTTAGTGTGTGAAATTGAAGATGGAATGTTACTAGCTTGGGTTTTGGAGATATTGAATGTTACAAGCCAGTTTTTTCCCCATTGAGCTGTTAAAGTTAGATCAGAGGAGAGATCACTTGCCAAGCTTTTATCATGTTTTGAGAGGCACCCATGAATTGTAATATTATTGAGATAGGTATTTATTAATAATCTCATAATGCTTTTGGGCTGATCATTAATATTAGGTTGGTGCAAAAATAATGTCGTTTTTTGACGTTCAACTTCATGTGAGAAAACGACATTATTTTTGCACCAACCTAATATAAAGCAGAAAGGTAGGCCCGAGGAGAAACTCTTACAAAAAGATGGGTTTGAACTTATGGGTTTCAGATGACTGGGGATTAACGACGACAAGTGATTCTTAAATCGCTCTTTGTCTGTATTAACTTTACATTGATAATCCTCTCCTGAATAGATGAGCAGTTCCACGCAATGCAATTACTTTTACGACAGAGGCTGCCAAGGATCTTGTTAGTTTTTGTCAGGACTTTTATTTTTAACTTACTCAAAGTTCCAATTATTATAAAAACATAACAGCAGTTCTAAGATGCCATATTTTTTTGTTTCAATTTCAAGAATCTTATATTTACTTATTATTTTGTCACTTTCTTTAACAGATCTATTTTCTATCTGATAGAAATGCCGTATGTCTGCGAATGTATTTTTTCTATTTGATTCTCTGTAGTTATTAGGCAGCATGAATGACAAAGTCCCAAACAATAGTGATATCACCGACTTCTACGAGTGATTCAGTATGATATTCACACCCTTTTTCCATCCGCGATGTATTATAATATTGACGTACCTTCCATTAAATATACTGCCCGATCATCTGTCGATCTTTCTATTCCTTTGATGTTTGAACAATCATCAAATGAGTTATCAATATTCTCAATATATTGTTCTAATAATAATAATAATAATAATAAATAAATAAATAACAGGAGGAGGCATGACCCTCTGAACGTGATGGCCCACCATGATATGGATATGCTCTGGCGCCTACGTACCAGCCCCGATATATGTGTATATACGAACTGTAATGCTGACACAACTAAACATATTGCTAAACCGCATCGGTCTTTACGCGGGTCAGCAAGGACCGCGATCCCCAGTGAGGAACCAGACTGCAACTGGAACAAACTCTACCAACGAGAACTAGAGGAAAAACCACACCGAGAACAGTCCTCACAGAGGCCCTCTATATTCATTAAAAGAAAATCCAATAAAAAGGACAATAAATAAATGGTCTAAGGAAGAGTCTATTGAAGTAATGATAGCATTTTACTCCGCTACGATAAATCCGAAAACAACAACGACCAAAGCCACCTATAATACCTGGCGAGAAAAACACACCTCAAACAGAATAAACATCGATGCCAACACACAAGCCAATGTCAGACGGGACACCATCGGGAAAAAAAAAAAAAAGAATACCTGACATAGAATTCGAAAGCATCCGAGAAAGCATCAAAAATAGATTAAACATTAACATCCAGGTGATAAATGCCAACAACCCGAATATGAGAGAGTAACAAAGATGACAAAAAAAAAAACATCCAGTATAAATGGGGCAATGTAAAGGAAATGTCTTTCGGGGAAAGTCCAACAATTTTAAAAAAGAAGACCTGTCAAGTGAAGGAAACTATCAACTTTGCTAACCAAGCAATTAGAAAAATAAGGGACAAAATGGAAAGAGCGATGAACCTGAGGGAAATTAATCATCTTATATACGCTGCCTCGGCAACGATCGCAGGAAAAATAGGTGAAAAAGTAAAAGCACAACGTAAACGAAAAAGAAAAATACCAGTCTGAAAAGAAATCATAGAAACTGAAATAAATAAAATACGAGGACAATTGTCAATTCTAAGTGAAGTAAGCAAAGGCTCCAAAATGAAAGAAAGAAAAAGGAGACAAGTGAAACGAAACCCTGACATAAAGAATGAGACTGACGTACTAAAAGCTAAAGAGAAGCTGAAACAACAAATTCATGCGAAGGCACAGAGAATCGGGAGTTATGAAAAAAAGAACCAGATTCTTCTGACAAAGAAGATGCCAAGAACAAATAAAAATAAAATAGAGATAAATAGCCTACCTAATATCCAGGAAGTTGAGGGGGCTCTGGTGTAAGATGTGGGAAAACTGCAAAATGCACACTGAAAGAGCTACATGGATCAAGCAACAGCAGCAACAACACATACATATAGAGTGCCAAAAATGGACGGATATCAATATTACTGAAACAACCGCTGCCATCTGGAAAACCAAACCTGGAAGGCACCAGGAATAAACTGAATAGCCAATTTTGGGGTAAAAAACTACGAAAACCACGCACGGGCATACAATGATATAATCATAAACACAGAAAAATACCGCAAATGGCTCACGTGGAAGTAGCATACCTACTCTCCAAAACAGAAGAGACGCAGAACACGAAGAACTATAGACCCATTGTTGTGGGGTAGACCCCTTTTACACAAAATAGACTCGTCCAAAGTATACTTATACTGACAGAGAGAATACCTGCAGGGTTGAGATACGTTGAGTCAGAGTGAGAGATACGGAGACAGCACACAGGGTGTTCACAGAGAGTTATACGAGAGTCCAGCGAGAGAGAGATAATTACGGCTTCACTTACAGAGACTTATACATATACTTTCTACTAACCCGCATTCCTGGACTACTAATCTTCACTTCAAGTCTGTATTCTTAGGTTTAATACACTTATTTTTCTATCTCAATTACTGGCGTTGTTTATTTATTTGTGCAGGATTCCATTCCCGGAATCCACAACACCCATCACCTGCATACGAATAGTATACAAGATCCTCAATTCTATCATAACCGCGAGAACATGAACTTTCATGAGAAAAGAAATATACTCTCAGCAGAACAGAAATGATGTAAAAGATGAATTTACAGGTACAAGGACTAACTATCAATAAAACAATATTGGAAGTGGTGAAAACAAGGAAAAGAAACTTATTGATAGCGTGGATCGACTACAGAAAGGCGTTCGATAGTGTACCAGACTTATGGATAGAGAAGAGCCTAAAATTATACAGAGTATGCCCCAGAACAGTCAAATTCATAACGGAGAGCATGAAAAACTAGAAGACTACACTAAACTTAAACCATACAAACGGGTCATTAACATCGAGGCCAATCAACATCAAAAGCGAAATATTCCAAGCAGGTTCATTGCCATCACTACTCTTCTGCATTGCATTAGCACCACTCAGCTGCCTACTGAGCAACAGTAGCTAGGGTTACAAGTCGCAGAATGGCAAACTGAATAACCTATTCTATATTGATGATCTTACAACGTTTGCCAAGGATGACAACCAGCAGAAAAGCCTACTCACCATTGTCAAAACCTTCAGCGAAGATATTAGCATGGAGTTCGGAATCGACAAATGTTCCAAACCCACATTCAAAGACGGTAAACTAACGAAAACTACAAATTTAGACCTAGATATCAACAACAAGATTAAGGAACTAGACCAAGATGGTACATACACATACTTAGGAATTAATGAAGGAGACGGAATGCAACATTCAATTATGAAGACAAAGATCCGAAAAGAATATTATAATGCCAATAAAATGAAGGCTATCAACACCTTAGCTATACCCGTAGTAACATACAGCTTTAATATTATTAAATGTAAGTCGAATGACATTAAAAGATTGAACTCCAAAACCAGAAAAATGCTTACCCAAATGAGGATGCACCACCCGAAATCCGATGTTGATAGGCTGAACGTACCAAGAGCTTTAGGAGGCCGAGGTCTAATCCAACGAACTAACTCTAAAAACAAGAATAATCGAATTGGAAGCATACCATAAAACAATGATCCTTTCTTGCAAATAAAACATCAAATCCACACCATCAACAAAGAAGCTGCACTCTTCAAGAAACAGCTTAATATACCTGAAACCCTACCAACAATAAAAGAAACGAATAACATCTATGCTACACGAGTAAAACAGAATAACTTGGCCAAATGAAATTACAGAAAAACTGGGAAGACGAGGCGTTGCATGGCAAATACCTAAAAAGAACGAAAGAAGCAGATGTGGACCAACAGAAAACACATCAGTGGCTGAGGAGCACCGGGTTGAAAGCGGAGATAGAAAGCCTAATTATTGCAGCTCGGGTCCAATCACTGTCACATAAGGATGAAACCCGAAATGCAGGATCTGCCGAAAATATGATGAAACTGTTGACCATATTATCTCAGGATGCCTGGAACTAACAAAAATGAATATACCTACAGACATAACAAAGTAGCGACATATATGAGCTGGAAGATATGCAAGAAGCACAAAAGGGAAACCACTGAGAGATGGTATGAGTACCAACCAGACACAGTTACCTAAAATAACGATGTAACTATCCTCTGGGACATGCTAATTCAAACTGATGGGGTAATAAAAGCCAACGAACCTGATATTATCATAAAAGACAAGGAATTCAGGAAGTGTATGCTTATTGACATAGCAGTGTCATCTGAGTTAAACACCCCATAAAAATCATTGAGAAATTGTCCAAATACAAGGACCTGGAAATTGAGATTAACAGGATATGGGGAATGAAGACTGAGTAATCGGAGCTCTGGGACTAGTAAGAAAAGGAACGAACAATTTTATTAAGTCTCCCAGGTAGTATCAACATACAAGTTGCCCAGAAGATCGCCCGACTAGGAGATCCCATATACTAAGAAAAGTGCTATCAATTAAATGACAATTCTCTTATAGGCCCTAAGGACCATAGTTTGGGCCCGTCTCCACAAGGATACAAAGCAGGAATCGTGACATACACAAATAATAATAATAATTATAATAATAATAATAAATACGTATAAGGCAAAAACTGTTCTATATATAGTAGAAACTATACTACGTCGTCGAATGGAAGCAACCTAGCCTTGCGGTCTCTTACTAAGATAGTGAGTTCGATTCTCACGAAGTTCCTTATACTTATCAACTTTCTGTCAAACTAAACTATACCTTCTGTATAAAAGTAGGACTATTATTTGTTGTTTTGCAGTAGCAGTAGTCATCGTTTTTATTTATAGTAAAGATACGAAAAGTGTAAAACTAAACCACAAAATTACGAATGATGATGATAGGCTATTAAGTTTTGAATCACATGAAAAGTTAAAAGCCAATTGTTTTTCGTCTGAATGTGTTGCGTTGTTTGCTTTTGCGTCTTATTCGACATTGTTCAATAGATCTTATCAGTTCTCTTTCCATCTCTATTTCCCTCATTATTTCTCGCTCTCTCTCTCTCTCTTTCTCTCTCTCTCTCTCTCTGTTTCCCCTCTCTCTATCTCTCTATTCCTCTTCTCTCTGTTTCTCTCATTCTCTCTCTTCATTACATGTACAAGTTTCATTTCTTTCTCATTATTCTAATATTCGTTGGCACTTACATTTGTCTTTGAGCTGCTTTAGCCGTTCTGTTTTCCAACCACCTTCAGGTTGATAAGTTACCAATCTTTGTCACAACTTACTGTCTACCTGAAAATAGCACTAGTTACAGCCAGACATTAACAAGAAAAAATTAAAGTTATGAAATAAGGTACATTTTGTAATACATATGAGCCTGCGACTTTATAAGAATAGCAGTTTCAGTGACTCATATCAGTAACAAGGTGATGCTCAAAGTGAATGCTCATAATTTGGTACAACTAGGGTACGTACCAAGCTTAGTTTTATCTGGCAAACAGTCACAGAAGTGGGGCACCCAGTAAGCATCAAACACACTACACTAACGAACGAAACTGTGAATCATCACTATATATATATATATATATATATATATATATATATATATATATTTGAATTGGACAATGTCCGACAATTTATTTTAAAGACATTTATGATATGTTTAACGTTCTTTTTTATAGATACAAGTATTTAAGCAAATGCTCTGTTTTATAATAAACAGTATTAAATAACATTTACCGGCCTGAATAGAGAATTTTCGTTCTCCGACAGAAATCGAACCTGTATCCTATACGGAACCGTCATTTCGCGAGACGTGCCTTAACCGTTCGGCCACGAAGAAACGTCGGGTTAGCAAGGTCGATTTTACTATCTTTAAACTTAAATCTTCCATGAATCTCTTCTATTCATATCTGCTCTAGCGTATCAAATGTAAACAAATGACGTCATATATTTTTGAATTAGACAATGTCCGACAATTTATTTTAAAGACATTTATGATTCCATGAATCATAAATGTCCTTAAAATAAATTTCTAGATGAATAGCTAAAAGGGTTTATCAGTGATTCTTACGATAGGATACTGAAAAGATGGCTAAATGTCTTATCTAGAAACCTGGAAAAAAGAAACCCAATTACTTTAGTGGGTTTTTTTAAGATATTAAAAACATTTTGTGTGATGGACACTTATGCCGTTACACGATTTGGACAATTTTTCTGTTACTCCCGGTTGAGTGAGAAGCTAATTCTATAAACAACAGCCAGCTGCACTAATGCAAAGCTCTTCAGTAAAATGAATGGAGTCCTTTGGCTGATTAGCATTTGTTTACATTTGTAAAAATAATACGCTTGATTTAGTTGTGTAACTCTACCGAGTGAAGATAGCTCCGGCTGACACCAAATTAGTTGTGTTTCAATCCTGGCTTGAGGCATTCGGAAGTCTAGTCGCACTGAGGAGCTGTGATACAGCGAAACAGTACTGTCTGTGAATGACATAATATATATATATATATATATATATATATATATATATATAGTGGATAACGGCTCAGCTTGAGGAATCGGAGAGCCGAGTTCGAATTCCATTTTAGCTTTAAAGATCGTCTGAAAAATGGACAGAAATACATAATTTAGACAGGTTTTTGCTTACAAACTGACTTCAAAATTTTACTGTTTCAAGAATAAATCCAAATAAAGTTGATATTTTTTGTATTAGATACATTGAATGTAAAATACATTCAAACCAGAATTCTAATTATGAATCACCACAAGCAAAATATTCAATTTTTTACTGTATTCGATAAGTAAAAATTGTCAGGCTATAATTAATAAAAAATAAAAGTGTATATAACACAATTCATTATTTGAAAAACCTTATGCAATAGTTGTTTTCTCTCCTCAAGTGTTTTCTTATATTCTCTCACACTCAGTAATCCCTTGCGTCTGAGTGGCTTCATAGCCTTGCCTGGAGTGAAATAATTTTAAAAACTATTGACGGATGTGAGGTTAACGTAACTTTTGTCGGCATGGAAAATGAATAGGCGAACCCAGTTAAAATTCCAACCGAGTCTATTGCGTTCACTTTCGCACAAGTGATCTTGTGAAAAGTATAAATCAATTCACCCCTCCAACTGTAGATTAAATAGTGATGTACACAGGACTCTCTAGCCTTGGGTGACAATCAGTCTAGGAGAAGGGAAACTCCAAATCCGTGAGAAGGCAGTGGAAAACTATTTTTCTAAACAAACCATCGCAAATCACGAAAAATAAAGCAAATGAGTCCGTGGTTAAACAGGACCGTTTATGTTCTGAGGAGATATGTCATTCAAAAATATTTTGTCCATATGCTTAGCTTGACAGTTTGCCGTTTTCAAGTGTACATTTTTTTTTTTTTTTGCATAAATTTAATGTGACTGTTTGCTTTTTACTCTCTTTTTCGGAACTGATGACGCTTTAACGTTTTCAAATTTTCCAATTTTGTTTCTTTTGGAACAGATAATACTTTGAAACAATGTGGACGTTTGGGACGGGATTAGAAAATTTGAGTGAATAAATTTGATCTAAATTTACACGAAAGTCATCTGTTCTTCATAAAGCCATTTGTAGTTGCTTTCAGTCGTTAAAAAAAAAAATCAGAGAAAAAACAAAAAGCTTCATGGTATGTTAGGTTAAAATACCAATGTGCTACAGGGTCTAGTAACAAGAAATATGACACCGAGAGAACCAATGTAGTTTCAGATTTAATAGCTCTAATATTTCTGAATAAAACGCAAGACAAGTAAGAAGTTAAAAATATGTTGATAGGATATCTGTCGTGATCGTGTGGAAATCAATTAATTTAAAATAGTGAAATTCTGTCTGAATTTCTGGTATGAGGAGTTATTATTTACATTCGGTCAAATGTATTTATTTTCCCGTTATGACCTCTGACCTTCTCCGGGACAATAGCCTATTCTTGAACTGGATTCTGAATTAGTGTAAACATAGTTAACAATAACTGAGCAGTACTTAAAAAAGAAAAAAAAGAAAGAAAAAAGACGAGATATCCGTTGACATGGACAACAGGAAAGGTCAAAAAATCTATTTAGATTAAATAAAGTGTCCGATTCGAAATTCCCCAACGATTACTCGGATCTACAGAGACCTGATAAAGACCGGAGAGCACAAATGCCACCGAAACGTTGTCATAACAGCAACAAACATGAGGACATTATTCCGAATATAAATAAAATTAACTTTACGAAATGAAGCGAAGCCGAACAAATTGCAAAAGCATTTCGTCAATAGGCTTAACTAATTACTGCGAAGCCTATCAACGAATAAACATGATTCACAAGATACGAAATAGGTTGCCAATTATTTTGAAATATCTTTAACCATCAGATGTTATTCGCTTTAAATAATTACTGGTAAGTTCATGATGGGGATTGAAAGATTAAAGAAAACTATTATGAATAACAAATTCCAGAAATAATTCGTTTCTTGATTAAATGATAACGTTTATGCTTGTGTGTGTGTGCGAATCTGAAGAAAAACAATCACGAGGCTGTTTACTGATACTTGTCATAAACGATTCGAGAAAAACATCTTTAGAGCTACATTAGTCACCACGGATTTCCGAAAATGGTTAGCCCCCTGGTGTCTACCTCCCACAACAACTGGACTACAACTGCGTCACACTCCATGCTACACACGCTCACTAAATCAAGAGAGGATTTAAAAAAACAAAACAAAGTGCGAATTACGAGTACTTTAAAAATTTTGAGCTAACAAAACACTCCATGTGACTAACGCAGGGTTAAGGATTAACTTCTGTCATCTTTTTTTAATTTTTAGAATAGTTTCACTCAGCATTCCCACTTATTCATTTCTCATGCCAGTTTTTCACAATCTCTAACATATATAGGATTAATGCAAATATAAAATTAGTCACTCGGCTGATTGATTCTATATTCAGCACCTAGATAAAACTATAAGTTTTTTTTAAGGTAAACTATATTTAGAAATATATATATTTGAGTTGGTGCTCTGTTTTTTAATTAAACAGTATTAATTACATTGACCGGTCATAGCGAGTCAGGCTATTCATTGTGTGTTTTGTAGTACCATATATGTTACCTGACATATAATCACCCACATTGGCAATTTAGAAAAATTCTTGTCGAAAATTCATCTATACTTTTTCATGAAAATAATAAACATAAACTAAAGGTTCTTGAAGCTGACTATAATAAAAAAAAACATTAATTTTCAGATGAACACAGGAATTTTGTCTTAGCAAAAACAAAACCCTGAAGATGACATTGTGCTAATGTCGCAATTACTCGGGAATAAAATGGATATACATTAACATGGTAATTTTCTTTCTTCCTTTGATAAAGATACTAAGAAACTCGTCCGTAAATATGAGAGGATCACATTAAGAATAAGCAGATAAAACTTGTCTAAATTATTTAATGTCATATGTCATATGAAAACATGCTGCTAAAATATACTCAGTATATACCTCTTTTTGTTAATGAATGATGAAGCTCATTTTCATCTCAATGTCATGTTGAATCAACAGAATTGTCGTTATTGGACTCTTCAAAAATCCAAGAGAACTGCTATTCGCGTGGGAGTCGCCCAAATCGACAGAGCAATGCTATGTAGAGGCCAACTTCCAAGAACGCCTTCAGAAATGCACCAGAGAAAATGGACAGCACATAAGGCATGTTGTTTTCCACACATAATTTTTTCAAATGCTAATTCAATATGAAGCTAAAATTAATGATGATGAGTTTTTTTCAAAAACCTCCGTCCGCTCTACCTCACCCTGTGGATGAAAAAAATATTGGCTCCTGAAAAAATTAATTTCGGTTGAGCTCTTTGGTTTGAAGTGTGAGTTTGTAAACAGTGACTATTTAAGCTAATATTGCACGACTCTTCGGCAGAATTGAGTCACTGTCAGTCACTGTGTGTTTATCTAAATCTAAAAATAAACACGCTAAAATTCACCTTCATCCCTGCCGTGAGCCGACGGCTTAGTGGTAGAAGTTCCGACTGACGCCAATTCAGTCGGGTTTCGATCCTAGCTAGAGGACGTCTAGCCACACTGATGAGCTGTGAAACAGCCAGTCTGTCTGTGGATGACTATATATATATATATATATATATATATATATATATATATATATATATATATATATATATATGTATGTATGTATACCCTAGAGAGAAAAATTCCGTAATGCATAATTTTTTCACGTTCTAATGAACGCTCAGCACATTGTCAACTGTTTTGCATTTAAAAGCATAATGAAAAAATGTACAACTTCGTATAAATACTTATATTAATGAACAACATATAGTGTTGTATTATTTGCGCCGCTGAAGACGATCTTGGAAAAAGATCAAAAGTACTTGGGAAATGAAAATAAAAGAAATTTAAGCAGCTATAGCTGATTTCTCTCATCCTTCAACATCAATACACAGAAAGTTATTTGTGAGTATGAACGGATTTGGTAAAAATTAGCAGACATAATGTCTGTAATTTATTCAATCAGACATGCCTAAAAGAGAATTTGCTGCCTAAATACACACACACACACACACACACACACACACACTTACACACACACACACACACGTGTGTGTGTGTGTGTAAGTAAATATACAGGTTTCATTGAAAACGACTGACAAGATGCAGTGGTTGAGATTTTTTTCTATAATTTCTCATGTGTCCGTATATATATTTTTTTCTTTTCAGGGCAAAAATTATATAAAAATTGTCCAAATGTTTTCCAAACGCTTTCGGCTATACTTTTAGCCATTACCAAGGATGAATTTTATTTTACTCTTAACTGAATATATGGATTGATTTATGCATGTATCTAGAGTTATAGGAATGTTTTATTTTCCAAACACGGTGTGTTCATATCTGATATTATTGAGTGTTGGCTTTTCTTTTCCATTAATAATGCTTACCTTCTTTTTAGCCATGTTGCACAAGTATAACGCTTTAATATTTGTATATGTTGTACATGATGAGGATATTATATTTGTATTATCAGCGAGTATGTCACGGATAGAGTTTGGTAGGTCTCCATGTGTATTTAAATGAAACCTAATTGAGCTATGGCCAGAGAGATGTAACGTGAGTCTGCTTGTTAAATATGTTGTAGTATATCCAATATAATTATTTACAAATTTGGATTGATCAGGAATACTGCTCTCTTAAGGATAATGTACATTCGTAAATAATATTGGTTCTCTGTAATTTAGTATTTTTGACGATGAGGTTAGCGGTTTTAATTTTTTTAAATAATTTAATTTTCTTGTTTTTGTCGACTGGTGTTGTGCATTTCTTTATAACGTTACTAAGTGAAGATTCGTCTTGCTTATAGTTACTATGCATTTGATTTTTGTAGAAAATGTTAATGTTATTGTTTTTTCGTACGTTCTGTGTTGCTACTGATTACCTTAGAAACAAAAAAGTCATATATATATATATATATATATATATATATATATATATATATATATATATATATATATAATCTTTATACATTTAAACCTTTATATAATAGTTGTTCTAATAATATTATTAATTTTTATACATTTCCTTTTTTTTAATTTTCTTATTTTTTTATTCTTACATTGTCAATAATGATAGAAAAGTCATCTCACGATGCTCGCACAAAATACTTATAACATCGCATCACATTTTTCCAGCATGCCCATGTGATTTCCTAAAAAGCATCTGCCGAAGAAATAGAAGTGCTGGAAAAACTAGCCATTAAAAGGCCAGAACTACTACGTTGCAACAAAACCGGAAATAGCTCAACTACACCAAATTATCAAACGAGCGAGCGACAATCAAAACGACAGACTGTGACAAAAATTCAACAACCTGTGCAGCAACAGCAAGTGAAAATATGTTGGAAAACTTAATCTAATAGAAAATCTATCGGATATAAAGCTTTCCAATACAGAACGATAAGCTCTCAGCTGCGGTTTAAAATTTACCACCGGAATCTACCAAGGAGACATAATAGACACTAAATAAATCATAAGCAAAACAACTCCGATTTCGCCAAAGATTTCATTCAAGGTATAATCACTGCTACTATAGAAACCAACAACGCAAATACACTAACGCTGAGACATGTAAATGCATTAAAGAACCTCCAGAGAAAGAAAGAAATCCACATTATTCCCTCTGGCAAGAGAGGAGTGATTTTCATCATAAAAAGAATATATACATAGAAAAAAATAACTCACTACTCAACGATACCGACACATATGATAAAATAAACGAACAAAAAATAACTACCGAAACACAAAATTTAACAAGGAAAAAGGAAGCTGATTAAAAATGAAAACTTGATATAGACTCATAAAAAACCTTGGTATGGGCAACACGTGTGTAACTTCTGTCTGTGATATGGCTATAGAGTAAATTCTCCCTTTTATCACATGTACTATAACTCAATTGTAACCTAAAAAAATAGGCACATCAATACAAATCAAAAAATATAAACAAATTGTATGCATTTAACTTACATTTTACTATGCTTTTCCTGATATTTCTGTACGCTTTATTTCCTCTCAAGTATGCTTTTAACACCGTGAACACAAGGCTAATTTCTGCTGCTATGATGTGAGGGAATCCCCACAACATTTTGGTGACCACCGACGTGCATAACAAAAACAACCTATTCACCCACAAACTATATATATATATATATATATATATATATATATATATATATATATATATATATATATATATATACACACACACACACGCACACGCACACATACCTATATATATATATATATATATATATATATATATATATGACAAAAATATTGGCTCCTGAAAAATTAATTTCGGTTGAGCTCTTTGGTTTGAGGTGTGGGTTTGTAAACAGTGACTATTTAAGCTAATATTGCACGACTCTTCGCCAGAATTGAGTTACTGTCAGTCACTGTGTGTTTATCTAAATCTAAAAACAAACACCTTCACCTTCATCCCTGCCGTGCGCCAACGGCTTAGTGGTAGAAGTTCCGACTGTCGCAAATTCAGTCGGACTTCGATCCTAGCTAGAGGGAACCGGACGTCTAACCACACTGATGAGCTGTGAAACAGCGAAACAGTCTGTCTGTGGATGACAAAAATATTTATATATATATATATATATATATATATATATATATATATATATATATATATATATAGGTAAAATGAGAACGAATAGAGTACAGTCTAATGTCTGAGATCGTTTTATGAACAACTTCCTGTCATGACCCATTTCTTAAAAAAAAATTTTTTCGCTTAGTTTGAATTTAATGTAGGTCATATTCGATTGGGTGAAGGACACATGGCACAGTGGATAAGGGCGTTAGATCCAGTGACAGGACCCAAAGAGTTCAATACCTAGTTAAGATGGTGGAGAACTTTGAGAAGGGAAATAACAAGAGATAACTGACATCCATTAGACATGGCACGTGGAACTAGAACACTCTACCTCAGTGAGCGAAATAAAGGGTTCAGTTCGACATTCCAACCACCTGAAGAAGGCCGGAGCATACAGCGGCCGAGACTTTGTAATAAACATGGCGACAAAGATGAGGACAATAGTCTGAATAATGTAAATAGTGTACATAATACCTCATCTCAGAAATATAGACAGACACTCGCCAGTTATTTACAATCGCCTGAGGAAATTCATTGATATGCTATAGCAATTTTTAACATGTTTTTGATTTAATATTCTAAAATAAATAATACACACACACGTATATATATATATATATATATATATATATATATATATATATATATATATATATATATATATATATATATATATACGTGTGTGTGTGTGTATTATTATTGGAATTATTTCCAATCCTAGCGAAGTTATTCAATCGCTGCTGGAAGGAGAAATCTTTCCCAAGCCTGTGGAAGGTGTCAAGCGTATGCCCGATTTTCAAGAATCCGGGCGTGCGATCTTCCCCCTCCAAGTACAGACCCATCAGTCTCCTCAGTATCACCAGTAAATTTGTTGAGACCATAATCAGTAAGAAGGTAGTCAAGCAACTAGAAAACAACAACCTCTTCAGCGACGAGCATTATGGGTTTTGATCGGTCCGATCCACTGCCAACGGTGAAGCTCTTGATGACAAACACACCTCGTGGACCATAGCATAAGATATCTCAAAGGCCTTTGACAAGGTGTGGCACAAAGGTTTACTATAAAAACTCTTCAGTTATAAAATCTCTGAAAGGCTTTTCTCGATCATAAAATCCTTCCTAACAGGTACGATCCATTGCTAAGGATGCAGGTAAAAGGGTCTACTCCGTGTACCACTCCAGTAAGTACGTAACTCCTCCTGCTATGCCCTATCTTTACAAGAGTCAGATCAGGCTAAAAATAGAGTACTGTTGTCATATTTGGGTGGATGCTGCCCTGACCGCACTCACCGGTCTTTATAGAATCCCAAAGCGTCTTCGAGTCCTTGCAGGTAACGAATTATTTCCCACCCTCCAACCTCTCTCCCATGGCCGGGATGTGACAAAGACACTCGCTGGTCTTTGGCTACTTCCACGGAAACTGCTCGAACGAACTACACTCCCTGGTGACGCCAAGTCAAACCTTCACAGCAAAAACAAGCCATGCCACTAACATATTAGCAAACCACCTACATTCTCTCCATATTCCATCAGTGAGAAGTAAGTTCCACTCGAGCAGCTTCTTCCCGCGAACCACTGTTCTGTGGAACCGGCTCCCAACAGGACATTTCCACGATCACTACAATCCTAACCTGTTCAAGGCTAGGGTTAACCGTTATAGGCAGAAATGGCCTCCTAACGTAACCCTCTATCTCGAGTGGCCTAGTAAAGGGTGAATTATACTGAAAAAAAAACAACAAAAAAAAAACGTTTACAGCGCATGTTATCAATGCCCACAGATCAGTCCACCTTCATTCCACTGTTTCCCATTCAGTCTTTTTTTTTTTTTTACTTTTGCTTTTAGGTTGTTATAATCTCGTTTTGGGGAACTAAATGTAATGAGGAATGTATCATGCCAAACAGTTGATCCTTAAATGCATCATAACATGTGATCCAAAATTAGTTCGATATGACAATATTCAATGCAGAATGCAGTGGATTGACAAGGAAATATTCAACAACCGACCCACAAAACTAAGCTCCTTTGAAAAATCTGATGTCTTGCATATATGGTGAAATAGTCATTTCCAGATTCAGAGCCTTCTCACTCCTGATGGAATAGTAATAAGTACATTTCACGTGGCATAAGGCCAAAGGGGAAGTGGGGAAAGTCTGGTCGTAACTGACTATCTTACAACTAGATAATCTTATTCCCTACTAAAACTTCATGATATAACACTTTGGATATGTACAAATTCTTTTTTGTTTTTTTTGTTTTGTTTTTTTTACAAACATATATAAAACATTTCATGAAATGAAATAAGAGCCGCTGCATTATTCTGCCGATAAACTGAACGAAGAAGCTTGTTCACTAAATACGAGGAAGGATAAAATAAGTTGTGAAAGTAGGAAAGATCAAAGACTGGTTCATTCAAGATAAAAAAAAATATTCACCTGACCTTGCACCAACCGATAATTACGTTTTTCCTCAATAAAAAACCAGATTCAATTTTGTCTAAAATCTTTTTGCATCAAAACCTACGGAATTTTACTCAAAATGTATCGAAGATGTCATTGCAAATAAGGATGTGTTCGGAATACTATACATTAGTAAAAGGTGGGTATTTTCAAGTGGTCATGACAGAATAGTTATTATATGCATAATTAGTACTTCGCAGCACTGTTTCATTATAGAAATGCATTACAAATGTTTTAACTATATAAATACATTGCCAGTGATAAAAGGGATTGTCAGTGGTCAAAAATGAATGCAAGTACTACTGACAGAATATGGTTACTATATAGTATATGCGTTAGTTTATCCATATAATTATGACTTATAAATTTAAATGCGAAATATAATCCATTTTAACTGTTAAACCAATCATGATTTTCAAATCGGCCGGAAGCACACCATCGTGATCTACACACGACTTAATTATGATGAAATGTAGAAACAGACGTTACTCGAAGCAAAAGAGAATAAAATTAAATGAGAGAGCGGATAGCAAAAGAGACATCTGACCTGCAGACTAAAAACGGCATTTCTTTGTCTCTCTCAGTAGAAGAGTGAACAGAAAAACAGACTGAAAGACGACGCTGATAGCATACAGAAAAATAAACATACAATAATAGTCGAGAAGCATGTCGAGCAAGAAGAAAGCAGACGACACTTAGGAAGCGAAGCTGGCCAAGAGACAGGTCAGTCTGCGAGAGCAGACAACTCGGTAGGAAATGGCGCTCTTAAATATTATCTAGACAGTCCGACATGCTGTACAACAAAGCGGAAGACAATGGTTTGCTCCTTCACTAAGTAGTCAGTCAGTGTGCATGATTAGCAGCAGTTGGGAGGGCGGGAAGACGAAAAAACGCACGAGAAAATGAGTTAAGCGAAGGAGTTTAATACGCAGAGACTAAGGACGATGAAATACATAAAAAGATTGTTCTTCCATTAAAAAAAAACTGCTGGCAAAGCAGAAGAAACTAATGTAAATCTCTCTCTCTCTCTCTCTCTCTCTCTCTCTCTCTCTCTCTCTCACTCTCTCTCTCTCTCTCTCGCACGCACGCGCTCTTGTTCTTTATCTCTCTCTTTTTCTTTCTCGCTCTATTTCTCTCTTACTCTTTTTATCCCTCTCTTTTTCTCTCTCTCTCTCTATCGATTTACCTCTCACTCTCTCGCTCTTTGTCTCTCTCTCTCTTTCTCTCGCTATTTTTCTGTCTCTTTCTCTCTCGCTCCTTTTTCCTCTCGCTCTTTTTTTTTCTCAGAAATAAGTTTAAGAAAAATGTTTAAATTATTTTATCACAGTAACGAGATTTGAGTTTTTTCATTAAATTAGTCATTTTGGAATTAGTTTAAAAACATCGAAACGATCATAAAACGCAGAAACTAGTCCTCCTTATTAATAATGTAGCCTAAGTGCGAGCGCACTGCATGCGTACTGTGCATGTTTGGAGTTTGACATGGGAAAATTTGTTGTCTGGGTTTGAGTGGCTGAAACAAAGCTGTGTATTAGTTTTAAAGAGAAATGGATAATGTATTCTCACAATGGTAACACATATGGAAATGCTTCTCAATGACATTAAAGTGTTCGGGAAATAATTACGTTTTACCAGAAAGGATATAAACACGAATGTAATTTAACTTTATTTAAATATTATTTATCAAAAATTAATTTATTCATTTTCAACGACCGCAGACCAACAGTAAGGCAAATTTTCGATTCTAATGTTTAAAGAAATGTGGGTTTTTCTTATCGAAAAATGTTTGAAAGTCATTTCAACTTCTTTGTTTCTGAATTTTCGGCCACTTATGAAATGTTCTAGAGATTGAAGCAAATAAAAATCTGTAGGTGTTAAATCTGGTGAGAATGGAGAATGTGGAAGAAGCTCTCTTCCTAACGATCGTATTTTTTGTTGGCTTTGTTTTGTATAACGTGTTCTTGCTTTATCATGCTGGAGAAGAAAATCTATTCTCTTTACCAAAGTGGGACACTTTCGAGGTAATGCTTCCTTTACCCGATCATGTTGTTGTCAACAAAAGTCTGTAGTAATCGGCCTTCCATGTTTCATACGCTTGTAATCGGTCAGACCTTTCATATTTCACCAGACACAAAGCAATAACTCCTATCTTAGTTTTAGTATTGGTACTGATTTCTCATTTCTCTTTTTCGTTTTTTGTTGACACGCAGACCCCATTTTTCATCACATGTAACAATGCGATGTAAAAATGAATGGTTGCCATTCTGTGTTAAAAGAGTGCTGCAGATGGTGGAACGTTGTGTTTGGTTCTTCATCGAAAAATCATGAGAAAACCAAATTCCCTCTTTGCCTGTTTTCTCAAACCCTGAAATGCATTATAAACAACATACTGTCGGATAGAATAAATGAACTAATTCTAGACGCCATTCCTACCATTCAATTTTGGTTGGTTGGTTGGTTCAGAATTCATTACGGTGAAATATGTAATTACACCCTAACATTTAGTAAAGTCTGACACAAGACTAAATGGGGTGTAAAAATGAATATGATTGATTGATTAATTCGTTTGTTTAATGGCATATCAACTCCTTATGGGTCATTTAATGGCGAAATTTAATTTTTTTTTTAGCTTTTCAGTAAAAAAAATATAGTATGCTATTCTGCTTTCACAGTTGCTTTTGTGCATATACATGTCTGTGTGGACTTGATTACTAGAGTTGGTGATATGTGTTTTTTTATGATGTAGTTTTGTTGTGGACCCGATAGCGGTGCAGATCTGGCTTACGAAAATAAGGCCTGGTCAAGAGAACAAATATAAAATTTTTATTAGAGTTTAACAAGTAGTATGTCTTCAGTGAAGACCTTCAGTAAATGTACTGGAAAATGTAGTTAATAAAGAGGCCACGTAGATTAGTAAATTGTCTTCTGTGGAGACCTTCAGTAAGATACTGGAAATATGGTAATTGACAAGATAAAATCCCGCGCCAAAATTCAAATTCAAGATGGCTAGATGGCGGGAAGGAGTTCTTCGAGAAGAAAGGTTCAGAAAGTCAGTTGTAATGCATAGTGAACATACGGCAAGGAAAAAAATACTCACTGCGAGAGTTTATAATTGTGAGTGTATGTAATTCTTTTTAAAGTAACAGGTTCAGAAAGTACAGTTCGAAGAATGTGAAAAATGCTCGTTCATCAGGTTGGAAGTTTTTTGAAAGTTCCTGGAATTGGGAGCTCGGTAGATGTTAGCTTCTGTCATGAAGGTGACGACCGTGTCGTATGTATTAAGATACCGAGACGAGCCATGAGGTCTAGGCAAGGTTTTGCCGAATAAAATTCTCTGCCAGTATCTATGGGTTCACCGGCGAGAGGATAAGGTGAGCCAGCCCGTGTCGATGGTCAGACGACCACGGGGGCGACTGATTTTGAAAAGCCAAATTTGCCGTGACGTCAACGCAAAAGCACGCGAAAAATAAATTATTCCTCATCTTCGGCTAAGACAACGGTTTACTACTATGACCGACCGAACGTCAGAGGAAAGGGTGAAAAGGTCGCGCGTGCGTCAAAATGAAGGTGGGGGTAGTGATATATCCCACAGTTTTGTTGAAGTTATATTTTAAAATAACGCTTGATTTAAGAATTTGTAGGATGTTATATGGATTACTGTTATGAAAGAGTTCTTTAATGTTGGTTGGATGATTTTGATATTTTCTTAGTGTGGCATCGATTGTTATTTTGCTGTAAAAATGTATTGTTGGTCATTTTATTCTAAAAAGTGTACTGTTGGTTTTTGTTTGGGGATGACTACGTGCCCATAGCTGGGACCCTAACAGGTGATACTAACTCGGTGTGAGTGGACCTGGGAAACAACATCAATTAGAGGTGATTCCACGCTCCTTAAAACCTCCAATCTCCCGATCAGAGGCTTTCCAGCCGAATTTATTTTATCGTCATTCGCTGAACGAGTATAAATGAATAGAGTACTGGTTCGTAATTACCTAGACAGAATATTTAGGATGTAATAAAAGAGAGAACCCGAATCCTAAAAACATTGAATCATACCACTGTGAAGCGCCCTCTGTATATAAGCCAGTTCCGCTTAGTCTGTGACAAATGCATGACTTTGGGGCACCCAGTAACACTATACTACTCGTAGTATAACCACTGGTTGGTGCGCTAAAATCCTCCCAAACCGCTGATGGTCATTTGGTCAGATTTTGTGAAGAAGGTTGAGACGTGAACTTTTGTGTACTCACTCAGTATGTGTGTGTGTGTGTGTGTGTGTGTGTGTGTGTGTGTATCTTATTGCTATATACGTTATATTTAGTTGAGACATGTGTTTGAGTAGACGTTTCTGTATTTTAGTTAGTATAATTGTCGTCTACTGACCTAAGTTTTCAAGAATCTGTAATATGATCGACGACAATTATACTGTTAAAAGACAAATACGTGTATCCGCTAAATATAGTGTTTATAGTAATAATATTGCCGCATTATAAATATGACTATTAATTTTTTTTAAATTGTATGTATGTATGTATATATATATATATATATGTATATGTGTATATATATATATATATATATATATATATATATATATATATACATATAATATTCTGTTTTGTGCTCAGTGCGACACGAGGTACGCTTGGGATTGAAAGGTCCCCTAGAAGGGAACGAGACACGTCTTATCTCTAAGGCATGGTGTGGGTCGAGAGAAAGAACAAAATAAAATTTTCATGCCCCTTTACTAGATATTGCTTGGGCAAGGCTATCTAACGGTCGTTGGCTGTTTAGCATATAAGGGGGATAATCTTACACAATCAAATGTCAAAAAATGTTATCTTGGAGTTCAAAAAATAATAACACTGTAGAATAAAATATGCTGAAAATTGACAATCATTTTCCTTATTATCGACCTAGAATAACACGATAAAAAGCTATTAAATCATCAAAAACAAGAATAATAACAATAAGTTGAAAGAAATTAAATAATAAAAAATAAAAATAATAATAGTATATAATTAATAGTATATAATTTTAAAAAAGTATTTAAAAATAATAAAAAATTAAAAAGAAAATAATAATACAAAATTTAAAAATGAGAATAATAAAAACAATGATCTAAATATCATATAATAATTGTGTTTATCCACACCACCACTTCGTCAGTTCGCACGACCGTCACGCCCTGTCAATACTTCATAAATAATGAACCATTCTGTTTTGATCGCGTGGAAACACAAAACGTATCAGAGATGCTATTTGGTTTCAGTGAAAATAAAAGAAAGGAAAGAAAAATACGTAGAAATGCTTAACCTCTCCTGCCAATACCTCATAAATAATGGACTATTCCGTTTTGACCTCGTGAGACGACAAAAACATCAAAAACGCTACTTGATTTCAGTGAGAAAATGAAAAAAAGAAGTGAAATGGGAAAGGCTGCCAATTTCAAATTTTTTTCATTTTTACCCCCTTACTTCTTAAAATAATGACCAGCATTCATATTTATGATTGTTATTGCAATATTTTCTTTAGTTAAGATCAAATATTTAATGATGCGATAAAGGAATTTCTACGGATATTTTATCGTCGCAGAACTCGTCATGGTTATATTCAAGAAAATAAGAATTAAAATTCATCAGAAATTCCAAGTAGGAAAACCGTGAAATTTTCACGTGTTAAAACTAGTTAAAATAAATGCTAGAGATTACTGAATAAGACAAAAATATATAGCATATAGAAATAAAAAATAATATTGAAAATTATTAATTCAAACTAGTAATACCCGTGAAAGATTCAAGGTTTTGCTATTTTTAATTTTCTGATGAATTTAAAGATTGAACAAGCTCCTTACAAGTTTCACGACAATGAAATTACCCATGAAAATTCCCTTATTAAGTCGTAAGATATTTCAGCTTAACAACTTTGACAAAATATGGCCATAACAATCATAAGTATGAATGTAAATTTAAATCCACAAGTTTTTTTTCATTTCAATGAAGCAGACGTTAAACACAATGTTATCGTATCTCCCTATTTCTTTTACCCACTGAAACCTAACGGCGTCTCTGATATGTCTTTTCCGTTTTTGCTCACGATCAACACGAAAGTCCATTCGTTATCTGAGATAATTGCAAGATAAACGTACGCACAAAGGAACAAACAGTATTATAATCTACATAATACTAATAATCCAATCTTGTATGAAATGTATATGGTGCGATGGATAAATTGTCGTCTAAATTACGCACAAAAAAAAAAATGAAAATAACACCGACATCTCATTTTAACAGATATATTTACCAAAATTACACAAAAATATCTTGAAATACTAAAGAGTAAATTTATTCAATAAAATATCCATCGACTTCAACCACGGCCTTGTTTAAGTTGGTGGGTACTGCCATAATCCTTGCCTTCAGTTTATCTTTGGCGTTATAAGGAGTTTTGTAGGTCTCTCGCTCAACTGCGCCCCGCACTTAGTAATCTAGGGAGTTGCATTCTGGGGAGTTAGGTGGCCAGATGTAAGGGGTGATGTGGTCGCAGAGCCATGACTCGGTTCTCCTGCTTGTGTGCTGCTGCCAGACATAGGGTTTTCCAGTAGCCACCCTCTTGACTCGAGGCAACACTACCTCTTCATGTAGGCCTCCGTGTTGAGGCTGGGGCCCTCACCAACAAATTCGGGAGTTCTTTACTTATCAGAACGATCAGAGCGTGTATTCCGTGCTTCCATACCTTCGTAATCACCATTAGACTCATCCAACTCTTTTAGAATTCTCTGCACTGTCCTTAGATTGACACCCAGACACACTGAAATATTCGTATTGGAACTTACGACGTGAATGCTAAGCAATACAGCATGCCGCTTCCAAATTTCTGGGAGAGTGAATTGCGTCATTGTGCTCTTTTCATCATAGACGGTGCCCAACTGACCCTTCTATACTGTGAAGTCGACAAAATCATAAACAAACAACGCGAATGCACGAAATTAAAAATATAAAATGGCGACAATTTACCCATCACACCCTGTACGTATGTATGCGTGTTCCTGATATACAGCCTAAACGATAACTAATACCCAACCAATTTAGAAGCATATTCTACCTTGAACCCCTGCTGAGTGCAGTGTCAAACTTCATTAAAATTAGACCAGAGATAAATAAACCTTCTTTTAGGGTCTCTAAATACAAATGAAAATGTGTAATTAACAAAATTGATAATATTGTTATCTCATATATTTTGTATCATGAAATTCTTTTAGAAGAAAACCAACCAGTTTTGGGTGGTCTAGTATAATATTAAAACAGGCGTTAAAGACTATTCAGTAAAATAAAAATTGTATAAAAAATCAGAACAAAACAATGAAGTAAGACTACACAGATTTGTGTCCTGCTGAATCATCGAGGCCTCTATGGTCGAAGTAATTAAGGCGACGTCCATGAAGTGGTGTGAGATACGAATTTGTGCCTCATCATTCGCTACTTACGCGTTGTTTGCCTGAACTTTTGAAGTGAGTGCCAGGGTGTTGTGATAAAATGGATGAAAAGTAATGATAAAATGCTGGGATCTTAATTGAAAATTTATACAGATCATGTGGTTTATATTTCTTTATCAACATATTTTTCTTGCAGCCAAACATGGGGCAAATGAATTTAGTTCAAAACGCTCGCGTGTAAAAGAGAATGAGAGAAAATGTATTTAGTCTTTGAATGTTATCAAAAAACGGTCAGGCAACTGAACATGTGATCACTTAGTAATTAAACAATGTGTTCATCTTAGCAGTTAAGGATTTGTATATATTAATAGAAATACGATTGTCTTCCGTGATATAGAAAACTAGAAAACATATATTTAAATATTTTACAAGCTTTGATTTAAAATATTACTTAACCCTAATCATATCCAAAGTATTATTTTATTATCTATTTTAAGACAGCTAGTTTATAATACATTACGAAAATATTTCTATGCTAAATACGAGGCGATTTATAACAAAATAAAACGCTAATGTCGTTCGAGGTAAGATTTATTATACTTGTAGTTAGTCTAACGAATGACTAAAAAACATGGCGTGGGCTAATTAAGGTAAAACTAACTTAAAATCCTCAGAAAAGATGTCCGAGGGTCCAAAGTTGAGGACAGAAAGCTACATAAGGAATAAGCAAAAGAAAGGTTATAACAAATAAAATGCTAATTTTATAATAAACGTTTAGTTGCGAAGGAATGGAATAACGAGGATTAGGTTTTTGAACAACATTTGTTTAATATATAGGATGTCGTACAGTGATTTCGAAAATCGGTGAAAAGACAATTTCTTCTGCTGATTGTCAGGTTGGCGATCAGGTGTAAGGATAGTACCGGGAGTTGATCTATTTCTTCTTCTGGTTTGACCGAGGTCACATGATATGATCGTTCGCACGTGTTGGTCGATCGAGGTCACAGTGATGGGTCGATCGTTGGTTGTCAATGTAACGTTGGATTGGCGGAGCTGGTAGGTCTGTTCTATAAAACGGGACCGTGGTCGCGATTGCAAAAGGGAAGCCTGTAGCGAGTTGAGTACGCCGAGGTGACAGCGGCGATATGCCGGGGTGACGAGGTGGTGTGAAATAGGCGTGACTGGTAGGTCTGTTCTATGGATCGGGGCCGCGGTGACGACTGCAAAGGGAATGCCTCTAGCGTATTGTGTACGCCGAGGTGACGGTGGTGAATTGCTAAGGTGACGAGTGATGTAGCTGGTTGGCCGGTGGATTTGAGTGACTGGTAGGCTCGTTCTATAAAACGGGGCCGCGGTGACGGCTGCAAAAGGAATGCCTATAGTGAGTCGAGTATGCCGAAATGACGGCGGTGGGTTGCCGAGGTGACGAGGTAGTGTCGGATAGGCGTCACTGGTAGGCCTCCTGTTCTATGGATCGGGGCCGCGGTGACGACTGTAAAGGGGATACCTGTAGCGAGTCGGGTGTGAGGTGATGGCGGTGGGTTAACCAGGTGGTGTCGAAGCTGAATAGTCAACCGCTGTAGTGGGTCGGGTTTGCCGAGGTGACGGCTTTGGCGACGTTGAAGTGTTATCATATCGAAGCTGAATAGTCGTCCGCTGTAGTGAATCGAGTTTGCTGAGATAACAGCGTCGGCGACGATGAATGCTTGTAGTTGGGTGGTGATTTTGTGATGTTGATCTGGATGCGCGTGTGGAGAGTCGGGTGAACAATCCCGGAAGCAGAAACGGGCGTTGAGAGGTGTGGTCATGTCAGTAGCGGCGGCAGTAGAAGCATCGGTAGCAGCAGCAGTACCCTGCGTGTCGGTCGGTGGCCTCCCGGTCCGCATCTGCCCTGGTCGTTATCGGAGACCTGCTTTTAAGCAGATCTGATATTTCCCAGGGGCATCTCCTTTTCTGGCGGGAATCTTCGTAATTGGCCAGTGTCAGTTTCATTGCCAGAGATTGCTTCGCAGACCGGACGTGATGTTCGGTGCCTATGCACAGAGAACGACCATTTTTATTTCGTTCCCTACTTTGATGGTGTTCACATCCGGCCAGCATGCAGAATTAATCAGATATAGATCTAATTGCAACGGAGTCTAATAATAATGACAAAGAAGAAACTTAAAATAATCATTAATAATGATGTCACAGGTTCAAGCTGAGAAAATAATCTATGCTTAAAATAAATAAAACTCATAACGATAGCGGGTGCCGCTTCACAAGAAAGAAAAGTAAGCTGTGATCATGTAAGAGCCCTCAAAATATAGTCCATGCATAGAACAATTAGGATTAATTTTTGACGGCATATCAACCTTTTTGCCATATTTTGGATTATACGATTTTTTCGATTTAATATTGCGTTAACAATTTTTTAGACTAACAAACATTCTCCCAGATAAAACTTCTACTATTTAACCCATAACCGAGGGAGTGGATGGATTCATACCTTTCCCAACAGCATTTGCACGTAAGTAAATGTTACCAACCCGACTGGGATTCGAGCTCGGGTTGTTGATTTCTCATTCCAAGCCGTTATCCATTACACTACCCGAACATCTATGCCTAACTAAGAACGGCGCAACGTATTTTATAGACTCTGAATTTCATACACACCAAATAGTTAAAATATGTTATAGAAGACGAAAAGAGTAATCACCTTTAAGGTAGCGAATACTTCGTTCAAGAGATAATTGTAATTGAGAGAAGGAATCAAAATGGGGGTTAAATATGTGGTGATACAGGTATACCACCAAAATGGTCAGGAAAAAGAGGTAAAAAAAACATGGAATACGAAAGTGATAATATTGACTTAAATCAATGAAGAACTGATAGCAATGTTGAAAGAATTTTTCGGAAAGTCAAAGAGAGCGCGTAGAAATTATGAGTTCAAATGCAATCTATATATTTACTCTTGAAAACGGTAAAAATATTGAGATAGCTGCTAGGCATCTAAAAAGATATGTCATTTGATTTTCAGCTGGACTTGCCAATTAACACTGAGGCACGACGAACAATACCAGAAGCATCTACACTACTACTACTACTACTACTACTACTACTACTACTACTACTACTCATAATATAGAGATAATAGTAGCAAGAAATCGAAGGAGTGATCTGTACAGCACAAGTGTTTAGTAACAATATCAATGATGATGATAATTTTAAGTACTTCCGGTCCCACTAGAGAATGCTGGGAGCAAACACATCAAGCAGCAGTTTTGAATAAAATAGTTGTCTTTGTGTTGCTTCAGCTTTTTCAGCGGCCAGTCACATATAATTTATCTTTCCACCCTAAGAACCTGTGGTCAGATAGTGATTCGTTCTAAAAAAAGAAGAAAATTATGTTCCAGTAAAACAGAGCTCAATTCGAAAAAAAAAATATTAAAAAAATGTTCAAATTAACTACACTAGAGCCGTTCGACTTTACAACTCCGAGAAAATTGGCGGAAATGGTCGCAGAGATTTCAACGTTTTCGAGAAACATAGAAACTCTGAGAAGAAGCTAACAAAGCTCAAGTCAGTTCATTAATATATTGCATAGAAAGCGAAGCCGAAAATATATTCCGGACATTACCTTTCTCACGACGAGAAGATGCAAATGTGTACGACTCAGTTTTTGAAAAATTCAATGCCTATTTCATGCCTAAAAGAAATATAGTTCATGAAAGGGCAAAATTCTAGTTTCAGTTACCAGGAGAACTAGTAGAAACCTTTATTCGCGCATTGAACAAATTAGCAGAGTTTTCTAAGAAAAATGACCTAATTAGAGACTGTTTTGTGATAGGACTACAGAATAAGGACCTATCAGAGATATTACAACTAATTCCTGATTTGAAACCTGAGAAAGCTACGGAGATGGCCAGGAACAATGAGCAAATAAAATGTCAAATGGAAGAAAATACACAAGAACAATGTAGACGAACTAAAGACCCAGAGAAATCCACAAGACATTGCAAGAGGAAAAGAGAACTTATTGTCTAGAAAAATGGCTATAAAAATGAATTAAGTGGAACGTTTAGACAAAATAGAACAGGAAACTTCATTTGAAACCGGTGGATGTATGAATGGAGACTCAGTTAAAATAGTTCTGAAAGATGACGCTTTACCCTACTGTGTAACAACGGCTCGAAGAGTGACATTGATTATTTTTCCAAAGGTGAAGGAAAAATTGAATAGACTGGAAAACGAGAGGATTATTGAAAAGGTTACAGAACCAACTGATTGGTGTGCGCCTATAGTACCCGTAATAAAAAGAAACGGAAAAGTCCGAATATGTGTAGATCTTAAGAAGCTGAATCCGTCAGTGAAAAGGTAACATTACATGTTACCAAATTTAGATAATATCTCGCCTAAACTAAATGGAATTAAATATTTTTCTAAACTGGATGCTACCAGCGGATTCTACCAAATTCCGTTAAGTAAAGAAAGCTATCTACCCACGACTTTCATTACTCCTTTTGGGAGATACTGCTCTAAAAGTTTACCTTTCGATATAACATCAGCTCTGGAAATATTTCAAAGAAGGATGTCAGAATTACTAAAAAATATTCAGAGACAAAACAATTATTGATGATGTTCTAATCTACGGTAGAACTATGGAAGACAAAGACGAAAGAATAAATCTATTCTTAAAACATTACAAAAAGCCGGTCTCAATGTTAATAAAGAAAAGTGTGAATTCAAAAAGACGACTACAATATTTTGGGCACATAATTTCAAGAGACGGGATTCAACCCAGCAAGGAAAGACTAAAAGGATTATAAGAATTACCTGCACCTACACATGTGACTGAACAGTGCCGTATAATCAGTATGGTCAGATACTGAGGGAAATTTTTAGCGAACTTGCCTCAAATAATACAACCAATGATAGAATTATTAAAAATGGACTCTGGATTTGTGTGGGATTACAGAAAAGGGATTTCCTTTAAAAGAGTAAAGGAATTACTAAATCAAGTGATCATTACAGGGATCTTCAAACAAAGAATACAAGAGAAACTGCCCGTAAAACTGTAAGGGGAGGGACAATAAAAAAAAATCCAAAACATTTGTATGATTTCACAAAGTGAGTGAATTATCGTCCTTCGGCTGTAACCAAACAAACTTTGATTTGTAATTTTATTTATTTTGTAATTTGGAAAAAGTTAGAAGTAAAGTAATAAAGAAAATAAATTACTTTAGAAAGGGGGATAATTATAACATCAATTTGGAGGAGGAAGAGGAGGAGGAGGAGGATTGTAAGCACTTCCGGTCTCAATAGGGAATGTTGGGAGAAAGTAAATCAAGCGGCAGTTTGGAATAAAATAGCTGTTGAGTTTACCACTTCTTGTGTTTTTTTGTGTTGCTTCATCTTTTCAACAGCCAGTCTCATTCATCTTTCCACTCTAGAATCAGTTGAACAACAAAAGCAAGCTTTAAGAACAAATTCCATCACTATTGACGAAATAGTTTATTCGTCCGTGTGCAGAGCTTGTGTGAGAAAACTACTAAAAGTGCGCAACACATTTTCAGTGGCCACACTCAGCTGGCCCAAAGAGTACAGACAACGCCATGACAAAGCAGACACAACATAGAAAGTATCGCCTGCATCGCTATGCGAAAAGGAGTTGTACGAACATTCACCGCCATCAGTTGTCTAGAATAAGGAAATGAAAATCACGTGGGATATGACCATCTTGATTGAGAAGCGTTCGGAGAGCAACCTCGCTGATATCACACAAGAGATCACATGAATGGATCCTGATAGAAGTTGTGGTAACTTGGCATAAGAATATCGTTACGGCGGAACAAGCGAAAATACGGAGGTACCAAGACCTGAAAGGGTAAAGTGGAGGAGTGTACCAAGCAGCAGCAGCTAAAGTAGTCATTTTTTGTTGTTAGCCCACACGGCACTATTTCCAAGAATCTTTCCACCTCGCAAGACGCATACCTACCATCATTGGAACGACTGATGTACTAAGGAATGTTTTGTGTCTCTGAGAGTCAAAATAATAAATTTGACATGAAAATTGAAAGCAACGAAAAGGGGACAATCGCTAACTGTATCGCTTTAAAATATGAAGTTTTGAAAGTTTGGTAATGCCGAGCAAAGAAACTATATTGGAGCATTGGAGTATTGTACTCCCAAAATTCCTGAAAAAAAAAAAGATTGTCATTTGGAAATCTAGCCATCAAACATGTATACAAACTCGGAACAGCAAGGATACTTCAGAAAGTATTATATACAGTCTGTCAATGAAAAAATGACCGGTCAATCTACGAGAGGTGACTTCAAAATGAACTTCTTACTATATGCGGTGCTGAAAGTGAAATAATAATAACAATAAACCAATTTAAAAAGACATATCTTCTGACAGATGTTGCAAGGCCAGTGCACAAAAAGACATTTGGAAACTTTTGAGAAATGAAATAGATACAAAGATCTCAAGAGAAAAATCAGTAGCACGTTGCACCTCAAAACAACAACATTATTCAACTATTTGCGATGTTCCTTCAGGACGTTGGCGTTCATGGCTCTCCATAATTTCCTACCTCTCCTAATCCCTGTTCTGCCATCCATTTACACAAGTTCGTTAGTAGGTTTTCCTTTGTTCCTTTTTCCTTCAAGGTCCAATAAGTGTCAAATTCTCCAAGCCCTCTTTCCTCATTATGCGCCCTAGAAATGTCAACTGTCTCTTCATGCTGTTAAATATGAGTGTCCTTTTTGTTTCCATTTTCTACCAAATTTCGTCGTTTCTCACATGTTCAAAATGAACAAATTCCTGGAAACCCTAAAATATATATGTGAATTGTTAAAAATCACACACATGGGTGCTTCTCATGTCGCGTGTATATTTCCACTAGGCAGTGATCACAATTACATTTTTGTTTCTCTCTGATTTCATGGCACCTCATCCGTTTGCATCTACTAATGGAAAAATAATTGTTGTTTCTTGAAGTCTGGTTGAGACTTAGGAGCAACTCATACTACACAAAGCAAAAACAAAATACAATAATAATAATAATAATAACAACAACAACAACAATACCGGATCTAGTTGTCAGTAACAATAACAAAAAGTTTCTGTCTTAATTTCTACGATAAGTTATCATTATTTACACTATTTACATTCGGATTATTATCCTCATCTTTGTTGTTATCACCACATTTCGGGCGTTGTTCCCTTCGGCCTTCATCGGCTGTATAACCTACAGGGAATTCTGAACTGAACCCTTTATTAAATCTACGTTGGTAGACTGTTCTCGTTCCTCTGCTCATGTCTAGGAATATCTCATCTAGTTCTTATTTTTAGTACTGCTCAGTAATTGCTTGCCCGTTTCCACTGAGTTCAAGTACACACTGCCCGGCCCAGGATTTAAGTCATAGTTACTATGCTACCAAATTCACGAACTAACTCTTTAATCCACTATGCCATCGGAAAACCAGAAGAATTGAAAATTCGAGAAAGAACTAAAATTCTTTACATAGCAGCAATGTTACAGTCTGCAAAATTACTGAAGAAAATGTCTAAGTACTAAGCAGATTTGCTGTCACTTGATCTCCAACGAGAGACACCAGATGTTTTTAAATAATCATTTCAACCCAAGCAAGGTTATAAAAACTACTCAGGTGCAAGTTACTGAGAGTGGAAGAAACAGAGGACAATAAAAGAACAGTGTTCAAAGAGACATATGATGACGATTGATGTTGCATTTACATTTTTGAAGATCGTAGTTGACAAGAAAGCAGAAAGCCGGAAGAGAGTTCCAAAAGCGAAAATTGCAAGAGAAGAAACTAATAACATAGAACTGATGGTTATAACTAGCAATTTCAACAGTGAAATTATGAGACCTAACTGCCAATCTAGTACTACGCTTGAATTCGTGAAGTAGACCTACCAAATAGGAAATATCATCAGAACAATTATCGTGATAATATTCACAGAAGAGGCAAAGGGAAACTACGTTGCGGTGGTGGAAAAGTGACTGAAACTGAGATGCCATGTCAGGACCGATAACATTACAGACTCTTCTTTGGATTTTGTCAAGAATTTCTAGATATATGACAAAAACATTAGACCAGATGTGGCAGCAATATTCGATGTTTCATTTATAATCCTAGCTCTCCGCAACATCCTCTTCGTTATTGCTCTTCCATCAATTCGCACTAACTCGTTGTATAGGTTATTTGCTGTTTCTCACTGCTTCTCTTACCTTCATTCTATCCTTTGAGTGTTAAATTCTCCATCCTTTCCTTTCTCATTATGTATCCCAGAAATTTAAACTCTTTCTAACTCTAAGTATCAATGTATTCTGTAGTTCCTGTTTTCTTTAAAACTTCCAGTAGTCATTGCCATATAGATTATATATTATATAGAAGTTCAGCATCCTTTTCTTTGTTTCTAAGGACGTTTTCCTATATTTTAATACTTTGTTTTATTTCTGGATGACAGTTTTTGCTATTCCTATACGTCTTCGGATTTTTGTGTTACATTTTTCATCATCTGTTACTACGCTATCCAGATAGTTAAATTTCTTTAACTGTTTGATTTTGATGTTCCCACTACGTAGCTTATACCTTTTTTACAGTGAGGTTCGCCCTGTACAAGGCCCGAGAGATACTCGAGGTAGAGGATTACAGAATAAGAAGCACAGTTTATGGTGAAGATAACGGTTAACCTTAGACATGAACAGTTTAAGATTATAGTGATCAGGAAGACACCCTTTTGAAAGTCAGTTCCGCAGAGCAGAAGTTCGCATGAAGAAGCTGCTCGAATGGAATACGAAGGGAATAAGACTGGTTCGCTACAATGTGTGTAGCATGGCGGATCTTAGCCGTGAAAGTTAGAACTGGTGGAACTAAGGAACATAGTTTATCTGAACACTTCCCCTGGAAATAGCGATAGAGCAGTGAGAGGCTTGCGACATTTCGTCTGTGAGAAAGATGTTGTAGGGTGGAAAATAATTTATCGCCCTCAACCACGCAAAGAAGATTTTGGCCTCTATCGAGACTGGAAAGTGAGGACTGGGCAGCTCTCGCCCAAATATGGCAGCAGTACTCCATTTTAGTCCTCAGTTGGCTCTTGTAAAAGTAGAGGATAGTACAAGGATTCAGGTACTTACTGGGGCGGTGCAGGGTACTAACTATTTTGCCCTACATCTTTCCTGCATTTTGTGCTGTCTTTATTTTTTTTGCTGACAACTATACATTTTGTCTTTTTTACAGTTAACAGTTGTTGCTTTCCTTTGCTACCTTATGTAAACGTTATTTCAGTTTTCCTTTTGAGTTTGTCATAAACACAGTGTCATCCATGTATCTTATGCTGTTAAGATTTTCTGCACTGACAATAAATCCTGATAGGTTCCATAGTTCTCTTTGGATCGGTTCGCTGTATATGTTAAAATCAATCCGGTGAGAAAATACTGTATTTGACATCTCTTTTTATCACAAGCCGAGTAGCCGTTCCATGAAAAGTAAATTCTAATAGTTCTGTTATCTCTATAAAATCTCTGTATAAACAACATTTTCAGCATCTATTTTCTAAAATTTATTTTGTTCTGATACTTAGTTCACTTGAATTTCTTACTCTGGGCATAATTCCATAGAACTGACTATGAGAGAAATATTTGAATATTTTCTAATGATTATATTAATAAAAATTAATTCAGCAAACTTAGGATTTTTGTTCACTTTCTTTTAAAAAAAATCAGTACTGTTTTAAAACAATCTAAATGAACAGATTATTTTGACTTATTTAAATAATTTCATAAAAATATTTTTCGGATCTGCACGACAAATTTGTAGTAATATGAAGCATTACCGCAGATGGTTATTACAAGCAGTTATTACGTGCGGCATTGTGCCACATCTAAGTGTCATCTTGTTCTACTGATATAAAGTGGGGAAACAGACAAAATTTACCTTTACACGCAAATATAAAAGTGTGTAATCTCTGAACTCGTTAGCCATCAGACTGTTTGTTCCCACATACTACTGCTGTAAAAATTTAAGAAACTGTAATAATAATGGTTTATTAAGCGTAACTTAGGCGTTGGGGAAGGGTCGCAAGTATGGAGTATTCAGTGAGGATCTAACTCACCACTCAGTCGTAATTAATCTAGATTTTAGTGAGATCAGCTTACTAACCATTAACCATTAAATCCTTAAACGTTGAAGTGCCCAGAAACCATACTAATAGGTTGAACGATTATTTATTGTATAACTTATACAATTTTGGCACAAGATCGTAGGGGTAGTGGTGGGGAGGCTGGTCATCACTGACTATCCTACACTTAGCAAATCTGATTCACGATCCATTCATTCTTACAACGGACCGATTCACCACCATAACACATTCTTCCGCATCCAATCTGACATTATCAAAATACCACATATTCACAGGGATCCGTCACAAAACTCCATGACATGAATTTGATAATGCACAAATTGTCTTCTTTTTTTTCTTTTCTTTTCATTTTTATTACAAAAATATATAACATGAAATAACGAAAATAAAATACAATAAAACATTCAAACTAAAATAAAATGTTAATAAGACCCATCCAACCCAAAGAAAAATAAGAGTGGCCATTGTATTCTGCCAATAAGCAAAATCAAGCAGTGCACTCGCTAGAGGCGAGAGAGGGACAAAAATAAATTATGAAATGGGAAAATCAAAGGTTGGTCCAGTCAAGATAAAATGGGCACAACAAAACAATCCGGAGAGGTTAGGAATCGCGGGAACCACAATTACTCACATTAACTAAGCGAACAAGAGTCTAGCTTAACCAGGGATGAGGTCCACCAGGAATCCATTCCGTTGTGTCTATAGGCGGCTAAAAAAGAAAAGCAAAACTGGACCGATTCACGTAGGGATGGACTGTACACCCTGTTTCTTAGCCGACAAAGGAGAAGCTCCAAAGCGTAAAGTAGGGGAGACAGCGGACAACATTGGCGAACCGACCATGACAGCGCAAAGGCGTTCGACCGCTTCCCGTTCACCTGTACCACAGCACTGGGGGAGCAATACAGGAGGCTGACTTCTGCAAGTTGTTTTCAGAAGTAGGATTTGAATCCAGCGTCCTGCACCTTTTAAATGATTATCTAAGCGTAGGTGTTCATTTAAACCTCCTAATTTTTATTGGCATGCATATTACCCTATACTTCCACCCACTGCTTCCACCCATCATCTGAGGCCTTTACAAACAGGTTCCGCCATGCCACGTACACAGTTTTTAATCAGCATCATTCTATTTGTATTCCAGTAGTAAGTTTAATCAGCATCATTCTATTTGTATTCCAGTAGTAAGAAGCAAGTTCCGTTCGGACAGCTTCTTCCCAAGAATTGCTGCTTTGTAGAACAGATTCCCGGTGGCATGTTTTTTTCCGGATCTCTACACTCTTCAAGTTTAGGGCTAACTTTTTCGTTCCTTATAACCTCATAAACTTCACTTTTTGCCTGTCCTTACGCTCATACAAAACCACACAGTAATCCACTACCTTGAGTGGCTCTCGGGCCTTGTATTCGGTGAACATTAGTATATATAAAAACAAACTCTCTCTATGCACACCTATTTCTGTTTCAGATTTATCATCTATATAATCCTCCTAAAATCAGGAGGAGATAATCCTACCGTTTAGATTTAAGGAATTTAGATCCATTAATTACATGTATTCCTAATAAGAATGTTTCATTTTCTTTTAGATTGACGGTAGCACCTTACCGATTTTCTTTTTCCCATGTTTGTTTGTTTTTTGATAAGTAGATCGACAAATATTTTCCTTGACCTAATCTCAGATCATGTATGAATCTATTTATTTGGATAAGAACCTTTTTTAAACATTCCTCTCACTCAGCAAGGAATGACTTCATGCATATTTCATCCAATGTTTCATATTTGATACTTTCCTGTTTTAACTTCCGGTTTAGATCGGTCACTATTTTTTTCCGTTGTTAGTGTCACGTATACATGCATTTTCTCTTGGCATTTGCTGGTTAGGCACGGGAAAGTATATATTTTGAATAAATCGACTGATAAATCCGTTCGTTAGTACTGCGATCATGTAAAATACAACTAAGTTCGGTTTTGCTGTCTTTCCATTTTAACTAGTATGCATATTTTAGTTGTTATACTCACAAAATTTCGCTTACACTAGCCTCCGGAAATATATTCTAATACGTTCAGTCAATGGACAAAATTCTTTAACACACTTCTTAATGCTCATATTACAATAGGACACAAGTTGTACACTTGTCAGGAGCCCTGCAGTGTCAGACATATGGTTACTAGGCTTTTTCCCGATTTTCTTGGTGCAAATTCGGTGGCATAGGCCCTGATGCTCCAATGATAATTGGGCCAATAGTGGCTTGAACGACCCACATTTTAGCTATTATTATTATTATTATTATTATTATTATGATCGTTTAATCACACATTATAAGTTCTTGAATACATCGGATACATTTTGTTATCTGTCAAGTCACAATGACCTGAGACAGACAACAATTTCCTCAAAATATGCTTAGTGAACAAAAGAAGCGTTTTTTGGTGACCCCAAATTGGTACGGTATCCTCAGCTGGTCAAGGAATTCACACAATTTTAATGTGATTAATCCCAATGCGCCAGACGCCACTGGAATCATCTTTTCCCTTTCTGCATAGCAAACAATCTAAACTTATCGTATTTAAAAAAAATAAAATAAAGAGTATCTACACATATTAACATATTATTATAAGTTATTTTTATGGATACAAATTCGATCTTTGTACTTTATGGTATTATTTTTTTACCGTAAAATTTAAACACTTATTGTTATTGCTTATTTAGTTACTTATTTAGTTATATCTGTGACATTACTTCCTAACCAAAATTTTATTCATGTTAGCTACACAAAATATACGTGTGCGACCATTCTAGTACCTGTCGTAGGTATAGTGATTTAGCTTAGTTTTGGCTCAAGGTCGAAAGTATGGGGAACTCAATGCAGATCCAACTCACTAGTTAGTCGTATTTGATCAGAGACAAGCTTGTTAACCATTACATGTCGAACACCCCCCCCCTGTTTTAGGTATAGATATTTACACTAACATTAAAAATAAAGACGGCTACAGGTCGAAAGAACGTAAATTATAGTTTTATTTTATACGAAAGAACAGACTAACAAAGCGTAAAAATGTTTTTTATATCTTCTCCCCGACTCTGAAAAAGAAAGCTAGCAAATATTACAAAAGTCTGTTATTACTCACAAATCCAGTACGGCATGTTGCAAGAGGTTCTGTGTTTTTTTGTTTATTTTTTGTCTGTGTGTGTGTACTGGGAGTATCTCTTCACAGCGTCTCAAGTCTAGGGCGTCATTGTCTGGCTTTTAAGGGTCACATGACAAGCTAAGCGCGACGCATACTAATTAGGGAAGAAGGAAACTTAACCCAACAATTACATGCTTATACAGCGAGTCGATAAATTCTGAGAATAGGGGAAAGGATTGAAACAATAATCTCAGTTTCATTTTACTGCCGACTGCATTTGATCCTGCGCATGAATAACGTTTCAGCCTTTATCTTCTCTGCCCGTTGGCTTTACCACCAATCTAGCACTCCGTTGTTTAGCTTTAGCCATTTTACAAAACTAACAAAGTACATATTTTTGGCTATATATACAACAATGATTTTTGCAGTGTTGCGACACTTTATATGTATTCTACGCATTGAAAATCAAGAAGAAGGGGATTATCAAGCATTCATCAGTCTTATTCAACTTTGTGTCGCTTGTACGTTTCTCCCACTGACTTTTCCGCACTACCCGTCTTAGGATTTTAAGTCAAGATTGTAAGACATGGCGCCTCTGCTAGTTGATTAAAGCACATTTGGTTTTCTGACAGTCACGAATTCAATCTTAAACTAGATCAAGGTCCCGAGCTCCCCAACACGAACATTGCGAAGAGAAACCATAACACGACTCCTTCAGTTAATCAACGGGTCGGTATTTGCTACCACCTCTTTCTTTAGACTCCTCACGGTAACAACAATCCTCTCTCTCTCTCTCTCTCTTTCTTTCTTTCTCTCTCTCTCTTTCTCTTTATCTCTCTCTCTCTATCTATCTCTCTCTCTTTCTCTTTCTCTCTCTCTCTGTCTCTTTCTCTCTCTCTCTCTCTCTCTCTATCTCTCTCTCTTTCTCTTTCTCTCTCTCTCTCTATCTATCTCTCTCTCTTTCTCTTTCTCTCTCTCTCTGTCTCTTTCTCTCTCTCTCTCTCTCTGTCTCTTTCTCTCTCTCTCTCTTTCTCTCTCTCTCTGTCTCTTTCTCTTTCTCTCTCTCTCTCTCTCTCTCTGTTGTTGTTTTCTTCTTCTATGTACCGTGGGCGATCATAGCCCTCCACTTATTCATGTGTTCTGTAGCCCTTAGTAAAATATTTCTCTTTGCTGTATCTCTTTCTGACGATCATTTGTACAAACTCGTTAGGAAGTGCTTTCCTCTGTCCCACGTGTGTTCAATATGTCTTGGGAGTGCCAAATTTTCCAATCCTTCTTTCCTCATTACCCGCCCGAGAAATGTCAACTGTCTCTTTCTGAAGCTATGTATAAGTGTCCTTGTTATTTCCATTGAATCTAAAGCGTCGACGTTGCTCACGTGTTCAGTCCAAGGTAATTTTAGCATCCTTCTGTAGAACCACATTTCTGCTGCTGGAAGTCTCTTCTACATTTGTGATGAGATTGTCCAGCATTCATTGCCATATAGGAGAAACAATACCAGTTTAGTACTTTTTTTTCTTTGTTTCTAATGAGATTTTCCTGTTTCTTAATACTTTGCTTAGCTTTTCACTGTCCTAATGCGCTATTGGATTTGGTGTCACATTTTCTGTCCTCTATTAAAACACTTCCTAGATATTTAGATTTATGGACTTGTTTAATTTTGATATTTCCAATTTGTAATTCGCATTTTGGATTATTCTAATACCCGTCCTAAATATTTCAACCTTACCTAGCAGTTCTAACAGTTATTTGTGACGTACTTTACCAAACTTTATTGGGATAGCATTTTTAAACCCAATCTTAACTACAAGGTCGATAGGATGGGCGCTAAGGTTCATTTATATGTACATTTTTCATGAATTTATCACAATTGAGAGTAAAGCTCGAAATAAAAATCGGAACCGGATAGAACGAAGTTGAACAAGTAGAGATTCCGCTGTTTCGACGCAGCTTTCGAGCTACATCGACCGAGTTTTAATTAGGAGAGTTAAGTTTAGACGTAAATCTTCCCGAGTATAATTTACTTGGATCATAGGTTAATCCGAGTTTTGTATAAATCAAGTTAACGCATCCTTGTTGGATGAGAAGTGTTTCAGGTTCTGCTGATACTGACCGCAAAGTGCGAATTGACGCGGGCAGTGGTCAGTAATAACTGATCGGACAATTTGAAAAGTGGGATAGTAGATTATTTGCTGTCAACTATAGTCGCTGACCTAACCTTGGATTAGGGCTGACTCACCCTTAGTTTCTTCTTTTATATGCTATTTCCTTTAAGATGTAGGCGATCATGACTCTTCACAACTTCCTATCCTATAAGAAATGTTTATTTCCTTAAAATCTCTTCCAGTTCCTATTCTGCCACCCATTTACAAAATCCCGTTAGTTAGGTTGCTACTCGTTTCTCACGGTCCCTCTTTTCTTCAATTTGTCCTGTGAGTGTCATATTCTCCAAGCTTTTTCCTCATTATCTGTCCCAGAAATTTCAACTGACACTTTCCGATTTCTTGCCTCAAGTATCCTCTTCATAAATGTCTAAATCAGCGATCGGCTAATAATTTTTGTCATTACTATTTCGCATCACGACTATTTCCAGGGTTGTGCTTACCGCGAACATTTACATATATTCATATATAATTACATAGGAAAGAGCAAAAAGCAACAATTAGATAACAATTTCTTTTTGTCATAGGATAATAAGATGAGAAAATCACACAAAATAACTGTGAAAAATATGAAGAATTGAGATATTCATTTTGATCCGGTTACAGCTTTTTGTCTTTTTTTTTTTTTTTTTGAGATCACAACAAATTAAAATATTCTTTGGTTTGGTTGTAATTTAGACTCGATTTTTTTTCCGAACAAAACCCAGTTACCTCTTCATTGCCTACAGAAATTTCGATTTTACCCCATCCGCGATAATTTGTCCCTATTTGCTGACCACTGATCTAAATCATATATTCGACAACGACGCCGATAATAATATTCTTTTCTTTTCTCTTCATTTAATAACAAGAGAAGGAGGATTAGTTGCAATGGTAGTAGTAAAAGTATTGTAGAAATATTACGATTCAATAAAAGATTTCTTAAAGATATTCTGTATCTGTAAAGCCTAAGTTGTTCTTGACAACAGGATGTGAAAAATTGTGGAAAGAAATAACATGCTGGATGTTATTTTTTCCTCTATTCTTCATATCCATTACAGATACAGAATATCTTTAAGAAATCTTCTATTAAATCGTAATATTTTTACAATACTATTACTAATACCAGCATGATCATAAAACATTTACAGACGTAAATCTATGATGTTGTCTTTCTGGATAAACTTTGGACAACGAAACTACTGCAGTGAACATCTCGTAGACGACGAGATTTCATTTTACTGCATATTTATTTCATTTCCATGTTTCACGTTCTTATTTATGAACATTTTAAAATAAGAACTGTCTACAAAGCATTACAAATAATTAATTTATTAATTAATTAAATAAAATAATAATTTAAATTAAAATTTAAATCCCTCTGTGAAAATTGTTATTGACTTTTAAGAAAAAAAGATTTGTTTCAGCTTTAGAAAAGAATTTCCTTTACTTAGTTCTTTGTTTTTATTCTTTCTACTTATTCTTTTTTTTATCCCGCTTCAGTATTTCTTATTCATTTTTTCTTTATTTTTCGTTTATTCTTTTTCTTTTTCTTCAGTATTCCCCTTTCGGCTTGCTTTCTTTTTTCGTTCTGTGTTTCTTCGTTTGTTTTGGATTTCCATTCCGACTTACTTTTGCATTTCGTATTCAGTATTTTTTTCCTTTTTATTTGCTTTGTTTATTTCATTTTTATTATTTTCATTTTATATTTATTTTTTGTTATTACCTTCTTTATATTCGTTATTTCATTTATCGTTCTTTCTTTTCTTTTTTTTATCGCCCGCTGATTTCTTTTTCCTTTTTTCCTTTTTCTGTATATTCTTTCTATTGCCTTAGTTTAACTGTTTTGTTTGGCTGTTGTTTCATGGGGTCGTTTTCCGTATTTCGTCTCCTTAACAGGGAGTTGAACTATTCTTTTTTTTACTAAAAAGCCTAAACAGTATTTACATTTGCAAGTCATTATTCCGTCACTCCACCCATTCATACTCCTGCCATTTCTGTTCCATTTTTATATGTAAATTCGTTTCTCACTATAATTTCCAAGTATTTTCATGTTTCTTTAGGTTATAATATATATATATATATCTTATATATAAAGTACAGTGTGTGTGTGTGTGTGTGAGTGTGTGTGTGCGTGTGTGTGTGTGTGTGTGTGTGTGTCCAAGCAACTCCTCCGCTCCCACTAGCCCGATTTTAATGATTCATAGCTCACTCAATAGCCCTAGAAAAGTTAGGTGCTGGGAACGATTTTCGTTGAGCTCAGTTTCAGAGTTGCCATATTATGCACGGTTAAAAAATATATATTAATATATTATACTAGCTATTATCGTTGCTTTCAGAGCGTTTCATGGGCAACACCAGAATTTAGGATAAGAAAAAATACCAAAAATATTTCTAGGTTGAGTAAAACTTTTACGAACCATTTATAATGACGAATATAGCATCCTAACTAACCATTCCTTAAATCTATCCTAGCAGGTGATGAAAAATGTGATCCATATGACAATGTACAATGCAAAATGCAGTGTATTGACAAGGCTAAATCTCCAATACCGACCCCAGAAGTCAAGTTCCATGAAAAGAAGCTGATGCTGCGCGTATGATGTGATTGTTGGAGTATTATTCATTCAGAGATTTTACAATACAATGAAACCCTAAATGCAAATGTATACGTCTAGCATCAGGGCCGGTGAAAGGATCTCGTGCCCCCTGTCCAAATTTATGATACCCTCACTCCTAATCTATGATACGGGGTTCCCATTCTACTACATCCCAATTTTCATAAGGTAGTATTCATATATATAGTTTTAATTAAAGCAATTGTGGCACAAGGTCAAACAGGAAATGGAGAAAAGCTGGTTGACACTTTCTATCCTAGACATAGCTAATCTGATTCACGGCCCATTCATTCATTACAATTTGCTCATTCACCGCAAAAACTCACTCTTCACCATTCAATGCTACATATATCACAATACCACAAATTCAAAGGGAACATAAAAATTCATGACATAAAATTTCAATACATACAAATATTTCAAATGTCTCTTTTTTCCATTTCCATATATATATATATATATATATATATATATATATGTGTGTGTGTGTGTGTGTGTGTGTGTGTGTGTGTGTGTGTGTGTGTGTGTGTGAACATATGTTCATGAAATGAGAAGGGAGCGGTTAAACCCAGAAAACGAAGCTAAAGTATAACAAAACGTTCAAACTAAACATAAAAGGTGTTAGTAAGACCCAGCCACCCTACAAAAATAATAAAAGTGGTCATTGTATTCTGCTTTAGGCAAAATCAATAAGCATAGTTACTAACGGAGAGGAATGGATTATAAAAAAAAAAGACGGAGTTGGGATAAACAAAGGTTGACCCAGTCGAGATGACAAAAAACAAACTGGGAAGATCGGGAATCTCGACATGGATCATAACAAAAGGGAGATCCGGGAACAGGCCAGGAACATCATTTACTCACATTAACTAGATAAACAAAGAGTGTCTAACTTAACTAGGGAAAGGTTCACCGGAAATTGACACGTGGCTGAGTCAAGGGGACTTATAAAAGAAAATCAAGGTTGGCCCCATTCACCCGTTATGAGCAGTAACAAGAACTTTTGTACTTCCGGAGCTGGATTTATTCATGGAGCATTCACTTCAATCCTCCTCAAAAGGAGGAGGCAGGAAAAAAAGAGAAAGACAAAATATGAACAAAGAAGCTGGTCGAAGTAGGGCAGAGAAGGTACTGATAGCCAAGAGGAAATCCGCACCTGCTTCGCCAGTAAGAACCGAAAAAAATCTGCCAGGAAAAGCAAGGAGCCTTCCCTTTCTAGGGTTCCGTTTTTTCCCTCCCCCAACACTTCCCAGCAAAAAAAGAAAAAAATTTTCCCCAAGGAGGATAAACTTTGCCTGGTAGACAGGCAGGTCCTTGAGAGAGACCTTTTCTATCAGAGGAAGGCCTTTTTGAAGCCTTTATTTAAATGTACGTCCGTTGAAGGGATGTCAACGGAAGATCCCAGGACCTTCCCGGACGCCCCAAGTGTGATTTTCTTTTTTTAAGCTTATCACCCCAAGAAAGGCTGGAAGCCACTAGCACGCAAAGGGTTACAGAAGGTTTGGAGGAAGAGCAGATAGGAGTGGTAAAGGAGAGGATGTGGAGAAGGATAGTGGATCGATCAAGGCAAGGGGGTTACAGAAGATTTGGAGCGAGAGCAGATAGGAATGAAAGGTGAAAGGATGTGGAGAAGGGAAGTGGATAGATCAAGGCAACTGGAGATGTCGATTGACGTTACAGTTAAATAGTTGGATATTGTATTTGTCAGGGAAACAGGAATAAGGAAGGGAGTTCCACAGGCGAGATGTGCGAGACACGAAGCTATTGGAGTAGAAGAGACGTCTACATCTAACAGTTTCAACGGTGAAGGGGTGGGAACGGAATGCCAGCCTCGTAGGACGTTTAAATTACTCTAATCAGATTTAGATTACTCTAATCAGAAACACTGGTGGGAATCTCAACCTGTGGGATCACTTGGCTGGGGCAAAAGATGTCTTCCCAAAGCTCCAGATGGCATAGATAGTCTCCGGAGTTAAAGAAAATGTTCAAAATGAATGCAGGGTGGTGGCGGCTCTACTCCATTCCTGCTTATACAGGGTAATTAAACTCACATTCTAAACGGACGTTGGCGGGATTGTCTCAGATGGACGAATTACTTCCGATATTTGTACTGGTAGTCTGGGACAATCTGTCGGGGTCCTGATACCCGTAGTTTTCCGTCAGTCTGCGTTTAAAGGATTTAAACTTAAATTATGTCTATCAAGCTACCCAGTTTAAATGTGAATGCCCTGAGAGATTGAAGTAAAACTGCCCGCCTGCTTTGTGATTTCTTATCGTCCAGCGTAGATGTAGCCGCGGTCCAGGAGACACATTTTGTTTGCGATTTTGATGCTCGTGGGCAGTCTAGTAACTTTGTTGTCTATTCAGCATAAGGGGACCAGCAGGCCAGGGATGTTTCCTTGCTAGTTAAACCTACCCTGGAGTCACTGGGGGGCCTGGCCGAACTTTTCCGCCCCCACTGCTTCTTTGGATGCTTCTGGTTTGGGCGCTGCTGGTGCTGCTGGAGTTCTGGTTTCGGTGCTAGGTTCTTCCCGAGGTACGCGTTTGACAAGTGTCCCGCGGCACCACAGAACCAGCAGTGGGGACGACGACCCTCCACAATCACAAGGATGTTCCGACCGCGACGATAGCATGACGGGGATGTCCATATAGTTTTTTCAGGACATTGTTATTTGCAAAACGTAGCCGCCTATCGCAATACCCCTACCTCTCCAGTCGCTCCTCTGTGAGATCCACAGGCACCCCGTGTAGTATAACTCCGATCTTCCGGGTGGCCATGTACTCGGTTTGCACCCATACTGACTTGGTTGTTATTATGCTGACTGCCAATTTTTTGGCATCTTCTTCACATGTCAACAGGGTGTCCTACATGGCATTGAGCATTCTGGCTAGGACCTTTGGTAATATTTGGGGGCTCTTTAGCGCCTCCTCCATAGTGTCTCTGCTCACACCAATGAGTCGTCGAGTTACAACATGGTTGTAAGCAGGGAAAGTATTCTGGCTGACACGGCCTCCAGGGCCTCTGGAATGGTGAGGATCTCGTTACCGTTGGTGACTAGAGCATACTTCTCCTACAAGACAACGTACTCCTCCGGTGACTGAGAGAGCGGGTGGCGCCGATACTGACTGTTGTGGGAGGAGACTCCGCTATATTGCAGGGATTCCTATGTCAACACACAACAAATATTGAACAAACAGTGAGTGCACTCAATTCAAGAAATAACTTACAGCATCTAACCCTAACGTTGGCGTAAATACATGAATAGTGATATTTATTGTATTAAAAATACAATTATGGCACAAGGCCGAAAAGAGGAAATGAGGTTGAGGCTGGTCTTCACTAACTATCTCATACCTAGCTAATCCAATTCACGACCCATTCACTTGTTACAATTTACACATTCACCACAAAAACTCGTCCGCCACCAATCAATCCTCCACACACCATAATACCGCATCCTCTCAGGGCGACCTACAAAACACACCCCGAGATTTTAAATTTTAAATTTTAATGATAATAAATATTTCGTAGATAAAAATCTAATATTTGACAATGCGAGGGAGGGATGAGACCCAAAACAAACTAAATATCAAATATATTAAATATAACTGATGTTAGTAGGATCCGTTCAACCCCAAAAAATGGAGAGGTCGCTGTATTCTGCCCATTGAATAAAATCAAGAGGCTCTCACACTAAGGGAGAGGGAAAAGAGAAAATATAGACGGACATGGGGAATCAATAAAGCTGACCCAGTCGAGATGAAAAGGGGCCAAAACAAACTGGAAGGGTCGAGAATCTCAGCTTGGATCATAACAAAAGATGTAGCTGGGAGCAGGCCAGGAACAACACTTACTCACATTAACTCGGTAAACAAAGTTTGTCTAGCCTAACCAGGGGAGGGCTCCACATGAAACTTCCCCGATGTGATATAGGTTGACCTAAAAGAGAAAATCAAGGCTAGCCCCGTTCAAATGAACCAAACTCGCCTCAGTCACCCACCTTTCGCTAAAGGCTGCCGAATGCAAGCGCTTTCTATCAGTTCTAATCTTCATCTTGAGCTGATGCTCAAAGAATCGGATCAGATCCTGATGCGAAAGACGGTCGCCTCGCAAGACTTCCTCCAGTTGCGTCGTCCAAATCACCATTCCGGCCGTGGCTAGAAGCGTTAGAAACACCATTCGTTTCATCCCAGAATACGGAGGCGACACATTGTCACACGCGTATGCACAATCAATGAGCACGAGCATTTCAGGAGTGATACGAGCCGTCAGCTCGCCGACATGGTCCCATAAGGGTCGGACCCAAGGACAATGGTAGAAGGCGTGCGAAGCAGTTTATTCCAGGCCCAGGTCACATCGTTCACAGTCTGCCAAATCCGCCAAGCCCCATATGAAGGCCATGTCATTGAGAGGCAGCCTATTCCGAGCCAGTCGCCAGGTAAGCGAAAACTCAGAGTAACTAAGGTAATCCGCCACTGGCGCCCAAGACCAGAAAGAGTGACACTCCTCCTCCGACAAGTCGAGCCGCTCACGTAGAGGATCCTTCGCGGCACCCTCCACTAAATAACGAGAGAAGACCCTCCTAGGCTGAGAAATGTCACGGGACCGAGGAATGACCTTCAAGGCGTATCGACACTCACGAAGGAAACTCGATAGAACCCGCGGCTTACGACGGCGCCCAGCCCACGAGGTGGTGTTGGATATGGTAAGGCAAAGGAAGGCGTCCCTTACAATCACCGCCATAATCGAATCTCCTGTCAACGCGCGGCGTAGGAAAGCCAACCTCGAGGCATCCCCCCACCCCCATGACAAGTACGTTGTGCACAGATTCTCTGTCGACCTGGTGCTTGCGTTCCCTCCAGAAAATGAAGGATAGCGAGCGCTCGAGTGGGCTCTTATGATCTTTACAGAGAGGACGTACGGCCAAGCGATAAAGGACAAGAGGAAAGACGTAAGTGGCACCAACCTCCGTCGGCGTCAAGTCTCACCGGTCGCGTCCTCCTTCGCCCGTACTTCTGACCAGTTTTTCTTCAGTTGGAGGTCGGGTCCAAACCACACCCCAAGAATGCGGACAGGACCGTCCGTCCAACCAAAGGACGCCGAAAGATCGAACCATTTCCACGCACCTAACTGCAAGCCGGAAGACTTGTGGCAGTTAATCCTTGCACCTGTCACCTTTTCGTACCGATCAAGCGCCTTCAGTACCACCTCAATGTCGCTGCGGCACGACACGAAAGTACATACATTATCGGCGTACGCGAAAACCCTGGCACGATCCCCTCCAGGGTCAGCGATTCCACGTAGGACCGGACTGCACACTCTGTTCCTTAGCCAGCGAAAAAGCGTAAAGTAGGGGCGATAGTGGACAACCCTGACGAACCGACCGAGACAGCGCAAAAGCACCCGATAGCTTCCCGTTCACCTGTACTACAGCACTGGGGGAGCACAGCTGGCTAATCCAGCGGCAGAAGTCGGGTTCGAATCCGGCGGCCTGCAGGACAACAGCAATCTAGCGATTGTCAACTCTAACAAATGCCTTGGACTGATCTAAATTCATCAGCGCGGCTTGCTCGTCGTCTTTTACACCCTCTATGATCGTGCGGATCAGATGCAGGTTGCTCTGAATTGTTCGGCCCCTCACAGCGCAAATCTGCTCAGGACCCAGCAGAGACTCGGCAACTGACTGCAAACGCTCCTGCAGGATCTTGGCCAAAATCTTTAACTTAAGAGTTATGGGCTTATAGTCATTTAAGTCCAGCCCAACCTTCTTGCTTTTTTTCAACCGCGTGATCACACCCCTGGTGAACCGGTCGGGGACGGACCCCTGGCGGAACCAGTTGTTGAACACAACAGTCAAAATTGGGACAAAGATGTGCGACAGCCTCAAGTACAATTCATAGGACAAACCATCCAGACCCGGCGACTTGCCTCCGCCGACCTTCTTCAATGCCGCGTAGACTTCGCCATCCGTGATCTCTCCCTCGCAGCTTCAGTCGGCGAAAGCCGAGGAAAGTTAGCCATATAGCTACGGAACTTGTCGTCCCGGAGACCAGGCTCCTTGGTAAACCGGCTCTCGAAATGCCGCCGAAACGCCTTGCACATGTCGTCAGTGGTCCGAAGTGTATGCCCCCCCCCCAACCGGGTTTTTGACTTCACGAATGTAACGACCGGAACACCGACGGATCTCTTCCTTGCGCAATTCTGCGCCCATATTCACAGCTTCGGGCGCTATCTTGCTTAACCTATGTCTAATTATCTAGCCCATGTAGCGCTCGCTAGTCAAACGCTCCAGGGCTTCCTTTGCGGCAATTTTTAACATCAACTTAAGATTTTTCTTGTTAAAGAGGTGAATAATTTTAACACATTATGGATAAAAAATAGTGAACTGTATATAGTGTTTTTTCGAAAGTTAGCATGAGCCAAAAAAATCACAGATTTGACCGAAAAAAATACCGCAGAATGACGTCAAAATCCCTGAAAATGTTCACCCTTTAATAGTCAGCTGTACTTAGTTTAAATTGTAACGTATATAAGTGTAGGCCCAAAAAAAGAAAATGTTGATAAGGTAGCGAGAGTCACAAAGCACTATCCACGGCCCCAAATCAAGATTGGTCCCCTATCCGTCGGGATTTCAGGGTTAGTAGGTACCGGCCCTGCCTAGCAGCTGCAACGTGTCCATTAAAGTTTGGTCGAAAGTCCCCTGCTCCCATCAATAGAGAAAATGTTGTTCTCCTCCATGACAACCCAAGGATACATCCAACAAGAATAACGCAGGAAAGAAAGAAAACATTTTGAATCTCGGTTAGTCTGTTCTATTCCACCCACCATATTCCACTCGCAATATTCACCTGATTTTGAATCAACTAATTATTAATTATTACCTTTTTCGATCATTGCAAAAAACTTCCATGGTGAGGAGGTGGGGGAAACTTTCTCAAAAGAAAACTAAATTCAACAGTTAATCGAAATTTTTTTCACATCAAACCCTGCAGATTTTACTCAACATGTATCGAAGATCTGCCTGATAAGTGGCACCAAATCATTGTGATTAATGGTGAATATTATCTGTTTTCTTATAAGGAAACATTCGGCATCCATTGACCGAGCATCCAGGATTGCCGTAGATTGAAATTTAAAAACATCTTTCTATTAAAATAGTTTTTCAGGAAAATAAGTTTCTCAAGTCTACTAATTGTTGTCGTTCTTTCCAGTATTGATGAGGGCTTCCTTTTTGACCTTTTATTTGGAGTAGTGTGTCTTGGTTCTATAATTATTTTCCCTTCGAGTTGCATGTGCTATCCACTTTAGTTGTTGCTGTTTTCGAAAGTCCTCAAGTGATGTGGTTCCTGTTATTTGGTACAGTTTTTTTTTCTCATTTTTCTATAGCACCAGCCAACAAGACAGTGGATAAACAATTGAACAAAATGTAATTGCATTTTATTTTTGAAGAATAAAGTTGATAAATAAAAACGGAAATTATTTATGACTCAACGTAATAATTTTAAGAATTTTTCATTAACATTTTTTCCACGCTTATCAGTAACCTCCTTTCGATGTTTCACAGGCTTTATAGTAGAAGTCTTGCAAAAATCTTTTAGTTTGGAGGATAACTCTAAATGTAGAGAGAATGACATCAGCCTCTTCGTGTGTTTTAAGACCTCTACAAACCCTGAATCAGATCGCAAAAACTTTTAGAAAGTTCTTCAGAACAGGATGAATGTGAAATGTTTCTTTGGAACAGTCATTATTTATAGCTGGGCTGATCATCTTCGTGGTTATTATCACAGTGTTTCGACCGTTGTGACATCCGCCTTTCGATCTGGGTTATCCTCAGGGATTTCCAACGGCATTTTTTCTTTAATCATCTCAAGAGTATTAGAACATAAGTAATGGATCCAACTGGAATTCGAACGCGGCTCTCCGATTCTTCATTACTCCACCGGCGCCGCATACCACAGATTAAAAAATAAAATAACCGAGAAAGATAGGAGACGAATATAATTTAAGGCTAAGTAATTAAATATCAAATATCATTTGACCCGGCCCGCACACTTTATTACAGAGAGAGATCCGCGAATTTGTTACTGAATAAAAATCAATCAAGTTTACTCTTTAAAAAGATAGAGCGACTATCGTATATACTCCTATATAAGACGGACCGCGTTTATACAAAACTCAAAACTTTGTTGAAAATTTGTAGAAGTAGTGCAGTTTCAACCGAGACTTTCATTTTTAAACATTTCCATTTTATATAAATTGAAAACATAGAAAATACGCGTTGCTTCTCTATTTTACGATACATTTTACTGATAACAGACTATACGAAACTTTATAATTTCGTTTTTCATTTTCAGTAACAAGAATATTACTCAATGATAAAGTGATTACAAACTCAGCAAACTGTTTAGTCCTTTAAGTTCATTCTTTATATCTACCAACTGAACCAGAACGACACGCATTTACAAATGAAAAAGATTTTTTTTAAAAATAAATAAATAACACACACACACACACACACACACACACACACACACACACACACACACACACACACACACACACACACACACACATACTTATTAAAGTTTTTTTTATTATGAAATTACGTGACTGTGCAGGTGGTTTCAGAGCGACGTAAATTCACCCTAGAAGTAGGCCATAGCAATGACGTCAGTGAGTAGCATGCTCAAAAAGGGTGCGTAATAAGTGTCAAAGTCCTAAAGTGGAACAAATACAACTACTTATAACCTAGACATTCAGTAGATACTATTTATAAATAGATATCAATTAGACGCACAGGCGGAGAAACACGCCTCAAGTAGCTCCTCCCATGCACAAACCCACGGCGAACATATTGCCGACGAGACATGTCAAAAGCAAGTCAACGGGACGAGTTGTAATGGGGTTTATTCGAATACCACAATATATATATATATATATATATATATATATATATATATATATATATATTGGCTCCACCCACTCATCTCCGCCCTCATGGAAATTGAAATTTTTTTTTTATAGGCTCTGTTCCTTCAGGACATGATTGACCATGGCTCTCCATAACTTTCTCGCTTATTGCTCTTAGTAACGTTTGATTCTGTGACATCCTGTTTGCTGTCACTCTGTTACCCATTCACCCAAACACATTCGGTAGGTTGCACTCTATTTCCTTCTAACCATCCTTTATTCAATATGTCCTGAGAGGACTAAAATTTCCATGTCCTCTGTCCTCATAATGCGTCCCAGAAATTTCATCTGCCTTTTTATGATCTCTAAGAATAAGTGATATTCTCGTTCACATTTGTTTTCAAAAGTTGCACACAATATTATCTCTATGGTGTTCCCTGCATCTCCCATGAAGAACCATATCTCTGTTGCTTCGAATCTATTATTAATATGGAGGCCTACATCGTACCTTGAGGAGGTAAAGCTGTCCTGAGTCAAGAGGAGAGGCTGTTCGAAGAATATGTGTTTGGCAACAGGATCCTACCACATAAGGAGAATTCAGTCATGACTGTTAGACAATTTCTGCGACCACATCACCACTTACATCTGGCCACCTAACTCCCCGGACTGCAACCCCCTGATTATTATGTGTAGAGCGCAGTTGAACGAGAGAACAACAGAAGAGCTTGTAACAACAAAGGTGGTCTGAAGGCAAGAATTATGACAGCATTTGCCTACTTAAACAAGGACCGTCCAAAAGAGATTCAGGAGATTACGAAGTCGTCTGGAGGTCGTGGATGAAACCAATAGCGATTTTATTGAATCAATTTACTCTTTAGCATTTCAAGGTGTTTTTGTGAAATTTTGGTAAATACATGTTAAAATGAGATGTCAATGTTATTTTCATTTTGCCATAAATTAAAAGAAAATGTATCCATTGCAACCTATATACATATATATATATAGACAGAAAGAGAGAGATAGAGAGAGAGAGAGAAAGCGAGAGAGAGAGACATAGATAGATAGATAGATAGATAGATAGATAAAGATACTGAACTAAGGCTAAGCAAAGTATTAAAAAAACGAGAAAATCTTCAATGTTAGAAACAAAGAAAAGAGTACAGAACGGTTATGTAATAAGATGCCTTCCAAAGACCAAGCAAACTATTAAGAAACAGGAAAATCTTGTTATAAAGAAAGAAAAGAGTACAGAACTGTCATGTAATATTGGCCCTCCTATATGGCAGTGAATTCTGGACAATTTAATCACAGATGAAGAGACTTGAAACAAAGTAAATGTGGTTCTACTGAGAATACCATGGACTGAACATTTGAGCAACGACAATGTTTTATAAAAAGAATATATCAAAAAGGATAATTATACTTAGCATCAGAAAGAGACAGTTGAAATTTCTAGCGCTCATAATGAGGAAAGAAAGCTTGGAAATTTGATACTCACGTGGCATATTGAAGGTAAGAGAGACAGAGGAAAGCAACACACAACCCACCTAACGAGCTTGTATAAATGGTCGGCAGAACAGGGATTAGGACAGTGAGTGAAACAACGAAATTTCTAAAAACTACAAAGGACAAGAAATTGTGGAGAGCCATGATCGCCCACGTCCTGAAGGGCTACGACATATAGAAGATCGAATTACTATTGTTGCGAGAAATTCCAGGAACTCGATATAGTATCGCGACTGTGTATTAATCCACGTGATAATTTGTTGTTTTTCCGGTTGTGCTTAAAGAATGTAAGTTTTATTGTTTTTTTTCTGCTTCAGAACCTACCACAATTCATGGTATCTAAACTATATTAATTCTCGTTTATCTAAACGCCGTATATTACAAGTGCATGTTTTCTTTTATGTTTTTAATTTTATTTCTTAGTACGGTTTCCTTTCCGGAAGTAGACGAGCATGACTCACCAAAGACTTTTCTTTATTGTTTGTGAATTCTTCGAAAATATAATGGAGTGGTTTCTCATTGTCTTCTCCGCTATTTGGAATTCACAGTTTTCTTTCACTTAGACTGGCAGCTACACAAGTCTGGAGTCAATTCTACACTTCTACTTAACCCTTAGCTATTGGGGAAAAGGACGCATTTATAAAGTGAAAGGACGAGACTAGACCGGAATTTGAACTCGGATCGCGGATTCCTCTTTCCGCACCAATAGCCGTGGCTCAACCCGCACATTCTCTTCTACCTACTCTGATAATAATTGTAATTTGAGGATGGGGGTGGGTATATGTCATCAAATATGCTGTGCTTCATAGTAAATAGAAAAGATTTACTTTGAACACGTCTGCCAAATTTACTTTTAGTAAAAAGAAACTAAGAATATATATAAGTGTTATTAATCAGCAAAACCGAATTTGCAGAGACAGGGAACTTGTTATTAATCAGCAAAACCGAATTTGCAGAGACAGTGAACTTGTTATTAATCAGCAAAACCGAATTTGCAGAGACAGTGAACTTGTTATTAATCAGCAAAACCGAATTTGCAGAGACAGTGAACTTGTTATTAATCAGCAAAACCGAATTTGCAGAGACAGTGAACTTGTTAAATATAATGACAGTTTTGTTGGCTTTGAACATTGAGAATGAAATATTTTCCTCTATTTTACTGACCTGTTTACGTACGAAGTGAGGAAATAATGGCGTCATTTTAAGACGATGTCTATGTTTTGTACTTCGACTCAAATGGTTCTGAACTGGAATTTCGTGTAGGAACAAAAAAAATCAGTTTGAAGCATTGGCTTAAAGGAGTATTATTTTGGTCTTCGGACGATTTCTTTCGATATTAGTTGTGCTCTTATCAGAAGAAGGAGAAGGGCCCATCTTGGTTGAAAATGATAGTTTTAATAACAGTAAATAAAGATTTACAAAATATTTACAAAAGTTTGATATAGATCAACAACTCTGGAGTGGGTAGCGACTTGGAACCAAAGTATGTATCTTCAATCTTTTTTCAGAGAATCGAACATCGAGTTAATTTCAGGCAGGTGTGAATTGCTTGTGTGCTGATCAGCCAATCTTCGATGTATCTCTCTCGATTCTCTCAGTTCTCTGTCTTCGTTCGCCAAAATACTGTATATATGAGGATCCATCTATCCACGGGTTTTCTCACAATACATCGATTACAATAGGGGACAAAAAAGGTAATTTCCTTCTTTTTTTTTTTCTCTCTTTTTTTTATCTTATTCAGACTTTTAATATTGCCAATCTTCAAGGCCATCTGCATTCAAAATAACTAACCTTACATATTTGTCTGATAAGCCTCTAGTCGAAAATAAACAATGTTGTCACCTATCAAAATCACCAGTCCTTTGAACAACAGATGTTTTTCACAATCAATTTTTCCGGAAAAAAAAATCACCCAAAGATTAAAACTTAAATTTTTCTGTTCCAACTCGCTACCACTAGAAACCAGAACTATAAAATACACTTCCCTAACAAGCAAGTTACCTTGTTACATTCCCCTCTTACACATGAGTGAAATGTGTCCTCTATTAAACATTTCACTTCATGCAAGAGTCACTAGAAAAGTTAATATAAGTCAACATGCTCGTATGGATCATGCTTCCATACTTCCTAAAACAAAACGAAACAAAAAAAAAGTTCTTTAAGGGTCCATCTATTCCATGTTTTTAAAATGTCCACTTCAATTGTTTCTACCCTCTTGGAGTCATACTCCGGTACCGATCTTACAGGTTGTTCCGCTACCATTTTGTCCTCTGCAAGACAAAAAGAGGTATCCATCGCATTCAACTGCACATCCAGCTCAGTATTAGGTGCCTTTCAAGTCCCCCTTTTGCTTCGATTAATTTCCTTCCTAATCCCATACCATTTATCTAATCGTTTCAATTTACATTTTATGATTACCGATGCTATCAACATGTCTTTCGCTCGTTTTATCTCACTCTCCAATTTTTCTAATAACGTCCTGTAGGGTCGGATATCGATCACGAAAGTTATCATCCACCTAGATCGGGTCATTGTAACTTCGCGGGTTTTCTTAAAACTATGCTCCGAGTATGCCTTAGTGCATCGGCTCTGGCAATCAGCCCAAACAGCATCAATATCCTCTACCGAGGCATCCTGCAAAGATAACAGGCGCTTTCTTTTGTCCTCTGAATGACTTCTAACCTCTATGGCTTTACTATTTACATTATTCGGACTATTGTCCTCATTTTTGTTGCCATATTTATCACAACGTTTCGGCCGTTTTACGCTCCGACCTTCTTGAGGTGGTTGGAATGTCGAACAGAACCCTTTATTTTGCTCGCTGGAGTAGACTATTCTAGTTCCACGTGCCATGTCTAATGGATATCAGTTATCAGTTATCTCCTGTTAATTCACTTCTCCAAGTTTTCCACTGCATTAACCAGGTATTGAACTCTCAACTCTCTGGGTCCTGTCATTGGATCTAACCAACGCCTTTATCCACTGTGTCATGTGTCCTTAAGATAAATGCCACGTGGAACTAGAACAATCTACCCAAGCGAGCGAAATGAAAGGTTCAGTTCGATATTCCAACCACCCGAAGAAGGCCGGAGCGTACAACGGCCGAAACGTTGTGATAAATATGGCAACAAAGATGAGGACAATAGTCCGAATAATGTAAATAGTGTACATAATACCTCATCTCAGAAATATATACGGATACTCTATGGCTTTATTCTTTTATATTTACAGTTAATTAAGTTCTAACAACACATACAATAAAGAAAGAGGCCTTCCCCTAGCCTCAGGCAAACCCGACTCATCCAGTCATTTATCTCTATGTCTTTGGCTTCCATTCGTGGAATACTTCCTTCATCTTCATCATCTCCCTTGAAGATCCTTCCACATGCCTATCAGATTCCCCTTGCCATATGGTATTTCTGTCTTCTTTTCAGAGGTATTTCAACATCATTAGATCTTGTCTCCAGATCCCGTTTCATCTTCTTCATCCCATTCATCCGACTCTTTGCCTGCAGAGCTCCATTGTTCTTCACTCTCATTAGCCTCCGGCTTTGTTTCTTAAGGTATTAGTTCAACTTCCATTCCAGAATCATCTTCCTCCAATGTACTACCCGGTCCAGCCAACGTCAACTACCTTACTAGACTTCCTTTCTCTGTGACCACAGGAATATTCTATTCCTTGATTGTTGCCCGTTTATGTCGTTAGCAAGCGCTCTTTTCACATTATTTCTCAATTTATCCCAGGTCACCGGTACTGTTTACTCTACTACCCTGTAGTACAACCTCCACTTTTGATCCAATTTACCTACCTAACATGGGCTCTATAGAACACTGGATAACCAACCGCAAATTTAACCTCCGACCTGTTTTTGTTAACCCTTTCATTTAGCTTCTTCTGTGGCCTGGAAATTCGATTTCTTGCCTGTAGAAAGACTGTTGTTGTTCAATCATAATCTTCGCCCATATATTTTCTTTGAGGTTTCAGGAGATTATCAATAAGTACCACTACATCTCTGTCGAACAAACTGTAGTATGGATGGAGAGAATCTACTTGTTTCATTAATTGATAATCTGGCTGCTGCCAGCGCTTGATTCAAGAATAAATCCCAATTCTCATTCTCTCCTTTAGATAATTTTGGTAATATGTCTCCCAAAAAAACCTATGGAATCGATCTACCTTGGAATTACCTTGCGGGCGATACGGGGATGTAGTCATGTGTTTGATGTTCAAAGACTTTAGAGTATCCTACATTAGTGCATTCACAAATTTTCTTCAATTATCAGTGACCAATTCGGCTATTGCTCCCACTCTTGGAAATATCTCATTCAATATTAATTGTGTCACTGTCTGGGCTGTTTTATCCTTCACAGCATAGGCTTCTACCCAATTTGTGAGCCAGTCCACAAAGCTCACTATGTAGATATTTCCTCTGGACGTCACATGATATGGACCTAACACGTGATGACCTTCTCAAAAGGATAAAAGGACACGTCCATCTCCATTAATGTATATCCGTATACATTCCTGGCCAATAATAATTCCGTTCAATTCATATGTTTTGTCAACCCTTAAGTGTCCCAACTTTTGATGACACTTTTCTAAGGCTTACTCTTGGAGAGGTCCATACAATCTTATTCTCGAATTCTCATTTATATTTTTGAGATATTATATAGAGCTCCACATAGGACCACAAACCTCTGAGCTTTTTCTCCGGTCAGAGTTCCTTTTTCAACTGCTTCCTTCAGTGTTAGCCGTTCTTCGTTGTTCAGATAATCTCCCATGGCTTCTTCACAAAGCACATATTCTTCCAATTCCGCTTTTTCTTCGTCGTCCAAGGCGGCCCGTCCTTAAATTTGTTGGAGTTAAGGATGCATATTCTGTAAGACTTGTCATCCACCTCAGGTTCTTGCAACATTGATTCTTGTTCTAACTATTTAGAAATCAGTGATAATGAATCTGCGCATGTATTCTCCTTACTTGACAGATACTCTATTCTACAGTTGTACCCACTCAGCTTCAAGGCCCACATTTGAATCTTTTTATTTGTCCAGTCGACCTCAAACAATTTTTTTAACGGCTTATGATCCGTTTTTATCACAGACTCTGGCTCGTCCAAATAGTAATATAACTTTTGCAAGGTATTCACGATAGCATATGCCTCATTCTCGATCACTGATTACCTCTACTGAGTTGGTGAGATAGCCTGTGGGACAAGAAGTCAAGCAGAATTTCTTCTTTCACTCCTGTAACTAAACTCTCCCCTTCCTGGAAGAGTTGCGTTAAGCAAGCTTCAATACAAGTGTCGCTGGACTCAAACGGTCACAATGAAAATAGGTACCGGAGAAACTGAAACTGAAGCCTTATCGGACTCCATTGCTAAAAAGAGAACTAATGGAACAGGCCACCCAAGAGATGTTGGAAGCTGGAATAATAGAGAGGTCTCAATCCACGTGAAGTTTTCCAATAGTTATTGTGGGAAAGAAGGACGGTAGTTATAAATTTTGTGTGATCTTCAGAGCCGTGAATAAAATAGCAAAATTGATTGCTTACCCACTGCCACGAATAGATGATATATCGGTTCTTCTTTCCACGTTCAATCTTAGAAGCGGATATTGGGAGGTGGCTATGGGTGAAGAGTACCACCCGAAGGTTGCGTTCGGATGTCATCTGGATCAGTACCAATTTCGGGTCATGCCCTTTGTGTTGCCAGGATCACCCGGAGTTATCCAGCAGTTGATGTCTGTGGTCCTGAAGGAATTTGCGATGGATTATGTCGATTACATCTTGGTGTTTTCCAGAGATCCAGACGAATACTTTCATCATTTTCAACTGGTCTTTGACCTATTAAAACAACAGGGTCTAAAGCTTAAATTGCCAAAATATCGATTTGTAAGGGATGAGACTAATCAGCTAGGATTTGTCATTAACAAGAAGTGGGTGAAACCCGATACTGACAAGGTGGAGGTGATAAGGTCAGTGCCGGAGCCTTAATCAGTAAGAGAGGTCAGAGGATTTATTGTGGTCGTGGGATATTATCCTCGATTGATTCGGCTGTGATAAGCTAATAGAGAGCTAACAAGCTATTACTCCTCTACTAGCATCCAACAGCCGAAACACCCGCATTCATATCTCAATATTTGCAGCCTTCAATCCAGTTTCATCTATTCTAATTCGTTTCAACTCCCTCTAGTTTAATATAGACAACTCCAAACCTGTATCTACCAAAGCTCTAAGTAAATGTTCCCCTACCATAACCTCACACGTTAACTCTCCTATCTCGGCCTTGAAGATAGGGATCTTTGACACTGAGGCCATTAATTTTTTGCCACTAGTCCCTTCTTCGTCCCTTATTTCTCAATTCATTCTGAGGGGGGTCGTTCTGATCCTTTACATTTGACTCATTCTTAGCCATTACTACTAATCTATATATCTATATAAAAAAAAGAACAGCTACGATTTTACCCAAGTCTAACAACTGAAGCGAAAGGAAACCCAAAGTGACAAACAATAAACAACGGTAGATAATAACAAAAAGGTCAGAAGAAAGGATTTCTGACCCTAACTTAGTTCCTCCGCTCGTCTTATGCCGTGTCCCTTGCTGCTTCCTTTCTGCTCTGGTCGTTTGTATTACTTCTCGAAGGTTTGTTGAATCTGTCTTCTGGGTGAGTCCAGTTCAATTACTAATGTTTGCCAAGATTGATCCTTCCTTGATGATGACTTCCACTCTCCGTTCATCTTCCTGTTAACGGCACCATTATAATGTAACACCATTTTCCCAAGACGTGCATCCATAAAATTTGGACCCTATCTCTCGTAGATGTCTTCACCTTGGGGTGGCTGTGCGGTCTGATTGGATTATATAAAGTTTTAAACTAGCCAAGGAATTAGTGCCAGTTAGATCGTCGATGATCTAGAGTTGCTGTTAAGTGTTGTGTTTCTTACTGAAAAGAAAAGGGACGTTGCTCTTCCTTTTCATTTAGTAAGCCGTGATATTTCCTTTGACGACTGGGATGAAGAAAAGTAAGTTGTGTTCTTATCAGAAGGAGAATGGCCGATCTTGGTTGAAAATGATAGTTTTAATAATAGCAAATAAAGATCTACAGAATATGTACAAAAGTTTGATATAGCTCAACACCTCTGGAGAGGGTAGCGCCTTGGAACCAAAGTATGTATTCTCAAACCTTTATCAGAGAATCGAACATCGAGTTAATTTCAGGCGAGTGTGAATTGCATGTGCGTCGATCAGACAATCTTCGATTTATCTCTCTTATCGATTCTCCCGGTTCTCTCTGCCGCCGTTAGCCAAAATAATGTATATATGTGGACCCATCTACCCACAGCTTTTCTTACAGTACCTCTATCACAAGAGAGGTCAAAAAGGGTAATTTCTTCTGTTTTTTCTTTTAACTTATTCAGACTTTTAATATCACCAACTTTCAAGGCCATCTGCATTCAAAGTAACAACCTTAGTGTTTGTCTTGTGGTTCGGTGGTACAATCATGTCTTCGGCCATACAGATGATGTTTTCTTCGTCTACAGTTATCCAGTCTTCTCGTCTGGATATGGAAATTTATCCGCATCTCAATGTCTCAGAGTTCCTTGCTTTTGGTGTCTTAATTGTTATTAAACTAAAGCATCGAAAATATGGATGTAACCCCCTTTTTGTAATAACAGGGATCTTGTCATAGAGTTGAAATTTATTATTAGCCTCTCTGTCTCTGTCTGTCTGTCTGTCTGTCTGTCTGTCTCTCGCTCTCTCTCTCTCTCTCTCTCTCTCTCTCTCTCAATAGTTTTTTTTTCACGGGATGGAGTTTCTAGCTGCATGCTCAACCGGTTTTGAATTCAGTGGTGTCCTTCTCCTAGGCTGGTTGCTAACCACTGCAGTCAGCTTTACTATTTAGTCACAGTTCGAGTCAGTCCTTTTTGGACGACTCGGCTGGACGGTCGAACTCATCTGCCTCTGGGCAGAGAGGAACCCGGACCAGGCTCCGCTGAAGGGCAGAGCCTCGTTCGGGGAGGTTGACCAACCCGATTCCGTTTATACGGGTTCTACGGGCATTTTTTGGCCGAGCCTACGGGCTCGGTGAGCCCACATTAAACCAGGCCGGTTCCACATTCGACACACCTGGGCGTGTTGTTAAACATCGTCAGCTTTACTATTTAGTCCATAGTTGGGGGCTATTAATTTAAAAATACCGACAAAAAGTAACATCTGACTGAAGTAATTTCAACTCAAATGACAGTGCTTATGGCAGGCTTAGAAAGAAAATTGAAAGAAATGTAAAATAAGGTTATAGGGGAAAGCAAGGAAAAAGACAAATTATTAGCTATAAAAAAGACAGAGAAAAGACACGGAAATCCGAAGGCCCATAGAACGAGCCTTTCAGAAACTGAGATATAGGAAAGACCTAAGAAAATATCCCCAGAGACAAAGAAAAGAGGGCTGAACCGATATGTAATATATAATCTCTTTTAGGGAAATGAATGCTAGGCAATCTCCTTACAGATGAAGAAATGACTTGAATAGATATGATTCAACTGATGAATGCTGAGAATATCATGGGCAGAATATATGAGAAACGATTCTTAAAGAAACTATAAACAAGAAGGAAACTTATAAGTGCAATCAGAAAGAGAGAGTTGAAATCCCTGGGACACATAATGAGAAAAGAAGACCCAGATAATTTAATACTCGCATAACAAACTGGAAACAAGTGAAGCAGGGAAAATATCAAGTAATATACTTAACGAAGTGCGAATAGAAAGCAAAACAAAGACAAAGATGAATGATAAATTTACTTAGAGCAACAAAAGACTGGAAGTTGCAGAGAGTTATGTGCTGACTTCTGCACTGACGTGAACTAGACAGTCTCAGTTCTTCTTTCGAAATCGTCCATGCTCAGAATATTGGTCCGGTGCTCCTACTATATATTTAGAGATTCTTGATAAAATCCAAAGAAGAATCAGCAAAATTATTGGTCGTGACCTGGCGCCTGGGCTTCAGTCACTTTCGCACCGCCGTAAAGTTGCTTCCCTGTACCTTTTTAATAATTACTTTCATGTTAATTGTTCGGACGAACACCCCGCTACGGTGGAATGAACACCCTCGACTCTCGAGAGGTAGTATGGACTTGGATAATAGTGGTGGCGCGGGTTCCGAGGCGCGTTCTAGCTACCTCGACCGAATCTTAGTCAAGAGAGTCAATGTAGGGCTCTTCAAGTTTCTATTATATAGTTTATTCGGATCATAAGCTCGTCCGGGTCCGTGTAAACTTAGATAAGCCTTAGATAAGCCAAAGGTTAAGATGGCTGGTTACTGGAAATTGAACTCATAATTATTTGGTGAGCAAGATTTCCGGAACCAGCTGTTGGTCATGATACAGAGGGAATTGACGGGGACTGTGGTTGGGAATGCCTGCTGGGTTTAAATCCAAAATTAGAACGTTTGCTGCTGATTTTAGTCATCGGCTCAATCTAAATAGATTAGCGGCGTAAACAGCTTGTGAACAAAAAGTTGATCGGGTGATCAAATCCAGTTATAATGGGGACGTAGCTTTAGCTAGGGCAGAGTTGGCCTCCTTGCTTATCAAGAAGGATCAAGCTCTAGTAGTTAGGGCTAGGTTAAAAAGAGTGTCCTATGAGGCGACGAATATGGCCGCTGAATTGTATTCAGAGGAAGCTCGGAATTCATTTCAACGACATATCGCGTACGTCACATTGCCGGATAAGCGGAGTGTGACTACAAACGAGAGCATATGTGAGGCTTTTCGTGAACTTTTCACCAGGGAGCCCGCGGTCTTATTCCTACTCAGTCCAACGCCTATTTAGCTGACTTTCCCTGCCTTGAGACAGCTGAAGCGGCTAGTTGCAAGGGTGCCATTACAAAGTCAGAAGTCTGGGATGTGCTGAGGCAGGTTGGCCTGGACAAATCTCCGGGATCTCAGGGTGTACTTGAGTCAGTCGCCCATTTTTGTTCTCTTGCTGGCACAGATTTTCGGCAACTGGATGAAGCAGGGGTCTATACCTCAAACCCTTCACCAGGGGTGTGATCAAGTTGCTACGCAAGTGGAAGAACGGTGGGTATGAGTTAGGTAAGTTTCGACTGGATCCGACTTGTGTATGCGACTCCCGGTTTGCTGGTAGACGTGAATGGCGTACGATCGGATCCTTTCGTCAAGGTTGTCCGCTTTCGCCTTTGCTGTACGTTCTTGCGTTGGAACCTTTCCTTCGCAAGTTAAAGATGAATCCGGTCCTACGCGGAATTTCCCTACCTGGCGCTACCACCTCGGCCAGGTATTCTGCCTATGCTGACGACGTTTCGGTTCTTGTGTCGAGCCGAGCTTGACGAAGTCAGCAAAGAAATCAGTGGGTACGAGACGGTGACAGGGGCCAAGATCAACCGTGATAATTCTGTTGGTTTGCGGTTGGGTGCATGGATGGGTGTTTCTCTTCTCGGACATTTCCTCTGGACAGACGGGCCGGTCAAGGTACTCGGCGTCTGTTTCGTTTATGATATCCAGTTGGAAATGAATTGATCGGTGGTACAATGGAAGGCCGAGGTTGCAGTTAATCTGGGTTCTCCGAGGAATCTTTCCTTTAAGGGGAGGGCGGAAGTTTGTGTTTCACACATTTACCCAATTCTCCTTTATCGACTCTATGTGCTTCCACTTCCGTATACCACACTAATGTCATTAGTAAAGCTCTTGTTCTTCTTGTGGGGATATCTGTTGCCGTCACCCATCTGAAGGCGGTCTGGGTATGCCTAGTATGGAAATATATATGCTTCGCATCGCTTTCCTAGATCTGTAACACCTTCGTTGTGGTAAGCCCGAGGTGAATCCTGGTTTGATCAATGGAGTGATCTTTTCGATCCTATCCTGACCTGCCATACACCACGTTGTGATTGATTATAAGGAGGTCAAGATCCATTCGTGGCAGGTATCTTCATGTTGGGTTGGTCTAAGTCGTACAGTAAAATTGGCGAAAAAACAGCACTCGAAATATATACAAAAATATTTACTATTTCTATATAGAATACTGCGTACAATGGTTTGATAGTGGTTGTTAGGGTTTAGGTGTTAGCATACAGGAGTTTGTCGGCCCAACTCGTTCCTAAATCGGACGCAACAATTGGGTAAGCTGGTAAGTTTGGGCTTGCGGTGTTAGCGAAATTTGTTTTACTGATTTGGTAAGTTTGGTTCAAGGCCGAAGTCGTACTTCTCGTGTTCGGCAGGAGTCGTGGAATCTCTCTGCGAGCTCCACCATTTCTCTTCTGTCTCTTCTCAGCTTCGCGCATTCGTATTTATGGACTCCAACTAGAAACCGGTGCTGGGCAAGATGTAGTTTGGGTTTCGGTGAATCTCCTAATTTCCAACAAGAGTCCATTGTTGTCTGCAAAAAAAAAAAAAAAAAAAAACTGGTGTACGGGTGAGATGTATTTGGGGGGAATTGGAATTTCACCCACCTATCATCTTCATTGTTTTTGGTCCTGAGAAATTAAATTACTTCATAATTTTGGGGAATTACCCTTCTCCCATGGGAGATGGGTGCAGGCATCGCTCCACCTGGTTATTTCTACTTTTTCTTATTACTATCTCCCACCAGTGCTCTCCAGTGGGCGTGGGAAGCTCCTTCTTTGATCGCTCCCCTGCGTCTGCAAATCCACCATTCGGTCGAAAAGTAATTTAAAAAAATATTGTTCCAAATGCTATCACCTCATAAATGAATTGATACAAACAATTGATTTTCTCGCTTTTGACCCAACAGAAACTTTCCCAGTGAAAATTTTGCAATTCAAATTATGGTGACAATTCGTTCGGCCGAAGGTTAACATATCGCAGGTGTTCAGCTTATTGTTTTCAATCCTGACATCTCTGCAAAAAGATTTTATTTGCAACTGGCATTCATGTCGATTTCACAGGCGTTGTCCGTCGAATATTGTCAACATTTGACCCGCCGTACAAACCAAGCATTGCTCTCAGCTGGTCACCTGGTTCATTCTCTGGGAATCAATTGTTATCAGTCTATCGTTCTTGATATTCATTTAACCCTTTCCATTGTGGTTTATTCATTAATATCTCGTTTTGTTGATATTCCAGGCCTTTATTAATTACCAGCAACCCAAATAGTGTTACAATCGAATGTGTAGTGATTTGGATGAGGATAGCGCCTTCTGGTAGGAACACGCCCGTAAGAACTTCCCATATTTGGGAAGTGTGCACTCGTTCGAGGAATAGGCCCACCGTTTACCCCGCGCCGAATGTTCCTTCTTTCGCGACTGTCGTCTTGCTCTGAAACGCTTCGCATGGGCGTCGGATGGCCTCTCCAATGTCCAGGCGTTGTCTCGTAAGGCATTATATCAGGCGTTAGGTGGTCCGTTCCTGATGAGCTGATTGACAAGCTCGGTCTTACGAAGCAGGAGGCTCGCTCAGTATGGCTTTGGGCGACCGAATTGAAATGCCTCAATAACGATGAGGCATCACTCACCTGGATGGTGATTCGTGGGGCCCTCTGGGTCGCCAAAAGGCTTTGTTCAGCGAGTTTGGAGAAATCTCCAAATTGCAGACGCTGTGATGGGGATGTCGAGAACCTAGGTCACGCCTTCTTTCATTGCAGGTTCGTAGCGCCGTTGTGCAAGTTTGTTGAAGGCCTCATGGATCGCTTGCTGCAAAGAAAATTATTTGTCCTTGAGGCCTGTTCTGTTTGTAGCAGTGTGGCACCACCGTTGACTAAGTTTGAACACTAAGTATTCTTTTGCTTGCTAGGCGTTATGAGAGTTGTGATTTGGATGACACGCCAGAAGGAATTCTATGGAGGCGAGAAGTTCATTTCTTCCCAACCGATCTTGTACTTTAAGCATCAGCTTAAAGTCAAGATTAGGACGGAGAAGCGTCGGCTCTCTTCATCAGAATTTGGTAAAAGGTCGGTGAATCTTACGCATTTGTGTCGGGTGAAAGGGGCTGACTTAGAGTGGCGCTTTGATGCCGTTTAGGCCTTAGGATATTGTTCTCCTTGTGTTGAACATAGGCTAACCCCGCACGGATTAAGTTAGATTAAGGTTGTTTTTGTTTTTTTAGTTTCTTCATTTCAGTTAACTTAGCTAGGGTATGTATGCTCATTGGCCCCTTTTATTTCTGTCTCCATTTTTCTTTGGTTTAATTCCCCATCCCCTCCCTCGTTAGGTGGTCAGTGATGCCAGTTCTCTGGTGGAATTCGGAGTGTCTTTCGTTTTGTGTGTTTTTCGTATTTTTTGTTGTGTATGAATGAGTGTGTGTTTGTGTGAGTGCTTGGGATGAATGAATGTTTTATATTACTATAGTCCCGCATTAATTTCGTCCAGTTAACTGATATTTTTGCCATATTTAGAATTTGTGTTGGGGTTTATTACTAACACTATTTTATTTAGTTTCTTGTAATTATTTTTGTTTTCATATTGTAAATATTCATTGGGGCTAGTTTTTACATTTTTTTTTTATTCCCCCCCCCCCCCACACACACACAGACAATGATTTGTACATATGGGGACTATTTAGAACTCTCATAGAGATAATGAGATATTATGTAGTAAGAAAGGTAAATAAGAATGTGTACTTTTGGTGTTAGGAATATTGTGGTATGTTTGCGTCAGTGTTTGTGGCTAGCTAAGTTTAAGGTTAAGACAGAAGAAGACCGTCCTTTTCCCCATTCCCCATTTTTGGTCTTGTGCCAAATTTTCTGTACTGAAGTGGAAATAAATATTGCTTCTCGCTACGGTGCCTCTTTTTCAGGCTTTGTATGACCGGTGCTTGACATCAGACGTATTACTGCCACTTTGAACTGCTTCTGAATTACAACACTTCGTTTACGTTAGGTTCTTTTAATTTATATTTTCTTAAGTTCTTTTTTACTGACTGTTTTTTGCCGAAAGTTTGTTTTTTCTTTCTTTTTTTCTACCCTCCCCGCATTTTTACTTTACCCCTTGTTGTTCTTATTTTTTTATTATTAGGTTTAGATTTTTAACTATTTCATAGTTATTTTAATTTTCTGTAGCCGCCCCCGCCAGACTTTATTTTTAATTATTTATTTATTCTACGTGTTAATTTTTCGTCCGACTTTATTTTCTTTGTTTATTTATTATTTCTACGTGTTACTTCGTTGTTTGTTTTTCTTCTTAATATCTTTTAAATCTTCTGTATTTTTATTTGTTAAATCTTATGTGTGCTTATTTTTTCTAATTTAACTTTTCGTGTATATTTTTGTCTAATTTGTCCGTTTTGTCTTAATTTTTTTTTGGTGTTTCGTTTGTTTCGGTCCGACTTGTTTTTAACGGCGGCCATCTTGTATTTGTAAAATTTATTATTTTTACGTATTTCTTGTTTCGTTTTTTTTTTTTTGTATCATAATTTTTTTTTTTTTGCTGTCGTATTATTATTACCCCCCCCCCAAAAAAAAAAGAGACTTATTGTTCATCGTTGTTAAACATCTTTCTTTCTTGTCTGTCTTTGTGTAATTTTTTTCTTTTGATTCTTCGCATGGGTAACTTTTTTTGTGTGTGTATTTCCTGATTTGTGATTGATATCTGTCTTTGTCTTTACGGTATATTTAATTCCGTTTTGAAGTCTATCGTTTTTTCTTGTCTGTCTTTTGCGTAAGTTTTCTTTTTAAGTAACCCTTTTTCCACGTCCTACTGTTTTTGTTTTTTTATTTTGTCTTGTTAAAACTTTGTTTTATTGTGATTTATTCTTATTTATTTTTGTTTATTTGTATTTTAATTTTCTTTTTCTTTTTTATGTAAAAGAAAACAAATAAAATGGGCACCAAAAAGGCGGTTAAAAATATCTATTTGGGACAACAACAACAAAAATCCACACGATAAGCAATCTGAAGTAGCCAATACCGACGAAAATGAAAATAAAAATATGGATGCCGAAAAGTGTAATAATCTTGAGGAATCCTCAAAAATATGGTGGCTGGAAATGACAAAAAATTTTTTTAAGTATGGTGGCCGAAAAGGGACAAAATTTGAAAAAAAAAAGATCTTGGAGAAAATATGATGGCCAAAGAAAGCCAAGATTCTTCAAAGACAAAAGAAGCAAATGACGGCAATAACAACAAAGACGACAATGTAGCAGTTGTAGAGACGCCCTCTTACTGGACGTTCCCGCCAAAATGCAAAAGCAACATCACGGAGTTCCTGGAGAAAGCCAAGAGCTGCGCTCGTCTTGTCACAGCAGATGGGCTCTTGGCCAATTCCGAGGAACTGCTGTCTGTGCTCTCTATTTGATAGAAGAAATCAATTTTTATTTTGCAGTTTTTTATTTATTTATCTGCTGGTATGCATTATTTCCCCTTCCCCTATTCCGTTTTTTTTTTCTTCACAAGAATTAAATATATATATATATATATATATATATATATATATATATATATATATATATATACTGTTAGGTTAACCGCACATCTGTTAGTTCGACTTTATCATCGGACAGTGTCGGTCATAATACCGATCTTTATAGTACGTACAAAAAGCATATTACGGTTATGGACGTTGTATATTGTTATACAAGCAACTCGTCATCCTCCTCCAACGGACAGGGAAATAATGTATCGTGCCTCAAGAATGGTGTCTGTCTAAGGAAAAGAATGCAAAAAGCATTGCAAATTTCCGCTCCATCTCTCTCTTGAATGTGGAGGGGGAAATATTTTGGGTCGGGGGATCTTTGCTGTCCACAGCTTCCCCGGCTGTCTGGCGCATTCACACATGATTTGGAACTCAATTCTATCAGCCAAACAAAATAAAACAGTTTTTCATTTTTGGATTGATCTCGCGAATGCGTATGGATCAGTTCCTCATGATTTAATTCGAATGTCTCTCAATTTTTTCAGTTTCCCTAGTAAGGTTGAGGAAATGTTAATGAAATATTTCAGAGCAGCTCTTATGCAGTTCACCATTGGTAACTACACCACCAAGTATCAATTCCTCAAGGTCGGCATCATGATTGTGTGTGTGATTTCACCACTTCTTTCATTATGTCCATGAAACTCATATTACGGGGTGCAGCAGACACAGCAAAGGGGGTGATGACTAAGGAACAAATGGTCCTTCCTCCGTCCAGAGCGTTCATCGATGACATCACCATTCTGATCGCGTCTAAGGCCAGTGCCGATGAACTGATTCAGCGCTACCATAAGCTTATTACGCGGGCGAGAATGAGGGCTAAGCCCAAGAATAGCCAGAACTTATCATTACTCAGAGGCTCATGGAGATTCACTTCTGCACTGGAGGTGACATGATCCCGACAGTCAAAGAGAAGACAGTGAAGAGCCTCGAACAGCTATATCAAATTCCACTGATTGACCTGCACCGAGGTAAAGAGGTGCAGAAAGATGCAGTAGATTGACTTGAATCCATCGACAGAACTCATCTCTCCGGTAAACTGGAGACTTGGTGCTACCAACACGGTTTGTTGCTCCGGCTTCTGTGGCCGTTGCAAATGTATCATATTACTCTCTCTCACGTTCAATAGACGCATCAATGTATCAACAACTACCTACGTAAGTGGCTTGGAGTTCCCCCTGCAACTCCATGGTGGGACTCTATACCAATGCCAGAAACCTGCAAGTTCCCATTTCCTTATTGGTGGAGGAATTCAAGGTCGGGAAGTTACGCCTTCACATGGTGATGAGGGACTCGGCTGATAAGTTCCTCCGCAGGTTATGGCCAGATATCAAAGTGGCACCAAATGGTCGGCAGTAGAAGCCACCCAAGAATCCGAATCCAGCCTGCAAACCAAGGAGATTATGAGGGTAACCCAAACCAATCGAGCTGGCCTGGGCGGCACGAGCAACCAGTTCTTTTCTACAAACAGGGTCCAAAGGGTAAACGAAACATGGTGGCTGAAGAAATCGGGAATTTCGAGAAAGAGCAGAAAAAAGCTACTGCTGTTTCTCTGTCCAAACAATGTACTTGGACTACATGGAGTGATATTGATCCGATAAAGCTATCACGGAATACCGTGAGTTCAATGGAGCCATTGGCAATATCATTCCTCCTGTGATCTACCTATGATCTCCTACCAAATGCTACCAACCTCAAGCTGTGAGGGTACAGTGCACTGATGTATGCGCATTATGTCAAAGTGATTGAGGCACTTTACGTCACGTGCTCTCTGCATGCCTACAATCACTGCAAATGTACACATGGCGTCATAACAAAGTACTGGAAGTGGTCATGGACTTAGTAGGTACACAGTGTGAAGCAGCCAATAGCCTGTAGCGACCAGAGAACCTAAGATCCGTTTTGACAAGGAAAGAGATCGCCTAGTGCTGAAGACCTAAATAACTCCCAATATGATAGTACTGAGTGGAACCCGTGATTGGAGAGTGCTAATTGATCTTAGAACACCTCCGCAATTTTTGGACAGACGCATGCCCTGACATTGTAGCGTGGTTTGATTAAAAAAAGTGTGTCCTCCTAGTAGAATTAACAGTTCCATTAACAGTTCCATGGGGGCAGAGACCAGGGAGGAGGCTCATGAGCGAAAGACAAACCGCTACGAATCGCTGCGATCCGACTGCGTGGAAAAGGAATGGACAATCGACATGCTATCTATTGAGGTCGAGTGCCTTCCTTTTGAAAGTGGGTATTGGCCGGAACCTAAAGCGTGTTTCACATCGTCTCCTGACCACAGCTCAACAGACATCGAGTTGAATCTGGTCAAGATCCAAAATAAATAAAGATAAATAAAACCATTCTCGCAACACAATGCTACTTCCGGCGTGAAACATATCTGCTTACCTTCCATTCTACGTCATTAATAACGGTCGCTACGAGCGCGTTGTTTATTTTAACACAGCCTTGAACATTTCAGTTGCAGCTGTAAAAAGAAATCGTAAGAGATTGACACGTATACAAAAACAATATTCTGTCTGGTGGCAAAAGCTGGTGGCGCCAGGGGTGGCAGTGCCGCCTTAGCTACTGAAACTGTGTTACCACCCCTGGTTGGCGGCTGACGAGGCAGGGTATCGCACGTGATTTCACACGTTGTATGCAAATAATTTATGGACGTTGTATGTTTACATCCCGATGTCTAATGATCATCATAGAAGATTAAGTGACATCAAATATCCTCAAGTTTTTAGCTAATTTTTAATACTATTGTTATCGTTCCCTGGTCTTTGCACCTTGTAAAGCCTTTTCCAGATTTCCAACTCATCTAATCTCGATTCCGGTATTTTTGGTACGATTCTAAATGCACCTACCGACCTTCATATTTCATAACTTTCAACTCTCTGACTAAGTATTGGCATTCTTCCAGTTTCTCACTCTACTACATATTCATTTTGTGACCTAATGGCACAGCCACGTTCACGATCTGGCACGTCTTTTTTCTTCATTCATGATTATTTCATCAGGTTTCTTGACTGAGTGGCCCGTTTGGGCGCCGAAATCTCAAAGTCTCTTGTGATTTTTATTTTATACAACCGATCATTATTATTTTTTATTACAATGAATGTATCTGGTATCCTGAAAGAAAAAGAAGAGAAAGGCCAAAAGTTGCATGCCGAAGGACTTTGGAGAAGGAAATAAATAATCGGCTGATGATCCTTGAGATGCAAGCGGGAATTGCGAACAGGGCAGACTGGAGACGTTCTGGGGAGACCTTATACGATACAAGGCACAAGATAGATAAATAAACAGAGATATCATTATTATTATTATTATTTTTATTTCCTTTGATATCTGGCGTTTACACATTTCTTTCCGAGTCCCGCCCAGGGACCTAAGGTTAGAAATGGCATCATGACACTTTCCACTGCAAAAAAAAATAAAAAATAATTACATAGATAAAGCCCTTCGTAAAGTGTGGGCTGTACTTGTCAGAACAATTTTTTGTATCTCTTTGAGGCATGGACTTCCAGGGATCCCTTCAATCAGCCTACTGGAATCTTTTCCAACCAGTCCAAGGGTTCCAACTACAACAGGAATTGTTGATGTTCCCATGTGCCACATTTTTGAGATTTCTATTTCAAGGTCCTTGTATTTTGACAGTTTTTCGAATATCTTCAAAGACACATTGCAGTCTGCAGGGACTGCCATATCTTATTATTATTATTATTATTATTATTGTGTATTATGTTTCCTGCTTTCTATCCTGTAGAGCTGAGTCTAAACTATGGTCCGCAGATCCTATAGGAGAATTGTCATTTAATTGAGAGCACTTTTCTTAATATATGGGATGTTCCTAGTAGGGCGATTTTCTGGACAACTTGTATGTTGATGTGACCTGGGACACTGTTAGTAAAATTGTCCATTCCTTTTCTCACGAGGCCCAGAGCTCCAATTGCTATTGGTACAGTCTCAGTCTTCATTCCCCAATCTTGTTAATCTCGATCTTCAGTTCCTTGTATCTGGACAATTTCTCCGTAATTTTTATGGAGGTGTTTCTCTCAGATGCTACTGCTATGTCAATAAGCATACACATGTCTTATTTCCCTGTCAGTTTGAATTAGCATATCCCGCAGGATAATTACATTGTTATTTTGGGTAACTTTATCTGGTTGGTGGTCATACCATCTCTCAGGGGTTTCGATTTTGTGCTTCTTACATATCTTCCAGTACATATATATGTCGCTACCTTATTATGCATGTGGGTATATTCATTTTTTGGCAGTTCCGGACATCCTGAGATAATATGGTCGACAGTTTCATCATATTTTCCGCAGATCCTTCATTTCGGATTCCATACTTGATTATGTGACAGTGATAAGATCTGGTTGCGAAGCTTTGGTCGTGAGCTATAATAATAATAATAATTATTATTATTATTATTTCCTTTTCTTTCTGTTGTATGCACATTTCATTCTGAGTCCCAATCAGATTGCTAAGGTCAGAAATAGATACATGACATTCTCCACTTAACGTTTGTTTAAATTAAGTTCACACACATCTTACATAGATAAGGCTCTTCGTAATGTGTGAGCTGTAATTGTGAGTACAATGTATTTCTTGAGGGCATGGGCTACCAGGAATCCTTTCAATGAGTCTATCAGAACCTATTCTAATCAATCCGAGGGCTCCAAGTACAACTAACGCATTTTTTAGATTTCCACTTCAAGATCCTTTTATTTTGATAGTTTTTTTTTTTGTTTTTTTTTTAGTTCTTCAAAGATACATTACAATCTGTAAGGACTGCCATGTCAATAAGAAAGCATATTCTGTTTTTGTGGTCTTTAATCACGATGTCTAGGCAATTAACTTTGCTTGTTCTGTTTGTATTTATTGTAAAATACCGTAGATTTGTTACAGGTCCTATCTATGCAACCGCGTCTGGATGATGTTCATAACAGTTTCTTGCAGTTTCCTTCCTGCAAAAGTTGCATATTTTCCAATGCAGATATTGTCCTTTATCATGCCGAGTTTTATATTCAGTGGGTGTTATCACTGTGCAATCTGATACATGGTTAACTGTTTCTGCGTATTTATCACAGAATCTGCAATTCGGTTTAACACGACTTTCCAGTATGCGTGCTTGGTAATTTTTAGTTAGCAAGCATTGGTCCTATGCAGCAAGAATAAAAACTTCGGTTTCAGCTTTTAACCATGCACTATGTAGCCATTAGGTGCACTTCTTCACC
>OZ038478.1:62753583-62776083 GCA_964036315.1 Acanthosepion esculentum
GAAGGATGCGAGGTTGGATCTATAAATCTGTAACTATCAACATAGGGTGTCTTTTCATCTGAGATTTTCAATGAATAATGTTCGATTTTACATATATATATATATATATATATATATATATATATATATATATATATATATATATGCACATTTTCGTGCGGCGATGAATGAAATGATGGCGTTCATATGAAAAGAGGATGCAAATATTGTTTTTATTATTGTTTACAATCTTGAAACTAGTCTTCTTCAAATTATTCCTTCTAACACGATGCACTTCTCGCAAAGATTTTATCCCTTTTTAGCACACGATGTATGAAGTTTGCGGAATCAAATGTGATAGACAGGCTTAGATTAATATTGACTCGTGGCACCTAGAAAAAGAGCACATGTATCTAACTCAGTCAATCAAGAAACACGCCGTATGGCAGACGGACTTAGAAGAATATCGAATTGTGGTACCTAGAAGAAGGACACAGCTGTCTACATCAGTCAATAACAAACAAGGCCAACTGGCTGACACTCTTACAATAATATAGATTCGTAGCATCTAGAAACAGGACACAGATACTAACTCAGTGAATCAAGATCTACTTCATGTGGCAGACTGGCTTAGAATAATATCGACACATGGCACCTAAAAAAGGACACAGGTATCTAACTCAATAAATCAAGAGTCAAGGCTTATGGAAAACTGGCTTAGCATAATATAGACTAGTGGCACCGAGCAAAATAACACAGGTACAAACTCAGTTAATCAAGAACCACGCCATGTGGTAATATATCTTAAAATAATATCGATTCGTGGCCCCTAGAAATGTACTCAAGTGTCTCAATCAATACAGAACCACTCTATGTGGCCGACGGGCTTAGAATAATTTCAACTCGTGGTACCTGGAAAAAGGACACAGCTATCTCAGTCAATCAAGAACCACTCTATGTGGCCGACTGGCTTAGAATAATTTCTACTCGTAGCACCTAGCGCTTCAATCTGCAACTACGTCAATTTCGCGTGTCATATTTGAATTCCTCTTTTGGGAGATAACCCATCGTATGAATCATTAGATATATGTAATCCTTAATATGTTTTCCTAACTTATTTTTCCATAAACCTTCTTTCTCTTTTCACCATCTTTCTTTCCTCTCTCTGTTCTAGCAGCAGCTTAATTTCAATTCATATAATCCTATCATTTCCTAATTTCCCTTAGACCAAAACTGGTGCAGATTTTTTTAAAATTAAGGGAATCGAGGACAATACTGATAAAATTTTCATTATTTTTGCCATCTCTTATTTCTATACGTCCTGGGAATGACGATAAACTATGCCCGACAGCAAGGCCTCTGATCAGGAGGTTTTGTGAAGCGTGGAACCACCTCTTAATTGCTGGTGTTCCCAGGCCCGCCTGATCCGGAGTGGTAACACCTGTTAGGGCCCCAGCCGTGGGCAAATAGTTAACCCCTAAACTGGGTTCAAAACACTATGAAAGTGTACAAATAGGTTTTAATATACCAGCAATACATTTTTGGAGACAATTATTAACAGCCATAATCTTTTTACGGAAAAAATTATGATCAGCAATATATTATTACCAGCAATACATTTTTGAAGACAAAAATATTACCAGAAATAGTTTTTTTGAAGGCAGGAATATTACCAGAAATAGATTTTTGAAGGTAAAAAAATTTACCGGAAATAAAAATTTTGTCGGCATTAAATAATCCATTGAGGTTGATATGCTGTAAAACAAACCAAACCAAACAAACCAATATTATTTCTATTTTTTTTCATCTGTGCGCATGCGCGTGCTTTCTAGTGATCTTTATCAGATGACCACGTCTCTAAAAGCTGACTTTTTGATTGGCTGATCAGAATTAATTCCATAATGTATAATGGCACGGCAAGTATTTCCTTCTTCAGACATTATCTCGTTTATTCTTGCCATTCTCCCATTACACCGTTGCCTCTTAAAAAATCTTACCATGTGCAACCACTTCAAATTATTCTTGTAAATCTGTTTATTTATTTGCACAAACTACTTTGCGAGAAATGCTTAGTGTCTGTAATTTTGAAAAATGTCATTAACACATCGAACGTTGTTCGGGTGCTCAAATCTCTTCTATGTGTAGTGACTGATGCACGACGTTTTGACGAAAACTGATCTATTCTCCACGCTTTGTCAGAAAAAAGAATATTCTTCTGAACATGAATTTTGCTAAGCAAAGTATTCCATACTAGCCTGTTTCACAGAGGTTTCCTGCGCTGTTGGTGGAAATTTGGAATCAGTGAGTCGGATAGGACGTGAAATATATTCTGAGAATGCTTTGGTCTCAACCTCAAGCTGGAGAAAAATTGTTCGGAAGTTCTCGTGGTATCTGTTAATCTATACTCTCGGAGGAAAGTTTCATTGAGAGAAGGCTAAGATGAGCTTGAGAATGTAACGTTTAAGCTTGTTTTAATGTTACAGGGCCTCTCTTGTGCATCGCGTGACCTGTTGCTTCTATCCTTCCGAGGACTATCTTGGAATACCGGATACTGAGATTCATCGGTATAACTTACAGTTATACTTCCTCTGTAGGATGTGAGCAGAAGATAAGGAAAACGGCTAATTCTGGAAATAAGATACGAATAAAGCCTTTCCTGCTTTGAGAAATGAAGTGTGCAATTAGCTAAGGCGGAGACCCGCTGTTTGCCTTGAAATGGATGCTCCTTCTATCGCGAATATCCACATGCTCTGGCTGTTTTCTCTTGGGTGATGCCGGGCATCTCTGAAACTCAGCTGTTTATATCAATTATAGCAATGAAAAGTGAAGTGGGCGGGATGATCGGAACTAGAAGTTTGGCGCCTTGAAAGCGCGGTCCAATCTCTCTCTATGGCCTTGAACGCCCTTGTTGAAATGGTTGATTAAGAAAAAGGTATCTCTCACTTGATGATCCTAGGTACGCTCCGGGTCGACAAAAATTATTTTGTATCGAGACATGTTCTTTTCCCCGGAATGCATCCGTTGTGGTAATATGGAATATTCTATTTATCACCTTCATTCATTGTATGATTATATGCCTGCCGTGTGGGCTTATTGAAGGCTACATGGTCCTCAGCTTTCAGTGACAGTTTTGTTGTTGTTGTTGTTTTTGTTTGTTAAGCCAATTCAATTACAGTAAATTACATTTAACCCTGGTCAGTTACTCTACAGAAATTATCCAGTAACAAATAGAATTATTCTTTACATTTTTAGAAATACTTTTACTTCTCTTATTGAATTAAAATATACATGCGCAAAATTGCATGAAATTGAATGTGACGTCTGTGTCACAAGGACTAATTACCCTTTCTATTTGGCAACAACACTTGGCTAAGGAAGAAAGGGTCAAGTGTGCGGCCTTTTGAAGATATTTTTATGATGCAATCTATTTTTTAAATTCAGTATATTTTCCAATAAACTTAGTATTTTAAATGGACAAACAATTTAGATTTGAAATTTGATCATCTTGAACTTTGATAATTATCAACGAGACGACAGACATAGGAAATCCTCTTTCAGTCACGCCGTCTTTATAAGCACGATTTCGGTAATCGTGGTTACAAAGATGGCGTGAATGAAAGGGCATTTTCTATTTTGCTTTTTCCCTCCGCCAATGAAATTGCACATATGGTTTTAGTATTTTCAGAGAGAAAATGAGTACTGAATGCAAAGTGAATACAACTGTGATTATCTGAAGGATTAATGAATGGGACTCAATTAACGATAAAATAATAACCAACAATATTTGCTATCGATTTTAGGACGTTTGTCATCATTTTTCATTATGTTAATGAAAATAACTATTGTCATTTCTTGACTAACGTCGGCCAAGTATATGCCAGCGACTACTCCACGCTTGTAACGACGAATGCTAAAACTGAGGTCAGCAATAAAATTAGAATGTCTGATGCGATAATAATAATAATAATAATCCACTTCCAGAAGAGTGCTATTTCTAGAAAAGAAAAGGTAAAACCACAGTGTTTATCAATATTTCGACAGTATTATACAAAAAAATAAGAATGAACGCAAGTATTAAAAAACAACACTATTTTGAAAAAAAACTTCGGTTGCACTGTTAATTTTCAAAACAATGACGTTTCTATACAGACTTGTTTTTTGTTTTTTTATAATTGTATGGATTCGTCTTTTATGCATAATTTGCCTACGTGTCGAAATATTGTTATGTCTTTTCTTTTCTGTAAATTTTGCTCTTCTGGAAGTGTATCAAAATATTGGATGACTTACCTCAATCAATTTGATTAATAACATTAATAATATTCGAGCGTGCAGTAAACAACTGCTTGAAACAGTCTCGAACAGACTTGCAAAAAGATTATAATAATAGGGAAACCGAAGGAAAATTAGAATCATTTAAACGGCAACATTACAATGAGCTGTGTAAAAATTCTAGAACTTGTAATGAGGGAAGTATTGGAATATTTGTGAAACTTACTATTATTTGATCCCCAGTGTAATCTACCAGTTATTACTCATGGGGAAACTTGAATGAATGAATGAATAATAATAATAATAATAATAATAATAATAATAATCAAAACCCGTCATGGCAGTATAGGTCAATATCTGCATTAGAAGATAAGTCACTACTACGGGAGAAGAACAGTTGCAAACTGGTGTGAACATCATCCTGAATCTGTAGTTAGGGACCAGAGGTTATCATCCTCTGGGATTCTTCTATCAACACAGATCGAACAATACAAACAAATCTCTCAGACATGATCAAAGACAGAACAATTACATATTGATTGGCATGAGCTTAACGAAAACATCTATGCAGCGGATTTTAAAAACGAAGCAAATTCAAAAACCCGTAGATGGAAATAGAAAAATAAATGTGACACTTAAAAATAAAATTGTTCCTGCTGTAATTAGAACTTTGGATTTGATAAGGAAAGGAACTCAACAACAAATCAACAAAATCCATGTTGCAGCATTTTTGCAGGAGATTCAAAAATAGTTCTAACAAGCACAGCACATATCCTGCCTAGAACTTTATCCATTGAAGATTTTTTTGTTAATAACTGTCTTTTGTTTAATTAAGCGGAAGCAACAAATATCACATCGGTTATGATCTGGCACGTGCAAACAAATGCAAATCAAATAGAACATTTTTAAAATAATAATAATTATCTCTGCGTGGCAAATATCCTATCAGAGCTAACGATCCGGATATAGAACAAACTATTATCCGTCAGCGGCTGGTAGAATCTGCCCTCAAACCAGAAACTGAATGATTCATGCCGGCTGCCCAAGATCAGTGCCTTCCAACAAGGAACTACCAATGCAATGTCTTGAAACGTAGCAGCAACCCATCCTGTTGTGTATGTGGATAACATTCGGGAACAACTGACCACATAATATTTGAGTGTGGCCGACTTGTGCAAACAGTGTTACTTACAACGATATGATAGGGTGACTCAGTACATACATTGTTCAATATGTCGCGCATACAAACTCCCTCGCAAAAAGAATTGGTGAGAATATAAGCCAACAAAAGTTGCACAAATAGAAGTGGATCCCATCCTCTCGGATGTCAGCGTTCAGACTGATAGAAAAACCCAAGCAAATCGACAAGACATAATTGAGAAGTATTATATTGAAAACACCTGTTTTATGATAGATGTGTTGCAGCCTTAGCCGACAAAAAGATATCTTTGAAAATGGTTGAGAAACTAAATAAGTACAAGAACCTTCTGATAGAAATCAGTTAGAATATAACATCTCAAGAAAACATTACCTGTTGCTATTGGGGTTGGAGGAATGGTAAAAAAAAGTGCTAACAAATATGTGGATTAAATTCCTGGATGCCCTAAAATAAATTAATTGCAAAAGATCATAATCATGGGTACATCTCACATCTTGCGTAGATTTATCTCCGTACAGTGATCACAATTACACATTTTGCTCCTCCTTGATTGTATGGCATCTCCTCTCTTAGCATCTTCTGATACAAAAAAGTGATGTTTCTTGAAGTCTGTGGTTATGACTTGAGGGTTACTAGTATTACAGAAAGCAAAGGGAAAATACATCTACAGGGTGCGATGGATAAATTGTCATCCAAATTACGCGAAAAATGAAAATAACACTGACATCTCATGTTAACAGATATATTTACCAAAATTACACAAAAAATATCTTGAAATACTAAAGGGGAAATTTATTCAATAAAATCGCTATTGGCTTCAACCACTGCCTCAAAAGGACTTCGAAATCTCCTGCAAATCTTCTGGACAGTCTCCTTGTTTAATTTGGTGAATGCTGCCATAATCCTTACCTTCAGTCCATCTTTGGTCGTTACAATGAGATTTGTTGGTCTCTCGCTCAACTGCGCCCCACACATAATAAATAAAGGGATAGAGTTAGGTGGCCGGATCTAAGGGATGATGTGGTCGCAGAAATTGTCTGACAGCCATGACTGCGTTCTCCTGCTTGTGTGGCATGGTGTAGAGTCCAGTTGACAGACATAGGATCTTCCAGCAGCCACCCTCTTGACCCAGGGCAGCACTACCTCCTCGAAGCACTCCGTATTGAGTCTGATGCCCTTCCCAACAAATTCATGAGTTCCTTTCTTATCGGAATGATCAGAGTGAGTTTTCCGAACTGCCGTACCTTCGTAATCACCATTAGACTCATCCAACTCTTTCCGAATTATTTGCACTGTCCTCAGATTGACACCCACATACTTTGAAATGTTCGTATTGGAGTTTCCGGTGCGAATGCCAACTAGTACAGCATGCCGTTTCCAAACTTCTGGCAGAGTGAATTGCGTCATGGTGCACTTTTTCTTATAGAAGGTGCCCAACTGACCCTACTATACTGTGCAGTCGACAAAGTCAAAAGCAAACAACACGCATGCGAGAAATTAAAACTATAAAATGACGACAATTTACCCATCGTACCCTGTACAACAACAACAACAATAACAATCATAATAATAATAATAATATTTTGTGGCTTATACAAACGACTAGAAATTCATCATATAAACCAATGGTGTGCGCAGAAATCAAAAGCATTCTTCTAGAACAAAAAAAATAAAATTCTGTGTGACTGAAATTCATAGGAATCCGCCAATTCAGGCTAAGAGAAAAATCTAATTGTCGTAGCAAAGAAAAGACAATCTAGTTTATCTTGCTGTTCCAGTAGCGATCAAAGGGAAATTGAAGGAGGGTGTAAAGCTCCGGGAAAAATAACCTGGCTCCTGTTAGAATTCTGAAAAACAGATATGCAACATGAAATTGTACCAATAGCTTTTAAAGAACTGGTAACCCGAAGTGTTGGGAACGGTGAGACAACAGAGGACAGTCTTTGAATCTTCATAAGACTTTCTATCATTCGACAAAGACAAAGATAATCGCCGAGACATAATGATCAAAGATTTTATTGACGTGGCAGTTCCTGCAAACTGCAGCATATTTTTGAAGATCTTCAGAAAATATCAAGATACAAAGATCTTAAAGAAGAAATTTTTAAAAAATGTGGCATATGACGACATCAATAATTCTAGTTGTGGTTGGGGCACTGAGCTTGATTGGAAAAGTCTCTGATAGTCTCACTGAATGGATCTCTGGTAGGCTATACCTTAAAGAAGTACAAAAATTTGACCTCACAAGTACAGCTCACACCTTACGAAGGGTTTTACCTATGTAAAATGTGTTTGCATTTAGGTTGATTTATTTTTATTACAGTGTAACCCGGATATAAGAGACCCGGATATAAGAGAAACCCGGATATAAGATATATTTTCTCTGGTCCGAAATTAGAGCCTGTGTTAATAAAACAAAATGGACCAAACCCGGATATAAGAGACTTCTTCTCCGGTCCCGACAACACTCTTATATCCGGGTTACACTGTACAAACATATTCAATAGGGCAAGTTGATTTTTCATTCCTTTTTTTTTTTTAAGTCAACATTGCACTCGATGAGAAAGCTGGAATTTGATGTGACAGCGAAAATTAGATTCATAGTTTTTACAGTTTTTTAGTATTTAGCCTTAAAGATCGTCTGAAAAAATGTTCAGAAATACATAATTTCTGCAGATTTTTGCTTACAAAATTTGACTTTCCCACGAATAGATCCAAAGTTGAGACCTTTTGCATCAGACACACTTAATGGAAAATATTTTCAAGCCAGAATTCTAATTATGAATCACCACAAGCAAAATATACAATTTTTTTTTTTTTACTATATTTGATAAGTGAAGACTAGATAGCTCCACGAAAGCGCTAAAAAATTAGGATACCGTGCTCCAAGCGTAATGAAGACATAGTTTCATCGTCAAAATCTTTGTTATTATTAAGAGAAAAGAACAAAGTATTTTTGATTATTTAATTAAATTTTTTATTCCTTTTTAGAACATTCTAAATTTTGATTAAAAAACTTATTTTTCTTGCGTCAGCGGTTGTAAATATTTAGCATAGCAAATTTTTGCCTCTTTTTGTGGTGACAGGCATATTAATTTGCAAAAATCAAATAATTATCCGATGTTTATGAAATTTTCAGGACTTATTTTTAAATGAATGAAATTATGTTCATGATTTTTTTATTAGAAAATCATGGTAAAATATTTTTTACGTGTGTTTTAGCCTCTTTATTTTATGAAAACTTGAGAAATTCAACGAGATAATTTTAGTGACTATATTAGTTAAAAACAGAATTCTTTGAAAAAATTAAGTCACCGAATTTTTTTGGCAAAATTGGAACCGGTCTTACGGAAAATCTGTTCTGAATCTAAAAATAAAAAAAAGGAAATAAAACTAAGACATTATTTAATTAGAGATATATTTAATTGCTGTTATGAATAATATATATTAAAGACAATACTGTCTGAAGAAAAAAAATTCGACAAAAATGAATTTTATTTACAAGAATTGTTTTCGTTTTTTTACAATTTTAAATTGAATAATTTATAAATATTTAAAGTCCTTTAAAATTCATTTTTGATGTGATAATTCTTAGGAAATATTGTTAATAAGTGAAACTATATTTACTAATCATATACTGTAAAGCTTATTACAATCTGACGACCCTGAATATTTTTTAAGGAACTTCGATTTGTTTTTGTATGCATGATTAAGTGCAGAATTTCTGAATATGGATGTACAAACCGATAAATCTAGCATTTAAAGGTCATGTGTGTTAAGCGTACCCACCACGCCCTTTCGGCGAAAAAAACTTTATCGTCTGTTCCATTATATTTACCTATGAACACGTTCGGCTGTAGATCGACTGTCAATACATTGATTAACACGTCAGAAAAACCAGACCCCGTAGTTAAGAAATATTTGTATGCAACATTTTATGCTGCATGTAAGTAATATTTGTTTTAAATCATATTAATTTAACTTTAAATTTGTTAATTTTCCTCAAATAACGTTTCAGAAATATAAATTTTATTTTTGCAAGATTTTTAAATAACTTTTGTTTACAAATCTGTTTTGATCGATTTTACTGAAAAAATTGATTACGATTAATATTAAATTCTGTTTGAAATACACCACAGAGTATTTTGTTTACTGGAAATAGTAAATTTTAAATCCTTTAGCTTTCAATTAAAGCTTTTCATTTTTTTTAATTAATTTTAAACCTTATGTATACAGAATTAGTGGAGGTACCTAGTGAAAACTATTTAAAAAAACTTGTAAAAGATTACAAAAAAGGTTAATCAATGAATAAGATCTTACACCATTTGTTACATCATAATAAAAACAAAAACTAGATAAAAGTGTATATAACACCATAATGCTATTGGACACAAATTAGAAGACAAAATGTTTTAAATTTACATTGTTTATTGAAAATCGCATTACAACTACTGTAAACTATTAATTACATTATAATATAGCTAAATTATTCAGTATAATTTCCCTTTAAAGTAAATGATGGTCTTATTTGATAGTACAATGATTTAGCAATAAAGTGTCTTGCTTCTTGTCCATATACAATTTGTGAAACTTCAGTAGTTAATTTAACTGATCTTTCCACACCTTGCAAATTCATTAGAACCTCTTGTTGTTCATTAATTGAACAACCTTTTGCAAGCGCAGGTTCACAAGTTCTATTTTATGGAATGTTAATCAAATTTGATAAGAGTGTCATTTCAGAGTTTAATGTAATTTTTTAATCTTTTCTCTGGTGGTTCGCTATATCTGAAACAAAAAAAATATGTTTGTGTTGTAAAATTTTTAAGGCAACATTCAGTATTTCAGTCGACTGTTGATTTATTCTGTGGATCATGTCGAAGATATACAGTTGTTGGTTATAAAATTTATTCTCTCTTTTAATTTCAAACCAACTAACGGCATATATTTCAATTATAAATTTTATAAGACTACAATTTATCATAAGGTTCTGGTGGATAGGCACCTCTGGTTCATAAATACATTAAACTGATTACGGCCGGCGCTAGTGCCCCCCCCCTTTCGAAATTTTGATACAGGTTACCTCTCTTCTACTGCATGTCGATTTCAAAGTTTCCCGACCTTGTGGTCACTTTCCCGCGAAGGAAAATTGTGTGGGAAAAGGCATTGTTTTTTTTTAAATTACCAAAAAATCGGGAAATTATCCAATTTAAATGAAAATCTCAGTACATATTCACTAATTACATAGTAGGGCTTTTTGTAGTTCCATCAATGTACTTAAAACAGCTTAAAACAGTTCATTTTCATGAAGTGAACAGCCAATTGTGTGCAACTTTCTTTTAAGTTTTTTTTTCTTCACAGCTATAAAAAGCCTGCCTCACAACCAGTGTTTTTAGTGGTATTGTTTACAATAACTGCTTTAATGGAATTTACTCTGTTGAATTCTTCCAAAACAGCAGCAACATCCTTTGCTAGAACAACAGTTGCACCAATGATAGCGATAACTCTGTGGGTATCTATTTTCCGTGTCTATCTCTGGTAAAAGTCAAGTAGTGCTCTATTTTGGTTTTTCTTAATTTTTGCCGTTTTCCTTTATAAATCTCTTTCTATTGTAAAGTGCCTTCAACACTGTAATTAACACTAATGCAGATTATATTTTCATGGTTCTGGAAATGCTTCTGATGGGTGTTTAATTTTACTTTAGCCTTTTCCCTGCCTATTTTTACTTATCAGTGATAATGTCTCTTAAGTTAAGGCTTTGACGAAGAAATCCCATATCTTATAGGTCTAATAAAAAGGCAGTAGCAAGTCATACCCCAAGGTTGGAAGATACATCACACTTAATAAGCTCCATGGCATATATAGAGACAGTAATTTCCATTATACTGTCACTCCGGGTCAAAACTATCATTGTCAATTTCTTCACTGTAAGACATTAGTGGAAAATATCTGATATTGGGGCAACATGTATAGAATCCTGTTGTTGCTACTTTCAATCTGCCTGTCTAATCTCTCTGCTAATGCTGGGCTTTTTTGTATACTTTTTGCCAGCATTTTTGTCAATACTTCCTAATTGGAAACTGCCCTTTGGTTTTTTTTTATCTGAGCTTTTAAATATTCCCTTTCTTCAATAGGAACATGAAATTCCAAAATGTGTTTATATGTTTAAAAACATGATAAATATGAAGGAAAATATTACATTATTATTTATCCGAGAAGGGAAGATTATTAGAAGTAAATTTATATTTTTCAATTTAAATTTTGCACATCAAGACATGAACTTCTTGTTAGGAGGACAAGTGCAAACATTACCCTATTTAATAAAATTTCAAAGGTAAATTTGAAATAAGAAAGAAAGAAACGGTATTACATACATGGAAATATAGTTTTATCTACGGAAACAAACGCCAGTCAGTTCGAAAATAAAAAAATATGTACATTAATGAAAATGTTTACTGTTTCAAATGATTAAGCCTGTTGTATAAAAATACAGAAGAACTAATTAAGTTTACAGTGACAAACGAACAGTGTACGAGATTTTAATATCGAATGTAATAAAAATAACAGCAAATGTTTATTAAGGTGAGCATTTATAGTACTCATGGAAAGAAAGTTCCGGGACAAGATTCATAAACGAACTTTATTTTACGACTGTTGATTAAAATGCAGAAATTTCTTTTTTTTTATGAGGCTTTATGATGTCTGAATTTTTTGGATGTTTGTTTTTTTTAGAATTAGTGTAATTTTTTTTCCATTGAAAAAATAACAAAACCTAAATTCCATATACTGTAAGAAAAAATTTAATCGCTGGCCACAACATACATAAATACAACACATTGTATTTAACCTCCATTTTGCCTTTATTAAGTGAATATTCTTATATTATTTATAATTCTGGTTTATTCTTCTTTGATTCAGTGAGAACGAGGTAAATTTTGCAATTGGAAAACATTTTAAATGATATTTACACATTTTTTTCCCATTATGGCACGGAAACTTTTTAACAGCGTTAAGTCTTTCACTGGTCATCGGAATGAAATTTTAAATGTAAACTTAATATTTAAACTCGTTTCCTAAAAAAAACGGTAACGATTTAGAAGAAAATATTTTGGATCATTTTTTTTATCAAACCCCAACTTTCAAATTGAATGCGATATCACGGTTCTAAAATCGACCTGTGCTAATGTTCAGTCGAAAATGTTATGATACCATTTCCGAGCCTAGGGCTTTGGTTAGGAAATGAGCATACAACAAAAATGAAAGGAAATAATAATAATAATAATAATAATAATAATAATAATAATATCATTATCACACACAGCAATGACTTTTAAACATAATAAACAAAGACAAAGAGAAAAGAATTTACTGACAGATAGATGTCTTCTGTCAGTAAAAAAATGAGAATTTAAAGCAAAGAAAAGAAAAATACTAATGCTTAAATACTACAATAGTTTATAGTATAAAATTCTGAAAGTTAGACAAGTACTAGCAAAGAAACTAATTATAGTTTATTATGATTATTGAAGTACTGCGGTGTTGTACAAAAATCATGGAAAAACCTAGCAGATTTTGGATTTAGTAATTTTCTAAAGAACTAATGGCTTTTATTCTTTAATCCAACATATTTTTATGGTTTCAAACTTAATTTTTAGTGGATACCCGTATTTGAATAGACGCCTGTCTATTTTAAACAGTATTTATTTTGTCTACTGGCCTGCATACTCGAGAAAACTTAATATGTAAAGAAAATACGCCCTTCGGCAGGATTGGAAACTGCGTTTCTCTTTAAAGTAGGAACCACTGTCTGATCCGGTGTGCCTTTACCACTCCACTATGAAGTTCCTAACAATAAAGCGAGGTTCTGGTTTTCCTTTAAAGCACACTCACTCGTTCAGATTTATCTCGAAACGCATAACCTGCTCAGTTTCGTATCCGAAACATAAACAAAGCAATTTCCAAAATATTAATTTTTTTTATCTGTCATATTTTTATTACTTCAAACGTTATTTTTAATGGTTACACATATTTGAGTAGACGCTCCATTTTTATTTTAATGAATATTTTTTTCGTCTACCCACCTGTGTACTCGGAAAAAAATCTAAACTAGTGAATGTGCTTTAAATGTGAAAAATAAATAAATAAATAATAACTGCCCTGATGCTATAACTGTGCTGACTCTCTTGAATTCTGATCTTACTTGATTGAAGGTATTAAAATGGACACGTAGATGAACTACTTTTCAGTGCTTTTCACTACTACAGGGTACTTACACTGGGGGCTGGTGCACGGTGCATCTCTGGTCAAGGGCGGGAGTAGTGAAGGAGCATCATGGCTGCGTGTCGGGGTTCTTTTTTGAAGGATAAGGCAGCCAAAAAGACTTGGGATTCACATCTAGATACTTGGGAATACCCTCAATCGAAGACGGTCTGAGTGGTGTAGATTATTCGACCTAAAGGTATTTCTGACTGTGTCCCATCTATAAGATAATGCGCTACTTTGATGAAAATCTGGAATGTCCAGGTGGTGTAATGGATAGCGTTTCGGAATTAAAAATCGGAGAACCGAGTTCAAATTCCAGTCTGGTACTTTTAATTCCCTTGCATGCAAATATCTTTGGGAAATATATAAATCCATCTCCTCTCCCAGCTATGAATAAGACTTGTTTGGAAAATCATTTATATTCTAAAGAAAATAATCTTCAGCACCACTTTCGGCGATCTATTCACACAAGCTAGTCAGATAGATTGTTTGCTGCCTTTCCCTATTTCTCTTTGCTGTGAGGGTTATGAGTTTCCAAATTCCTCTTTCCGCATTATGTGTCTAAGACATTCCAGCTGTCTCTTCTTGATTCTGAGTGTAAGCGTTCTTTTTGTTGACACTGAATTCTCAGTATCCTTCTGTAGAACCACATTTCCGTTGCCTCCGGTTTTCAACTCATCTATGGGGATAATTGTCCAGCATTCATTGCCATATAAAAGATTGGATATCACATAGCAATCTAGCACTTTTTTCTTTGTTACTAACGATTTTTTTCTGTTTTTCATCACTACTTAGGTTTTGAAATGCCTCTTTCGCTAGTCCGAAGTGTGTTCGAATTTCACTTCCCAGATATATAAACTTTTGTACTTGCTTCATATTGACATCTCCAATTTGTAACTGGCATCTTGAGTTTTTCTTCTTGTTGATGACCATTTTCTGTTTTCATGCAGCTAGTGGCTAGTCGTTTTTTCTCGCTTTCGTTTACTACCGTGTCCAGGACGTTCTATATCTTTCTTTCCGTGTCAGCCATCAGTGTCGTCTATCTTATATTAAGATTACGCCCACTAATAATAAATTTTGCAGTCTCCAAATTCCTTTGGATAGCGTTGCTGTAGAGATTGAATAAATCTGGCGAGAAGACACATCCTTGTCTTACGACTCTTTCTATTTTTGTGTAGATACTCAATTCATTTTCTGTTCATGTGCACACGGTTTCCTCCTAGTATTATTTCTAGATAATTCTAACATCCTTTCCAAGTAGATCTAGTTTTCCTAGCAGTTCAAATAGATCCTTGTGCAGTCAAGTGCTTATGCGTAATTTTTAAAGCATAACTACACAGCCTTCTGCATTTGTGTTGATTTCCTCTGATATAATTTTGACACTAACTATCCAGTTTTAATTACTATGTCCGCACTGTCTATACCAGTAAACGCCCCCCGATACTGAGAACTCTAAATACGACAAATTTCAAACAAAATATATGCATATATGCAAAAATACGTTGTGTGTGTAACAGTTTTCCACAAAGCACGCAGATATTACAAAAATCCGAGACAAGACAACCGGGAGTTGACTAGATAATGTACAAAGAAATTGAAATCCGAAACAGAAGTACTGATTCATATATAAATAACCCTGACATTTTCACAGGCGTGATGGCTGAAAGTACAATCGGCGAATCCAAATTCCCTCTCAGTCTGTTGCTTTCAATCTAACCCCCTTTCCCCTACCTCTTCTCTCTCAAACATCTACCTCTTCTCCCTCTAGCTATAAGTTAAATAGCATGGTAAACTGGTCTCTCTAGCCTTTGGTGGCAACCAGTCTAAGAAAAGGAAAACTCTGAATTCTAAACCGTAGAGAAAATTAAATATCTCCACTATCTTTCCCAATAATTCATAGAAATTCTCAGAAAAGGGAATTATGATCGCCTACGTCCTGAAGGAATATGGTATATTAAAATATACGAATACCATATATACTTATGTATAAGCCGATTTCATGTATAGTACAAACTCTGAATTTTTTGCATGAATTTTAACCCCTCCAAAAAAAAAAAAAAAAATAACGTAAGAACTGTTCATGAAAACTCGCAATATACTCGAGTATATATAGTAATAAAATTGAAAAATGGTGTTGAAACAATGTGGGATACGAAAAAATCTTTAAAATAATGTAATCTCCAAATCAAGTACAACTACTCATTTAGCGAGCTGTATATATCGCAGGTTGTGTATGTAGATCACAAATAAATAAAGTGGGGTGAGATGAAACCGACTCCTTCCATTTTCTTTTCGTCGGGGTTAAAGCTTGAAAACCTAGTTGATATTAGTAAAAATTTCATTAAATAAAATAATACAATTAATTTCTTTTTTAATCCAGCGTTGACTAAAACGTGAATTACATTCTATCTCGTCAATGTAGATTTGGTTGAAATAAAATTCACTTTTCTAGTGATGCTTTTTGATCAGCGAAGCATATCGAAATAAGAGATTTCCAAACTGTCATATATCCTTGCCTGTGGCAAATATATTACCGTTAGATTTCTTATAAAGACAAATCGTGTGCAAATTTGAAACTGTAGATGGGTATGATAGGTCGCCTTGGACATTTGTTCGTCTATGCGACTATCGCTCATGTAGTGAATTATGATACTCACTTTCGACCTTATGCCAAACTCGTAAATACCTATATATAGAATCAAACTATAAGATTAACAACACATCCAAATATATATAATTTTCTCGTGTGTAAAGTGTAAGATTAGTGATACGCTTCTTAATGCAAACTGATCTTTAAACAAAAAATATACCAAATGGAAGTATTCTCCGTTTATTCTGCGCCAACGTTCAAACCGGAACCAACCGGTCAGGGACCCGACATTTTTATTCAATGAGCCAAAGCTCTGCCCACGGACTAAATATATACATTTGTGATTACACTGGTGGAAGATGACTAACGCTTCAAAAAGTTATTGTTTACTAAACACTGCCTCAATATAAATAAAAGCTGTGGGATTCGACCTACATACAGTTGGTAATGAGAGCTAGGAACAGCCATGTGTAAGTGAAAATTTCTCTTACTCTCCCCCCTTCTCTCTCCTTCCTCTCTTTCTCTCTCTCTCTTCACTCTTTAAAGCTCAGTTTATAGCAAGTCAATTTATTTAATATTTTATATGTAAACTTAAGGAGAAATTTAATAACCTAGGGTGGAGACTATTTTAAAGTCTTCATACCAAGGTGGAACGTTTTCTCCGCAATAAACAAAACTTATTGATTTGCCACTTTTTTTCTAACGTAGCTGAAGAAATTAAATTAGATTTATTTCAAAATTATTTCTAGAAGAAATGAAAAGAAAGCTCCAATACTTTGTTGTTACCAACATCAGCAAAGTAAAAGCCCCCCACACACACACACACACATATATAAATAAATATATATATATAAAAACAAAATTAGTCATTAAATATGGACTAATGATTCAGTAATTTATTTCTGTATCTACTCAGGACAAAAATAAATTAATTAGATTCTTAAACAATTATTAAGTAATAATAATAATGATACTATCAGCAAACTTAAGGAGAATTTTACCTCTATCTCTTTCTCTCCCTCTCCCTCTCTCTGTCTTTCTCTATCTTTCTTTCTATTTCTCTCTCTCTTTCTTTATTTCTCGCTTTCTCTCCCCCCTATTTCTCTCCTTCTCTCTCGATTGACTGTGACATCTTCAGATCTTACATCTCCAGAACTGACGCCATCGTTTCTGAATGGATCATTTCTGACATGAAAAGTTTTATACCCCAGAAAGATACCATCAAAAATGGAATAGCCAGCGTCGGTTAACCACAGAACTTGCTGTGGCCATAGCTCACCTTAACCGCTACAACAATATCTATCACAAAGAACAGTGTGATAGGACCTTTGCTGCATTCAGAACTGCCCCCAATCGTTACAATAGTGTTCTGGAAAATGCAAAGTACAACTATGCACAATCAGTCCAAGTTAAGCTCGGAAGCAAACGACTTGGATCCTACGGGTTCTGAAAAACGTCTAACTAAATTCTCAATAGAAGTAAAGCGCCAGTGCCTACTATCATAAATGTCCCTGAGATTATATCATGCTTGTCAGATAAGACAGAGTTTCTTTTTGCCTCTAACTCCACGTTAGCTGACAATGTCCCTGCCCTCGCCGAATTTCCACCCTCTCACGCCCATGCATTGAATATTGTTGTCTGGTGCTTCTGCTAAGTATTTAAAGATCCTTGATAAAATCAAAAGAAGAATCTGTAATCTTACCTGGTATCTCGATTTCAGTTACTTTCCCACTACACTACTCCAACTGACCCGAATAAAAAAATCAAATTAATTATCTACAACAAAAAATTTTAAACTAACAAGCTAACCTTGTCCTCAAAAACAACAACACGCCAGCAAAATCAAAATTACAACGAACGAACATTATCTAAGAGTTCAAATGCCCCTTAAGGAACGGTGTTCCTGACTAAACCGAACTCATAAATAATTACATCGGTCACACAACTACATGCCTATCCAAACACCTTACGTTACACCTATCTGACCACAGCTCTACTAGAACCCATTTAAGCACACATACAAACCTACCGGACTCCATTGGCAACATACTAGTAGAAAACACAAACATAATAACCTCATCCAGCTGTAAAAAAAGATTAAAAATAATGTAAGCCCTAATAATAAAAAGAAAAGGCCAACTCTTAACAATATTAACTAAGAACACGGCCGCAATGTGCTAACCGTGTTAGGAAAATAAAACATTTCTATGACGCACTTATAACATACATATAACGTATATACTCAATTAAGCTGAAAAAATAAAATCATCCTTAATAATGGTTAAACGTATAGCCGAAAGCGCTCTGAATTACAGGACATTTGGACAGTTTCCACACACTGTGTCCCCAAAAGGAAACTCTTGTTCGGACACAAGAAAAATTAAATAAAAAGCCTAACCATAGTACCTTGTCTTTTGTTTTTAATGTAAACATACATAAATGAAGGATTGCTGCTTAAATACATAATTACATATATATATATATATATATATATATATATATATATATATATATATATATATATATATATATATATATATATATATATATATATATATATATATATATATATATATATATATATATATATATATATATATATATATATATATATATATATATATATATATATATATATATATATATATATATATATATATATATATATATATATATATATATATATATATATATATATATATATATATATATATATATATATATATATATATATATATATATATATATATATATATATATATATATATATATATATATATATATATATATATATATATATATATATATATATATATATATATATATATATATATATATATATATATATATATATATATATATATATATATATATATATATATTAGTAATTGTCTATATGACACATGGCCGAGGCGACTAGGACGTTGAAACAGTGATTGCAAGTTCTCCCGATGTTCTGAGTTCAATCCCGAGCAAAGGCAGTGGCAGCGACAAACAAGAGCGGTGACAACGATAATAGAAGCACAGCAGCAGCAACGATGGCGTCAAGCAGCAGTAGTAGCAGCAGCGATGGCCTTAATGGAACGAGAACATGGTACCCCCGTAACAATAAAGGGTTGGGTTCGAAATTCCAGACCGACGGTTCCCGAGTTCGAGATGCACCTGAAGAAGGCCGGAGGATCAGACGGCCGAAACGTTGTGAGGAAAGCAACCAAGATGAGGAAGTCAGTCCGATTAACGAAATCCATATATATATATTATGAGAAATTATTCAAATCTCAAAGAAATTCTATCATATATATATATATATATTAAAGAAATTTGTTAGAGCTAATTTATTTTTAATCTGACATTTTTATGACTTCAAATAATAATGTTTGAAGTGTGTAGATGTGCATGTTTGTGTGTCTGCGTGTGTATAAGACAATTATTTTAACAGTAAGAATTAATTCACTCAATCAGACCGTCAAGGTCTCTCTAATTTTTTATTACATTTTCATAGCTTACATATAAGCAATTGCATATCTAGAACAAATTTAAAAAAAAAAAACGCTCACTATAAAATTTTACATGGATGCGCAACTGCTTATAAGCGCACTGGAAAAATGTAATAAGAATTCGACAGACCTTGTCGGTGGGATTTAGTAAAACCTGTCTCAGTGGGCACGAGGCCAAATGGTTAAAACGCTAGCTTTCCGCCTATGAAACCTGAGTTCACATTTCACCATGATCGGCCTACGATCAAATATAGATTGGCAATAAATTCAAGGAAATTAACACACTAAACACCCCTATAAGGTTATCAAGATGGATGAAAATGACTTTTGGACAAGTGCCATTTTTCAGGGAGCAATGGAAATCATTAATATGATTATTTATCAAGATAATGTTTGCCTTGGTACTACTACTAAAGATCCTTTTTAAGATTGGTTAATTTTTATAATAGATACCTACCAAAATACAGTGACTTAATAGAACCATTTGCTTGTCTGGGGAAAAAGAAAATTGAGTTCGAATGGACTCAAAGGCAAAGCTTAGCGTTCAAGGATTTAAAAGAGATACTAGCAGAAAAACCCATTGTAAAAATCTTTGATCCCAGAACTGAAGTTATGTTAACTAAAGATTCGAATGAGTGCGCTGTATGAGCAAGTCCATCCAATAATGTATCTTTCAAGAAGATTGACGGCAGTAGAAATAAATTATTTAAATATTGAAAAAGCGGCATTGGCCATTGTCTGGAGCACATGCAGTACTCGACAGTTCTTATTAGGTAAGAAGTTCTTATTAAAGTCGAACCATAAACCTTTAGAGTTTATTTTTAACACTAGAAAGGAGTACCGAAAGTTATTTCATCCAGGATTCTAAGATGGACTTTAAAACTAATGGCTTATGATTTTGACATTGAGTACGTAAACGGAAATACAATACTACATGCCGATGCGCTGTCAAGGTTACAATTTAATAAGTATAAAAAAATGGAAATTCCAGATAAAGAAATATTACATTGGTTTGAAAATGACATATTATATCTACAAAGATTGGTATCGGAAACTCTACAGGATCTAATATTAAGCAAGATTGCTGAAAGATTAAGAAGAAACAGGTGAGTCATTGTTCCGAAGCTGAAAGACCTTATAAAGAATTATGGCATACATTAACGATGGAAAACGGTGTTATATGCAATGGAGATGTAATGGTACCACCAGAAACAGTAAGAACAGATATTTCAAAAAGTGTACATGATAATATGCATTGTGGGATAACGGGTACGCAGAGTAGATTTAACTTGGAGGCATCGTGGACAGAGAAATATCACGATATAGAAAGATATGTTCACAAATGTCCAAAATGTGTAGAAATAAAGAATTTTCGAAAAAGGAGAGTAAACTCATGGCCTAAAGTAACGAATTCCATGGTTGCGTGTTCATATGGACCATACACACATTAATAGCATGGTACTATTTCTAATTTTAGTAGACACCTTTTTCAAGTAGTTAAACTTAAAGATAGAAAAACGACTACAATAAACAAATACTAAGAGTGGCATTTTCTAGAAATGGGGCCCCTAAAACATTGATATCAGACAACGCATCAGAATTTTGTGATGATGGCGCTGACAATAAAAATGGAATTAAAAGCATTTCCCCGAGTAGAGATACTATTGACCTTTACTTACCAAGATTACTACTTAGTTATAGGATGATTCCTCATGCAAACAGATTGCAAAGTCCATCTGCGTTAATAAGAAGACCAATAAAATTTCCTTTAACAATGTCTTACTCGATAAAAGAAAAAAATGTATAAAAAAAACAAAGTAGCAAGATCTAAGAGTGCTAATTTCATCATGCAAAGGGGGACATAACACGGCCATTATGTCAAAGAAAGGAAAAACCCTAATGACCAATTCTGACCAATTAAGAGCTAGAATTGAAGAGGAAGATGTCGTGATGGGTAAAGACTTTGACAGAGAAGAAAGAATGATTTCTTCAGATCAGGATAATGCAATAAAAGACGAGCCTCTGTATGATAGCGGAATGACTCAGACACGTAAGAAGATGAAATGAGACCAAGATCTCCATTAAACAAAATATTAAATATATATATATATATATATATATATATATATATATATATATATATGTATATAAAAAGACATATTTTGGAAGTAAATATTCATCCAAACAAGTTTGATTAAATAGAACCGACAATTTCTGTCTGTTTAATCTTTTTATTTTATTTTCACAACTTACGGATAAAATGTTGAGTATTATGTTAGAAATTGTGGATAAATTGACCAAAGTTCATAGTTTTTACTTTTATTCAGATACTTTCGATAATCACTAGAAAGTCGAAAGATGACTGTTTTATTAATTTGTCTCAGTATTAAAAAAATAATTAGAAATTTCAGCTTAGTCATTTGAATCGTTGTCGTCTTTTCTAATTAAACAAGTACTTTTGCAGGAAGACGAAAGTAATAAGCAACAGTCAGTTTTATGCAACTGTTTATTCAATTTGCAGTGGATGGCTAGCTACAAAAATGTGTAACAAGGCAGTTAAATACGCATAAGTAATATTTTTGCATGTACTTGGTCGGTTTCTTTATCTGAAGGAGACAAATTGTGACAGTTTTATAGGACGAATCCATTTCAAAAAACAAAAGTCCGACAAATTGCAGAAGTAGGTTGATTGATGGACCATGCATTACACACACTTGATGAAACAGAAAACCATTCTACCTCTCTCT